>CM064870.1:11227022-11767022 GCA_032719365.1 Prinsepia uniflora | reverse complement strand
GACGGAGTTACCATGTACCAAAATGAGGATAGAATCATGGCGAAGCTCTTTTCATCGTTTAGAAGCCGGAAGCCGGAGGCCGGAAGCGTACCAATATAGATTTGCCTTTTCACGGTGTACATTTTCTAAATGTGAGTGAGAAGCCGGAAGCGTAGAAGTTGGTTTGAGAATGTGAAAACTGAACAACTTCTTTGGGGTATTTTTGAGTGTGTAAAAAATTTAAATAAGATCTTTTACTATTATACCCTCTATTAATAACAAGTTTTATGTTTAATTATTCATATTTAGTAAGGCTACTTTAGAGATAAAAAAATTTAACCATTTTCTGGCTATATATATATATATTATGATAAGTGTATTTTTCGGATACGGTATATGCTAGAAAATTTTCATTTTTATTCTTTATACAAATTCCAAAATTTCATAACTATTTATTTCAGTAAAAACTCCACTTTTTAAAATTTGGGATTTGGACGGTACACTTGAATAATATTAGGTCATCTCTAACAATACTCTCCTAAAGAGTCACCCGAATCAAAATTTAGCCCTCTTAAAATTAGTTTTTAATGAATAGTATATGACTATATTTTACCATCTCTAGCAGCTAAGAGCTATGTAAAAAATCTTATACGAAATATTTTCATTTAAGTGTAATGAATTAATAAATGCACTAAATTTACATCTTAATTATTTTCGTATATGTGACAAAATAAAAATATTTTGTATAAGATAATTTACCACACTTAATTTGTGACGAATACTTATCTCGTTACAAAATGATGCCGTCTATGAGTAGATATGAAATATGAGCGGAGTCACACTTAATTTAGGTTGAATGTAATAAATAACAATCTATTGTCATGAGAAACATATTTGTCTTACTTTCGAGTCTAAATATTTGTAAATTATTTTTCATGAGTCTTATGTTTTTTTAAGTCTTATTTTTATATTTATTTTGATAATTAATATATTGTAATAAATGAATTTTAAGTTTTTCAAAATTTGAATAGTAATATTTAAATTGATTAATTATTTAAATTTAATTGAAAGATATTTTTATTATTAATTAAAAAAATAATTTTAAAAAATAATTTAAATATAACAAGTTAAAGCTAAAAAAATTTAAACAGAATAACTTAAATATAAAAAGCTGGGATCCCACAATTTAATCAAACCTAAAAAGGCAGCTATATTTGATCGGTCCTTTAACTTAAAAGATCCATATTTAGCCGTTTAAGATATATTTAAAATACTTACTGGACATAATATTTTACCCTAAATTTGTAAATTTTATGCTTTAATTTTGTAGGAGAGCATTGTTAGAGATGGGGTTAGAGTCTATCAAACCGGATAGGGCCGAATCTTAAAAGTGCTAAAATTCTAAAATCCCATTATTGAAGTCTTCATCATCATTCCTCTGATCAAACGTTGTCAGGGAAAGTGACACAGAGGGGCAAGGACCAAGATGGGGCACAGAGAGAGCGTCAGGTTTGATCTGCATTCAAATGGAAATGGGTTTATTTTAGTTTTGATGTTAATGTACTTAATTATCTTAGCCGGTGCTTCGATCCATGATTACCAAGACGAGTACTTTATTCGCCGGTCCAATTCCTTCTTCTTCCACGGCGGAAGTGAAGGTCTTTATGCTGCCAAGCTCGACTCCGATAATGGCAAGTCTGCTTCTGAAGATAAGCCCCTCAATGGCAAGTCCTTCATCAGGTAAATTAAAGCTCCCATCTTTTTTTTCTTCTGTTTACGACCCAACGAGTGATGGATGCTCTCGATCTGATTGTTTAGGTGAAATTAGGGATGGGTTGTTTTTGGTTTTCGGATTGGTAGTTGTTTAAATGGGAAAAGTTGAATTTTTGAGTGTCAATTGAATTGGTTTGTGTTTGAATTTCTTCGAAGGTTGGGGTTTATGGACTAATTGTGCAATGTCACATTCACTGATTGATTTCTTTCAATGAGGGTTCACTATTGCTTGCTCGTGCTAGATGCGCTGATATTGAAATCTAGTGAAACATTAATGAACTGATGGGTATGTTTTCTTTGTTTTGTTTTTCTCTATGGCTTTTATGAGAGTAGAATGAGTCAATAAGAGGCTTTAACTTAAGGCTAGATAAGCCCCTCAATTGCAAGTCCTTCATCAGGTAAATTAAAGCTCCCATCTTTTTTTTCTTCTGTTTACGACCCAACGAGTGATGGATGCTCTCGATCTGATTGTTTAGGTGAAATTGTGGAGGGGTTGTTTTTGGTTTTCGGATTGGTAGTTGTTTAAATGGGAAAAGTTGAATTTTTGAATGTCAATTGAATTGGTTTGTGTTTGAATTTCTTCGAAGGTTGGGGTTTATGGACTAATTGTGCAATGTCACATTCACTGATTGATTTCTTTCAATGAGGGTTCACTATTGCTTGCTCGTGCTAGATGCGCTGATATTGAAATCTAGTGAAACATTAATGAACTGATGGATATGTTTTCTTTGTTTTGTTTTTCTCTATGGCTTTTATGAGAGTAGAATGAGTCAATAAGAGGCTTTAACTTAAGGCTGCTGCATGTGGAAATCAGTACCAAATGGTATTTGGTCAAAATGAGGCCTTTGTAAGTTTGTATATAAGTTCAATAGTCTATTCTTCCTT
Source organism: Prinsepia uniflora (assembly GCA_032719365.1). Lineage (NCBI taxonomy): Eukaryota > Viridiplantae > Streptophyta > Magnoliopsida > Rosales > Rosaceae > Prinsepia > Prinsepia uniflora. The sequence goes on along the minus strand of CM064870.1, from coordinate 11,764,385 downwards.
GTCATAAGTAAATGCGCGCTTTTAATTTTAGTGTTCTATATAAGGTCTTTGTGTATAAACGAAAAAGTTCGAAGAGTTCATGCTTCCTTACCATATGTTAATGCAGGTTTGAATCGATCATTTTTCGAAGAACCAAGGAATCTGCTGAAAAGAAAAATGAGATGCAGCAGAGGACTGGCTTGGTTGAGGCTATTGTACTTGAGGTTAGGGACAGGGAGAAGATTGGGGGTTCTTATTTGAATTCGGATGCAATATGCTGCACCCCGGAGCTATCGAAGGATGGTTCTTGCAAGGTGGGAGAGGTTATTATCCAACAAAACCCAGACAACCCTGATGGGCCAAAAAGGATTCAGACCTTCTTCGAGGGGAAAAATGAAGAGGCTAATATGGATATCCAAAGTATTGAGATCAGCAGCACGGGAATGTACTATCTTTACTTTATGTTCTGTGATCCAGAACTTGTGGGTACATTAATCAGTGGAAGAACTGTTTGGAGGAACCCTGATGGTTATTTACCAGGAAAGATGTCCCCGTTGATGACGTTTTTTGGCCTAATGTCTTTAGCTTACCTCGTCCTGGGTCTTTTCTGGTTTCTCCGGTTTTTAAGGTATTGGAAAGATATAATACAATTGCACTACCACATCAGTGCTGTAATTGGTCTCGGAATGTGTGAAATGGCCCTGTGGTATTTTGAGTATGCAAATTTCAATTCCACTGGTACCAGACCAATGGGGATTACTATATGGGCAGTAACCTTCAGTGCTATTAAAAAAACTGTCTCCCGGCTTCTTCTTTTGGTGGTTTCGATGGGCTATGGTGTTGTCAGGCCAACTCTCGGTGGTATAACCTCAAAAGTACTCCTCCTTGGAGTGATATATTTTGTAGCATCAGAAGCACTTGAGCTTGTTGAACATTTGGGAAATATCAATGACTTTTCTGGAAAAGCAAGGCTTTTTCTGGTGCTACCGGTTGCTCTTTTAGATGCTTGTTTTATTCTTTGGATCTTTTCCTCACTATCTAAAACTTTGGAGAAGCTTCAGGTAAACCTTATTTTTCAAGTTCATTCTTTTGTACATTGACAAGATAACGTGACTTAAGTAGTTTACTATTGTTGAAGGGAAGAAAATAAGTTGTTGTGGTCATTTTTAAGTTGAAGAGCTATGCAGGTGATAGACATCTGATACAGTGTGCTACTCTTTTGGTAAATTGGAAGTATTAATTAAATTAAATTAAGCTTATTTGCTTCATGAATTTTCATTTTGGCTTGATCTTCATCTGTATATATATATATATATATATATATATATATGAGAATTTTTATGATGGAATAATGGATTGTTCGTTCGGTTCGTACATGGAATCATTCATTAGATTTCCTTTAGAATGCAACCCTTTGAATTCGACCTGAGGAAACTAAGTGAATATGTCTTCTTTTTCTAATGTCCACCCAGATACGAAGAAGCATGGCCAAACTTGAGCTATACCGGAAGTTTACTAATTCCCTTGCAGTATCGGTGCTGCTCTCTGTTGCTTGGATTGGTTATGAGGTTGGTTTGTTTCATTTTCTGTTCCCATACTTTTTTTTCTTCCTTCTTCTACCCAATTGTCATTTAAATAGTGATCATTAACTCAGAAAATAGTTCTGTTTTGTAACTATGGATGCCTGAAACTCTTTTCTCCAGATAGGTTTTGTTCACCAACTTCTTATTATGAAAAGTTCACAATTAGTTTGAAATATTAGCCAAAAAATTGCTCAATTTTCCACCTGTTTGAATTTATCGGTGTTATATCCTTAATATTCTTCTCTTATTTTTTTAGTACGGTTCTGTGATTGTATAAAACAAACTTCTGATATTTGTCTGCTCAGTTGTATTTCAATGCGACGGATCCGTTGAGTGAACTGTGGCGAAGAGCCTGGATTATCCCAGCTTTCTGGACTTTCCTTGCATATTTTCTGTTGGTGGTGATATGTGTTCTTTGGGCTCCATCTCATAACCCAACTGGGTATGCTCTAAATCCTTCCCTTCTTCAATTGCATGCTCCAAGTTTCTGAGTTTACATCAGACAAATTTGCTTTTACTGCCACTTTTGAACTGTTAACATTAATCCAATCGTTCTAAAAGAGATGAAAGAGTTTCAAATAACATGAAGACACTTTGATGATTATATAATATGAAAACTCATTGTGGGGTCGTGCAGATATGCATACTTAGAGGAGGCCGGAGATGACTTTGATGAGGAAGGTATCTCGCTCACAGGAAGTGGAGTTAAAGTGGCTGGAGTAGACTTGGCAAGCAAGCTAGAAAGAAAGGAAAGAAAGGTATCAAGTACAGCAGATCATCATGTGTTTGGGCTCCCAGAAGATCTAGAGGAAGACAAGAGAGAATAAAGATCCTCTTATTTTCTCGTTTCCTTTGGAATCTCTCTGGACGATATCAACGTACATTTGCAGGAACATGTCTTCACTATACTGTCATACCTAATTAAAAGAAAGGGGTGTTTGTAGTTAGAGAAAGCTTAGTGAATGAAACCCATGATGTTTAGGGAAGAAATTAGACAGAAATTAGGCACAGTCCGTGAAATGGTGTATTATTCTTGGATGTAGGTGAAAGACATGTTAATTGGATAAAACTGACATGAGGTCATGTTAAATAAAGGAGGCTATATAAGTTGTAGGAATATTTTGGAAAAATGTAAGGCACTCGTGTTCCTCGGTTTTTTGTTTTTGTTTTCTTCCTTTAAATAATGTAAGGAATAAATAATTATACAAATGACTAAATTATGTATCGTACCATTTACATAAATAACCACTAAATGTTTGTTTATTTACAACACTTCCCCTTGGATATTTCATGTAATGGCGTTGCTTGATTGTGCACTTATGTGTTACTTTGTTAAAACATTGTCAGGTAACAAAAACCATGTGGGGCAAAAATAACCTTAGTCGAAAGAAAAAGAGTGCAACGTGCGTGGATAGCGATCGTATCAGAATCTCCTAAGGTAGTTGAAGTCGTCTCTTTTGAAATATGGGTAGATTGTACGTCTTTGGAATAGAATGCATTAGTGGTCACACCAAAATTTTGCCCGATAAACCTAGTGGGAAAAACCAACAGTCGAAGGGAAGAGATGAGCAAATGCATATGAGTCGAAACAAGACATCTTCAAGACGCATTATTAATGGGGTGACCATATCAAAAGTGTAGCTCGTTAAAATCTAGCCGGGTGATAAAATGTAATGAGACAAAATAACCCTGGTCGTAGGATAAAAGAGTACACGATGATCGTGTGAGTATAATTTGGGATACTCAATATGCTCCCGAATACTTGGTATACTTCAGGATACTCCCCCTGATCTCGGCCCCCCCTAAAAATTACAGATTAGGTAAATCAGCTTGACAGGACCCGTCCCAACGGGACTTTGATAATCGTGCCCGGTCCTGCTCCCGTCTGACATGACAGGACCCACTCCGATTATCACCCCGATAACCGAGGTGAACCCTGCTCCCGTCTGACAACCCACACAAAAGACCGAAACAGCCTCACAAAAACCCACAATTTACATTGTCAGACAAGGGAGAATTTAAAATCTAAAGAGTCAACAGTCATACAGAGCATAGTACAAAACAAGGTAAAAGTTGACTACACGAACACGCACAACGGAAGCCCGTAACGGAAAAACACCGGAAACACTCCGAGATAAACTCCGGGATAACTCTATGCCTCCGACTCTGCCTCAACGTCAGCCCCAGCACTAGCACCACGACCTGGAGGGCATTTAAAAACCAGAAAAGTGTGAGTGGAGTAAAAAAAATAAAAGTTCAAAAACAGTTTCATAAAAAAACCAGGGTTTAGCCCTCCGTTTTGAAAACATGCATGCATAACCCAATATCTGAAAAATATTTATAAATCACATAGTAACCCACATAGTAGTCATCATGGAAACAGTATCATAGAACATAAAATACCAAGGTCATCATCCGATCAAACCTGCTGGATCTATCCGAGTCTTTAAACTTCCGAGTCTTTAAACTCAATCTAGGCCTCAATATAATCCGAGTCTTTAAACTCAACAGGCCTACGGGGGTAATATCGTAATATCCGAGTCTTTAAACTCCCGAGTCTTTAAACTCAATCCGGGTCTTTAAACCCAATGCGGGCCCGCCCCGTCACACATAATCCAGGTCTTTAAACCCAATAACCAGATCCAGCAAATCCAATCCAAAACTGTTTGAAAACCATTTCTAAATCCCTATCCAAACCCGAATTCGAAATCACTATTCCGAAGCCGTTCCGGCGTTTAGAACCGTCATTCCGAACCCAAATATGGAAATCCCCTTTTCAACTTTAAAACCCGATCTCGATTCTAAAACCAAAAACCTTGATTAACGAATCATGTCTCAAAATCCATTTATAATCACTGAAAACCAGTTATAGATTGAAATCCCAAAAACATAACATCAGAATCGTAAACAGAGTCTTCCTTGTAAAACGTGCCGAATACGTAAATTCCTCGAAAAACGTGCAAGTTCGTAAAACAGATATAAAATACTCAATAATCATGAAATCATAATTAAAACCATAAAACAAGTAGATAAAAACAGTTATGCATGCTCGGTTAAGAAGAAAGAGTCCACTCACAGTTCCCGGGCACGTCACTCGCGTCCCGTACGTTCCTCGGTCGCCTCAAAGATTTCCCGACCTGTCACCAGTCACCATAATGGGTCACTAACACTTCAACTAAGCTTATCCTATTTTTCCCAAATTTTCCCGGATTTAAACGTAATTAAACGGAAATCCTAAACCTTCGAACACCTAACCCGAGACGACGTTCGATCGTCTCGAAACTTGTCCCAACAGGTTCGTTACAACGATTAGACTAAAAACCGTGTTGGACCCTTCCTCGGATTCTGCCCCACGAGCCTGAACAGTAACACTGTTCATCGTCTTCTTCGACAGTCACCAGGCCTGAACCGGCGTGACCGGTTCCTCGCCGTTGTTCAGCCATTTTTGTTCCTTTCAATCCCAGAAGCTTCGTCCTCTTCCTAGCAACTTATTCCAATTCTAAAAACTCGACATCAAGACCTACAACTTACCTCCCAAACTTGAACCAAAAACCCAGAAAATACCAGGTTCGAATTCCGGCCACCCGTGGCCACCCCTACACTCTGGTTCGATCCTTAAGGTTAAACACAACCTCCTAAAGCTACTAGAACCAATAAAACAACTCGACTAAGCCTCAAAACCCACGACTTTCATTTTGAACTCCAACGCGAAAACAGGGGAAATAGGGGAAAGCTTACCTGTCCTGTGCACTGCCGTGAACTCCGCCGTGGCCCAGCCCGTCTAACGTCTTTCCTCTGTCTTCTGAACACTCCCACACTCCAGACTTGAAGGGTTTGATTGAAACACGGCAGCACCACCACCTCGACCATTCACTGTTTTTCTGAGAAACCTCACTCTCCTCTCAACTTTTCTTCATACAATTCTTACCCAAAACGCACTCCCCAACTCTCAACTAAACCGTGATCACACACACACTCAAACTCAAGGACTCACACACCGTGGGACTACACGATTCTTCTCTCTGTTTCCAGTTTCTGTTCTCACACTTTGCACGGTTAAACAATCCAAACAAAACATTTTAATTTGCACCGTGCAAGTGGCTAGAAACCACTAGACACATGCCATGTGTCACAATCCTGTGGTCCAATCCCAAAATATCCATTTAAATCCTGTACACTTGTCCTCAGATGATTGGCACACTTCCCAAGGTGCAAAAAGACCAAAATACCCCTGCTTGTTCAATTTACAGTTTTACCCCTAACTTTCTAGACCCGTATCTCACTCGTCCGATGTCCAATGAAGGCATGCTGCCTGTCGTTGTACTCAGGACGACGAGATCTATCTAACGGTTCTTGGTTTGCGTGTAAAATCCTTGTCGTGCAAAAAGTCAACTTTTTCCCTTCTTTTAACCAAATTACGAAAGTGCCCTCAACCTTCCGAACACCATAACTTCCTCCTCGGATGTCAGAATCGGGCGTGCCACCTGTCTACGAAATCGTGACGTCCCGAACTACGTCAAGATCATCGGTCAATGCCCAATTGACCGTCCGAACTAAAAGTCAACATTTTTGCCCATTCTAGGGACAAAGTCGTCATTCTATGCCAAATGTCCAAAAGTAACCAACTAAACACCGATTAACTGAGCTAATCCATCACTAATCACTTCGCTAATCCCGACTTCCAGGATTGGTCGTTACATGACAAGTCAACTGAAGTCCCGAAACTACCCTTCAGCACCTGTCAGACAAGGGATAACTGCACTAATTTCCGCTCATGCCTCCGCCTCTCGATCAGCCTCGAACATCGTGCCACAGCCTAAAGAGTTATAAAAATATAAAAAGTGTGAGTGGAAAAAAAATAATATCATTTGAAAATACATTTCAAATATACCATTTTCCCCACCAGTTTATCAAACTATGCATGCATATGGTAAAATATATGAATAACCATCACCGGCTTTCCAGCCAAATCACATGAAAAGTATCAAATCCCGGCTCTCAAGCCAAACATATAAAAAACACTAACCTGGCCACAAAGACCAAAACCCGTACTCAATACCAGTACGCAAAGAATGACCAAAACCCGTACTCAATAATAGTACGCAAAGAATGACCAAAACCCGTACTCAATACCAGTACGCAAAGAATAACCAAAACCCGTACTCAATACCAGTACATAAAGAATGACCAAAACCTGTACTCAATACCAGTACGCAATCGCAATCAATATCAATCAATCAATCAATTCGCACTACGCGTAGGCAATATCCCGTGCCTCAGTCGTCTGGGTAGCCACCCCTAGCTCCGACTGTCCCGGCACACATAACCTCGAGAATCAGTCGTCTGGGTAATCATCTAGCTTCGATTTCCTGGGCCCCAAGTGTCAGCCGCCTGGGTGTACCCATAGCATCAACTGCCTGGGAACAATCACAAACATATCCCCCGAGCTCCGGTCGTCTGGGTGATCCCCTAACTTCGACCGTCTGGGCACTCAAAATCACAGTGAAAACCATCCCGGGATTACATCCCAAAACATTTCAATCAAATCCTTGACTTCAAATCAAGTCCAAATTATTCCTGACAGGGTCTCAAGCCCAAATGCCATTTACACGTAAATCCGTAAAATCTCATTTGAAAATATTAAAATAATTCCGAAATCGTCCTTGACTCACCAACTAAGTCAAAATATCATTTTTGAAACCTTTTTTACTCTGGGCCTAGCCCAAAATACCATTTGCACATTCCTTGTAAAATGTGCCCGAAAGACCGATTAAAATAATCATGCAAAGTCACTATGACATCATTGCAAACCAAATCATGTAAAACATTTAACTATGCATGCATACCAGTTTATAAAACAAACGTCCACTCACACACCGTCCAAACCGCTCGATTTCCGAGCTGCACTCTTTTCTATAATTTTCGACATTTTCCAAGAATCATGAATCCTGTCCAAAATCATCATTAAGGGTCACTAATGACTCAATGAATATCATATTAATTTCCCATAATTTTTTGGGAATTAATTACGAATTTAAAACATAACATAAGCCTTCGGACCCTCGAAATAATATCGAAACGGTGTCCGATTGACTCGAAACCAACGTTAAAATGTTCGTTACATTGTATAGAACAAAAGTCGTGTTGACCTCACCTTGGGAATCGTTTCCATGCGCCCTCAAGCGCCGCCGTAAGCGGCTGCGCGTGAAGCCCACGCGCCGTGTACAATACCTTGCTACAGTGTCGTCTCTCCCGCCCGGTTCCCTGCAAACGGGTCCTACGGTGCAACCCGGTTCAATCCTGCCTAACTCATGGTCAATTTCCACAATTAATTCATCCTATAGCATCGTTATAACTCTAATTGAGGTCCTGTAATCTTAATTACACAAAAACTTACCTTTAAACCATCGAACTCAACCTCCCAATTTCCACACTGTCGCAGTTACTGTTCACCCCTCAATCTCAATAAATTCTCATTGTTTTCTTGCAATTGATTCATCAAGAAGCATTGTAGCATCATTATAAACAGTCTTACAACTTCAATTTCATCATTCAATGCTTCCCATAACTCGAACTCAATCTCGAATTTTTAAGAGATTTGAAGCTTCAGTTCTTGACCTTTCCTCTATCAATTCTTCCCAATTTGGAGGCGGTTCGATGCGAAATGGTTCCAGAAAACTCTCTCTTTCCTTAATTTGACTTGGGTTGGTCTCAACCTCAAAAATTGAATCTCAATTGATCAAGAACAGGTTTCGGGTTTTATGGTTCCCTTCTATTTTCTCTCCCCTGCTCTTCCTCACTCATTTCCTCTCAAAATGAGCCAGACGGTACAGAGAGAAGTCCCTGCCGCCTCTATGGTTTTGAATACAATTGATGATCTACACTTAATCAATTAGGAGCCATGGAGCCATAGCCATCACACGACACACACACAACCACAGTGCCACTAATGCCATATTCACAGGTGACATGTGTCACCCCAAGGACTAATTGAGCCACCTACGATTAATCATAAAGTTATGTTACCAAAATTACCATTTTACCCTTCTTTACCAAATGACCAAATTGCCCTTCGTATTCCTAGGTCCGTAACTTTCACATCCGACCTCCGATTGACGCATGTCGCATGTCTACGGATTCAGCGTCCCGAGACCTATCCAACAGTCCTTCCGTAAAGTCCAAACAAGGTCCCGATCTAAAAGTCAACTTTTGGCCCCTATAACCAAGGGTAAAATCGTCATTTCTTTCCAATTTTTCCAAATTTTCCTCTTTTTTTTTTTGAATTTCCGGGTCATCACACAGCTAGTCTACGTAAGCTAATGCCTCGCACATGCTGTTGGAATGTGGCTTTTGGTAATGACTTGGTGAAAAGGTCTACATGGTTGTCTTGGGACCGAATTGACTTGATCTCAATCTTCTGATGTTCTTACTATTTTTTGTTGAAGAAGAACTTTGGTGCAATATGCTTTGTGTTTTCTCTTTTAATGAAACTAGTTTTCATCTGCTCAGTGCAGACAACATTATCTTTGTAGATAACTGTTGGTTCATTATGGGTAGAATGCAGTATACTAGTATTTTGAATATGCCTCGTAATGGTTAACAGGACCCGTCCCTAATTAATAAGAAGACCGGACGGGTCATGCACCTGTCTAACAACTCAAGTCAGACAAGGGGTTTAATTTGATTACTATCTTATTCTCTTCAATTACCCAAAATTAATCCGCCCCTACGGAGTTACCGTTCACATCCGACCCACTTACCTTGACAAGTCATGCAATTACATGTTCAATTATATCCCTAACTAATACTTTGATTGAACATACTTACTAGATTGTAATTATTCGTTCCTTTCTCTATTTAGGTATAAATCACTACTTTATTACCATCGTCTCATCTCTCATTATCAACACCATAGAACCACAATAGAGACATAACTTAAGGGATAACTAAAGAACTAATTAAAGAACAATTAATTTATAAAGAAACACCTTAAGTATTCAGAACTATATCCAAAAAGTGTCCAATAATTGCATAAATTAGATGATAAATATTAGAAAATTAAAAGAAAAATAATTCGTTTTGATCGGGCCACCGGGGACTACCGCATGCGCCCTCACGCGCCGCCAGTAACCCCCTGCGCGTGGAATCACGCGCCCCACTGTAGCGTCACCTTCTTCGCTCGTTTCCCTGGTTTTCGGGTCCCTTGACCCAATGACCCGACCCGGATGTACTTCTGCCAGTTCTCCACCAAAATTCACGTTTTAAGAACCGAACTTCCTATACTGAGCTGAGGGAAAGAACTATAAGGTTGAAACAAGGAAAACTTACCTCGAAGCCATGCTCCCAAGTCCAAGTTTTTGGCCAGGGCTTCCAAAGTTGGAACCATGGTTTTCCGACGTCCAACCCATTCGTTTTTCTTCATTGAGACCTCATACAATCTTCAAGGAGTCACTGGAGCTGCCATTTCTGGGTTTCAGAGCCCAGAACCTAAGACCTAAAAAGGACTGTTACAGGTCCAAGCTTTTTTACCCACTCTTCCTCCACCTTTCCTCGCTGCATTCCTCCCCCTTTGCTCCATCTTCTTCCTTCCTATCTCCTATCCTCCCCAGCTTCCCTCTTTTCTCAAGGTGGTGACCATTGAGAGTTCTTTTTTTTATCTCTTTGGCCAAACACCACCGATTTTCCTCTTTTATCCCCAAAACACACACACACACACACACACACACACACATATATATATATATATATGTGTGTGTGTGTGAATGTCGGTGGGAATGGGAAGGAAATAATTTAGGGGCTTTCTAGACTTTTCTTCGCATGTTTCATGTGCTAATTTACAAAATGACGAAATTACCCTTTAGTACCTAATTACCAAAATACCCTTGAACTTTCTAGACCCGTAATAAACTTATACGACCTCAATTTTGACGTGTCGCTTGTCTATGAATTCATAATCTCATGATTTATTTATTGGTGTGGAACCCAAAATCATCCGAAAATTATGGAGCTGCCACGTGGCCCGTAATTCCCAAAAATGACCAAATTGCCCCTGACAATAACACTGATCATTTGAAAACACCCGCATATTAAATAATCTATTTACCAGTTAAATACGTTATTTGATCGGGTTAAAATCTCCATAATATCAATATTCTCCCCGAGAATTAATTGTCGTTATTCTTAATAATGGATAATTAATATTGATATTAAAATACAATAATTGTCACTATTATCATAATAAACCATCATTACAATTATTAAATAGTATATTTAATTAATAATATATTTTTTATTAATTAAATATTTAACCGACCAATCAGAACGCTTCAAGGCTTCTAAGATTTTCCTATAAATAGCGATACACATTTCATTTCCAAGGTATTGTTGATTCTTCGCTTCGAAGTATATCCTTTTCCTCTCTCAAAGCTAACTTAGGCATCAGAGTGTTCTTGGTCGAACAACCCCCCGGGTAAATCGATCGAGGCAACGATAGCTAATTGTTTGTTGTTTGCAGGATTTGTGAGAACTTTTCGCAGCGGGTTCAATTTTTGATTCAACAATTGGTCTTCTTGAAAATCTCAAAAGATGTACACAACAAAAAGTCAACTATTTGACTTTTCAAGGGCAAAATGTCATTTCTAATCTTTTGAAGGTCCGGGTGTTACAATCTCTCCTCTAAAAAAAATTTCGTCCTTGAAAATTTGGATTCTCATAACCAAGTATATAGGTTAACTTACGATTATATCATATCCTCGTATACCACCACCAATTATTTTCACCCAAGATACCATAGTAGATTCGGATTATCATTCGTTAAATTAACAATCATACCTTAGACGTACATATCTTGAAAAACTAACAGTTGAATCTCTACTTGCAAATTCTTACGAAATCTTATACCAGGTTACAAAATTTTTCAGTATACATTGATACTTAATAATTTCTCCAAGAATTATGTAATTTTTGTTATTATAATTTATGAATGCACTTTGTCGATATCCCAGATTTTTAGATGATTAATTTTCAGCATAATTGGGGATGATAAATTAATGAACAATTTTTCGAGCAACACCCAACAGTATAAAATCATCAACTTAGGTTATCGCCCTTTATCAATTTTGGTTATTACTAATCAAACTTTAGTGCCTTGTCAATGTCCAAACATAAGATACTAATTTCTTTACCCAACTCAATGACTCAATGACTAGCAATTTTGTTTCAAGGTTTTTATGGAAATCGTCTACCAGACAGTTATCACAATGAGTCATGTACCATGAATATCAAGAAACATATACTCTTATCGTATTCTTAACAAAATCAGACTCCAAATGTAGGGCCTAAAACAATACGATCACATCCTCGTAATGCATATCATCAAGATAAAAAAAAAAAAATCCACAAATCATGGATGAACAGCTACAAATTTGAAAAAATTTAAAAACCACTCACACTCACACTTACTTCACTCAACATATCTAAAAATTTTAGCAATTGAGAGAGAACAGAGAAGATAGTCGAATTGGAGAGAAAACAAATTTGGGGCAAACCTCCCTCGACCAACCTCGAAGCACAACTGCACTCCTCCTCCTCGAATCTGTCGTCGACGGCCGAACCTCGTAGCATCGCACTCCTCTACCCTCGACGGCGGCTCCTCTTCGACCCTCGACCGACAGCACACCTTGATCCCTCCGCTTCTCTCAGCGGCTCCTCCTCGACCCTTGACGACGACGGCTCCACCCGCTAGTCGTCTCTGCTCTCCCAGGCTTGCTGCCCCCCTTATGGTCGCCTCTCACCGTCGCACCAGACGGAGCCTAGGAGAAAATTCTAGACGGCTCTGCCAACTTCCATACAAAGAAGAGATCGATCGATCGATTGATCTCTCTCAAACCCAAACCCGTCGTTTTTAAGCGATGCAAGTGAAATTGAAACGCTGCGTTTTAATTTTAACTTTTAACTTTTTTTTGGGTCAAATACTTATTTTCCTATTTAACCCTTTTTCACAATTTCAAATAATAAGTAAAATATATTTTATTAATTTATGTTTTATTTTAGAATATATATTTTAATTTAGAACATATGTTTAATTTAGAATACATGTTTAATGTGAAAATGGCTTAACTCACATATTTAGGATATTTGTTTTAATTTAGAATATATATTTCAATTTAGAACATATGTTTCAATTTAGAATACATGTTTAATCTAAAAATTGGCTCCTTTTTTATATTTGGTAATATATATTTTAATTTAGGAATATAAGTTTCAATTGAAATAATTTAAATAACGTGATTTTAATTTAGAATTATTATTATTTTTTTAATTTATTATTATTTGTATTTTTATTGTTATTATTATTTGTCATTATCAAATTCTAATTATTTTTCATGTAACCTAGATTTCGTAATATGGCTAGTGGAAGTGCAAGTGAAACCTGCCCAAGACTTAGATGAAGTGACCCAACATGGAAATATGCCATTGCAATTCCTAGAAATAAAAACAGTGACATATGTTCGTTTTGTCAACATCAGTTCTAGAGTGGAGGCATAATGCGATTAAAGTTTCATCTAGCAGGTTTTGATTCGAAAAAAAAATGTTCAAAAATGCAATGATGTACCTAAAGCTATTAAGGATGAGGTCAGAGCATGGATCAAGAATAAAGATACTACTAAACAGAATAAGAATATGATTGGTGAGAACATACGAGCTGGCTTGAGAGGAGATCCACTTGACACTCAAACGAGCATTCAAATTATTGAAAGCGATGATGAAGAGGATGATGATGGATTCGCTTATCCTATAGATTTGCATAGATTTGAGAGAGCATAATATCGCTCTACTGTAAATGCATCGAGGGATGAGGCACGAAGAAGTGTTGACACTTATGGAGTTGGTACCATGCGTGGTGCTAAAGGAGCAAGTAGCATTCGTCAACAATCTCAATAGATGCGTCGGTCACATAGTTTGCATGATCTATTTCCAATTCCTCTAGAACCAAAGCTCTACAAAACCGCACGAAGTCAACAGAAGACTGTAAAATCTATGTGGAAAGGGACGAAAGAGAAGTTGGGTCGATACATAAGAAAATTTTTTATATATGAATGCGTGGCTCCAAATATATCCAACTCTCATCATTTTAAGAATATGATTATGGAAGCCCAACGATCAGGTATTTAATAAATTTATTTATGATATATTTTTATTTAACTTATGAAATAGCATTAACTGCTAACTTATGTTTTGGTTTGCAGGTGAAGGTGTGTCCATTCCTTCTCCATATGAAGTGAAAAATAAATATCTTTCTATGGAGTATGAAGATATGACGGTGTATGTGGAGCAAAAAAAGCGATGATGGGAAACTTATGGATGTACCATAATGTGTGATGGTTGGACCGGTCCAACGAAATTATCCATAATCAACTTCATGGTATATAGTAAGGGTTCAACTGTATTTCTCAAGTCAGTTAATTCTTCTAAAAGCCATAAAGACTATTTGTACATACAAAATTTGTTGAAGGAAGTTGTTCTGGAGGTTGGAGTACAAAATGTTGTACAGATCGTTACTGATAATGAGTTAAATTTTAAGAAGGCTGGAAAAGAAATGATGAAGACGTTTCCTATCTATTGGAACGCTTATGCAGCCCATTGTATAGACCTAATATTTGAAGATATTAGGAAGAATGAGACAATGTCGATCATCATAAAAAATACTAGGCAGGTAACTAACTACATTTATAATCATCTATGGTTACTAGCTCAGATGCATGATTTTTGTCAAGGAGACTTGGTTCGTCCTAGTGCAACAAGGTTCGCCCTAGTGCAACAAGGTTCTCAAGCAATTATATTTGTATAAACAGTATAGTAAAGCATAAAGTTGCTCTTAGTTGATTGTTTACAAGTGATCAATGACATGGTAGCCCACTGAGTAGGAAAGTGGAAGGTGAGAGGGTTGAGGCTCATATCCTCGACCAAAGATTCTGGGAGTCCTTGGAAATGATGCAATCAATATATGAACCTTTATACAACATCTTTCGAATTGTTGATACAGAGGTAGTCCCAATCATGCCAATCCTGTATGATATGTTCAATCGAATGAAAGAAAAGATAACCCGTCTTAAATTAAAGAAGTGGGTCCTCAAAATCATACAAGAGCGATGGGGAAAAAAACATTAGTGCATCCCTTACATGCCGCTGATATATTTTTATCTTATTGAACTAGTTAATATTTTATTTTATTGTTGTTTACTAAGAAAATTTCATTTATGATTTGCAGCTTATTACTTGAATCCCCGATATCAATATCAAGAAGGTGTTGGGCATGACTCCTACCTCGTCTAATCAGTTCAACAAGTATTCCTCAAACTGAATCCAAATGGGCAATTGGGTTTCCAAAATTTTGGAATATACGTAAGTTCACTACCATATATGAACCTTGATATTTTCGAATCTGTACATCGATTACATGATATTAACACCATTCTTAATGTATTTGATCAACTTTAGAGATGGTCGGAAAACATTTCGTTCACCTATGGCTGTACAATCACGAACGAGAATGCCCCCATGTATATGCTTGCATTTAACTTGATATTGTATGAATTAGCACTTTATAATGCCTCTTACATTAAACTTGATATTGACAGCGGAGTGATGGGAATTATATGGCCAAGCTTCTCCAATCTTGCAAAAAATTGCAGTTTGTATATTATCACAAACGACATCATCTTCGACATGTGAGAGAAATTGGAATACATTTGCTTTATTTCATACAAAACAAAGAAATCGTCTCACATATTCAAAGTTAGAACAACTTATTTTCTGTTATTACAACATGAAGCTCAAGTTAAGAGATGACGAAGCTGAATCTAGTAAAATTGTGGAAGAAAACTACGTTGAACTTTTAGAAATTGCTGGTCAACACATGGAAGGTAATGATGTTGATCCACTTCAAGAATGGATTATGCCAGCTCACTTGGATGATGATAGAGGAAGGCCTGACCCTTGAGTAGCCCATCTTGCTAGTGAACAAGGTGTTAATGTCGATAGAGTTCTATCTGAAGAAGTGGGGAGTGAGGAAGTAGGAAGTGAGCGGGAGATGTCTTCATGGGAGAGGTCAATGCTTGGTTCTACCGCTGGACGTGACTTGAGAGCTGATGCTAATAGTAAGGGATTACATCAAAATAAATCTACAGATGATGATGATGATGATGATGATGATGATGATGATGATGATGATGATGATGATGATGATGATGGAGGAGATGATGTTGAGACAAACGATGAAGACAAGGATGACAGAGGGGATGATGACTGGGGAAATGAATATGTATCCGAAACATATGCACCCTTGAGCCCATTTACTGGAGATGCAGATTTCACTCATGCCACCCAAGATTATGATCATGGATGTAGAGAATGTGGAGTAGGAATCGGTGGTGTTGGGAAAGATTACACTCGGACACACAAAATATATGAAGGTTATGGAAACCCATCTTCTGAGGATTCCATGGCAATTAGTTTTGAGTCAATGAGTTTAGGCACCGATCCTAGTAACAACTCAAATGATCCATATGCTTATGGTCAATATGGTTACCACCAGTTAGACAACCATCTCTCTCAAATGCCACATGGTTATAAAGGCTATGAAGATCCTCATCTCAATGAAGATTATGGAGAAGTTAGTTGGGTAAATCCGAACTACCCTATCTATGGAGGAAGAGTAGGCCATTCAAAGTAGATATACGAATACTATGTCCAACAATACATTTTCGTTTGGTCAAGTAGCATCACTTGGCAAAATTTTTGTGTCTTAGTAGATGAAGACTAATCTAATTTTCAATCTGGTAGAAACTCTACTTGTTTTTAATGAAGTTCAATGTGTAAAGTATTCTTAGTGCAACATTATCAATTATGTTTTAATTTAAGTTTATCTTTAAGATTTTATACTGTTAGTTATCCGCAGACCTATATTTTATCATATGATTCATCATATATTTATTATATCAAAGTTATTTTATAGTTTTTATTAGTTTTATATAACCATCATTGGATACTTAAGTTTTCCCCAAAGTTTCATTCCAAATTTCCAACTTTTGGACCAAATTTCTGTCATTTTTGTTGACCGTAAACGATATCGATATCGATATTGATATTTGAGGCGAGATATCCGTAAATTCGACTAACGATATATCCGTCGATATCGATATTTCCATCCTTGATGCCAACACTTTTATCTTGACTTAGATAATATCGGGATCCCATATTTTAACTTAGATTTCACCAATCCATAATTCAAACTCGTCCAACTAGTAACTCATATGCCAATCGTTTCACATAACAACACTGTGCGTAGGCTATTACTACCAATGTTCAAAATGGTGGCCTAGGTGGGGCTTAGGCGCTAGGCGGGATGGTGCCACCGTGAATAATACCTACGCGGCAGTTATATGTGGCAAAGAGATTCCTTGACGCCTAAGCAGATTAGGCAGCGCCTAGGCAGTTTGGGCGATCTAGGTGGCTGAGCGGAGAGAGGGTGGCGTTGGGCGTTTTAGAAAGTTTTTTTTTTAAAAAAAAAATCCAACTTCATTGTACATACAACATCTATAATCTGTTTAAACTTGCAATTCTAAACGCATCCAAATGAAAGATCAGCAATTGAATATCAGTCTCACAGAATGGACCAAAATCAGAATATCAGATTTAGAAAAGAAAACCCAAAAATACAAACTCAATATTGTTGCTTGAAGCCTTGAACGGTTGAACCCTGATTTAACCCTCTATCTTCGACTCCTAAGTTAACTCTTCTCGCAGGCACGTCTAGCTTGCACATCGCACTTGAGCTTGAAGCCTCGAAGATTACACCACACACATCGACATCGCACTCGAGCTTGAAGACTACAACGTACTCTTGAATTTAAGTCTTGGTGTACCATGCACGTCTCACTCCTCTCCAATCTCTACCTCTGCCTCTGTGAAATTTTGGAGATGGAGAGTGGAGAATGGAGCTGGAGGTCGGCTACTTTATGTGATTTTCTCATTTGTGGAGAAAAGGGGAAAAACATTAAAGGGGATCTCTAATGGAGATGGAGAGTGAATTATTGAGGAAAGGGGAAAAAATTAAAGGGGAGAACAAGAGGGAGAACGGAGATGGAAGGAGAGAATTGGAAGAAGAGGAGCTTTGAGATGGTCTATGACTATAAAGAAGAAGATGAAGACTAAAGAAAATGATAAGGACTAAAGAAGAAGAGACTAAATAGTAAAGTTGCTTATAAGAATTGAACTTGGACTTGAATTGGATATGGGAGGTGGACCGTGGAATTGGATATGGGAGGTGGACCGTGGAATTGGATATTGGTCTTGGACCTCCTTTTTTTTGTTTCCTTTTTTGGTAAGAGGACTTGTACCTATCAATTTCAATTTGGATTATGTTTAGAAAATGAATCCTTCTTCCAACACAATTGGCATGGATAATATATGAATTTGGATATGTTTTTATTATAAATATTTTTTTTATTTTTTATTTTTTATTTTGGGAGAAATAATTTAGTGGATCAGATTGAGTATCTTGATGATTTACTAAACCCTCCTAATTAAATCACGTAAATATATGATTCTACGTGGATCACTACTTACCCTACGGAATAAAATGAAGATATATAGAAATTTGAGTCTGATACGGAGAGAGTATTGGAAGAATATGAAGAAGAAGAAGAAGAGTTAGAGCCTTACATGCCTAAGCTATTCATGTAATATATGTATAAGCTCAATATGAAACTCCCATTTTGAACATTTATATGATTCTCAACTCAATTTATTTGTATTTCGAATGAACTTTAATTCTAAAATTATTTAGTAGTATTCATTATATAATTCATTTATTGAAATTTATCCCTAAAAAAAACCGCCTAGGCGCTAGGCCCCTGCTCGCTGCCTTAGGAGCGCGTAGCGCCGTTTTGAACATTGATTACTACAACCATTTTTATGGATTTAATCTATAAGTAGTATTGATATTTTTCTGACTAATATCTCTTTCTTTTATTTTGTGCCCTTGTGACTAGATTGACTACTTCAACTTTTAATCATTTAAGCCCTCACTATCTTAGATACTTAACACAATAAGTACCAAGTCAACATAACAGCCTTATACAATCTTCATATTACTCCAGATCATTTCCATAATATTTCGTGGAATCATATTATCAAGTCTTGCTTTGTCACTCAAACTTTTTACTAACATTCTACTTATCACACGCCTTAGCCAAACTAAACTGGTAATTAGAACTTTAGGCCTAAACCTAGAGCATAACTTAATTTTAACATCGTAGGAAAGTGCAATCTATTTTAACCAAAATAATTAGAAATTAATGATACCTTATAATATAGTCTCATGCCACGAATCTCGAACTTTGGAAGCCACGAAAACCAGCACGTAAACCACAAATAATCGCACAAGATCAAACAACAATCATTACAATAGTTAATTCAAAATTTTCACAGTTATGCCACATAATCAGACTCTAACCAATATCACACAAAACTCTTTTTCCGAAACTCAGTCATATGCGAGGTCATACAATACCCAATTTCCTCACAAAATACATCATAAAAAAAGACATCTAAAAAATTATCCAAAATTAAAGGAAATCACTAAGACTTCAATATCACAATACCTCATATTGCGAGTTTTGTCCAAACCAACGAAAAAAAAATGTGGTTTACGAAACCTTGTCAAACATTCCCTTACTTAATCATTCATATAAAACACTAATCCTTGACGTAGACCATTAACCACAACAACCATTGTTCCATGGGCAAACATATCCTAAAATCACATTCGATCGACTCGTTATCAATACACAAGTTACCACATTAACCACCAGATCATGAGTGCACTTTACTGATAGGCATGCCGTATTCTTGCTCGGGAATCGGAGTCCCAGGCTCGACGTTTGAGTTATCATACAATACCCACTTTTCCAAATTTCCCCCCGGGGGTCACATTTGTTCTACTGGTAGATACATCACTCGGAAAATAAGCAGTTCCAGACTCAACGTCCGAGTGTGGACCGGATCAGGAAATACAAAGCATTACCTCGATGTCTGAGTCATGGTCCTAGTCTCAGGAACTACAGAGCATTACCTCGACGTCTAAGACTGCCCACAAGTCTCGAGAACTACAGAGTTTTACCTCGATGTCCGAGACTTCTCCTCACATTATCAATCTCGGGAACTACATAACTTTACCTCGATGTCCAAGACTTCCCATCACAATGCTGGTCTCGGGAACTACGGAGCATTAGCTCGATGTCTGAGACCGTCCACTACCACACACAGTTGTTCAGACTGCAATATCTGAGCATAAACCAATATTCCCAAATTTCCTGCACACAAAAATTCATAATACCAAGAACATATACCAATTCACAAACACATCATTATTCATCACATACATTATTATGCAAGTTATATATATTGACAGGACCCACCCCGATTATCGCCTCGATAATCGGGAAGCATCCTGCTCCCGTCTGACAATCGAATCAAAAAGACCGGAAACTAGTTAAAATTACAACACACCCATTGTCAGACCAGGGAGATTAAACAAATACATCCGACTGGACGTCAAGTCCACAGTTTCACAGAGCAATATTACAAAACAAGTTAAAGAAACAAGTCCTACTCTGTGAACTAACTACTCCGCAACGAAAAAACTTTATGCCTCCGCCTCTGCCTCGGCGCTTGCCCCCACGCTTGTTCCACGACCTGGAGGGAATTTAAAACAACAAAGTGTGAGTGGACCGAAACATAAGCTTTATAGAGAAAACAGTTTTTCCGAAATCGGGTTCGCCCTCCAGTTTTGTAACACGCATGCATAACCAAATATCAAATTTTTGCATATTAAACTTTTGAAAACTCTTTTTCCGAAACACATGGAAAACGTTACAAGGATCACCATAATTCATGTAAAAACCATTTAACAATTCCAGGTTTCAGAAACCGTCATTTTAAACGTTAATTGCACAAATCATGTAAAACGTGAATCATTAACCACAATTATGCCGTTGGATCCATCCGAGTCTTTAAACTCAACATTAGGCCTTCTCGGGATATCAACGAGTCTTTAAACTCAAAACATGATTAATAGGCCTCGGGGGGTATCATAATAATCGAGTCTTTAAACTCACGAGTCTTTAAACTCAATTCGGGTCTTTAAACCCAATTTTCGGGCCCGCCCCCGTCGTTAAATAACCGGGTCTTTAAACCCAAAACCAGATCCAACCATTAACCGGGTCTTTAAACCCAAAACTGTTTTTAAACATAATAAATCAGGATTCATCACAAATCTTTTTCCAACATTATTCCAAAAAGCATTTCTCATCGTAACAAGACTCATGCCCGAATTCACATGCAAATTCCAACACATGCAATTTCCAGAAATTACTTCACAATGTGATCAAACATCATAAATCCGAAACATGCATATTCATATCCAGGTACTTTATCAAAATCATCGCGCATGCATAAGCGAAAATCGTAACCTCGAAATGCGTGAAATACGGTAAATATCTCGAAAAACGTGAAAACACGTAAAACCGATATAACATATCACCATCATAAAATCATATGTAAAACCATGAGATAAATAAGCAAAATAGTCATGCATGCCTAATTTAGGAAATCAAAAAGTCCACTCACGGTTTTAGGACGCGTCAATCGCGTCCCGCGTGCTCCTCCGTAGCTTCCGAAGTGTCCGGGCCTGTGAAAACGTACAAGAAGGGTTACAAACATCCCAAAATAACTCGTAGGATTTTTCCTAATTTTTCCGGATTTTTCGGCGAAAATAAACTTAAAGACTTAATCTTCCGGACTCCCGAAATTATCCCGAATGACTCCCGAACAACTCGAATCCTAAAGGTAAAATGTTAATTGGACTGAAAGGAACAATTTCCATGTTGACCGTGATCGGAGTTGACGTCACACGCGCCGTCACGCGCCGCCCAAAGTGGCTGCGCATGAAAGCCACGCGCCAAGCTACAGTACCTTCGTCCCTACCCGACTCAACTGATAAACGGGTCTATTACCTGCTATTCAACCCGACCAGTTCAAGCCCAATTCTCTATCAATTCCTCTCGTTTTTGATTCTATTATCTTCACTAATCCTTTAATTTTTGGTCTGTAATGAAGATTAACCTCGACTAGTACCCAAACGACCCAACTCAAACTCGAACAGTCGAACAAATCGACATTCTGGAACTCACCCAAACTAACCCCATTCTCAAATTAATTTCACCAGTAGCTTAAGGGGACATATACAAACACAATGGTACCATCAATTGGTCTCGCCGTTACCTGGAAGTCGTCGTCCTCAAGCTCGAAAATACTCAGAACCAGGGTACTCCGTTCTTGGCCAATTCGTGAATGTCGTCCTTCGAATTTGACGTGGTTGGTTTCCTTTTGCTCCCAGAAGACTAGAATGGCCCCTGGTTTCGATCAACAAACCTCAGAAATCGAATTCAGTTTTTCCCTCCAACTGGTTCAACTCTGAACCGTAGCTCAGGTTCCTGGGCGAAACGGGCTCCAATCCCTTCAGTTCTTGCACCGTAGTGATTATTTCACTCCAAGAAGTCTCACCGTGTGTTTAGTTTGATCCCTCGACCCTAAGAATTTGAACTCTGCGATTTCCCCCCCCAGAAACCCGAAATGGTTCAACACTGGTTCTCTCAATCTCTCTCAGTTTTTCCACCGCAGGAAGGACGCAAATGAGTCTCTAAGTCCAACAGCAATCAGAGTAATCGATTCAAACGGCCAGCAACTCGTGGGAGACACTCTGAAGTCTCTGAAAACGGTTTCCCGCAAGCACAGAGACCACGGCCATTCCTCACTCTCCCGTGCTCTGAGCTCTGCCCAAACGTGCACCAAGGTCACTCAATCCTGCTTCCACTGCCTAAAACTACATAAACAAAACGTCTGAGCCCCCCACTAGCCATAAACAATTGCACGCACAAAACCCACGGCCGTGCACTCTGTTTTTCACGGTGGTGAACAGTAACCACCGTGAAATGACCAAAATGCCCCTCTGTGCAATAATTACCAAAATGCCCTCCAACATCCGTGACCCATAACTCGGTCATCCGACGTCCGTTTCAAGCGTGCCGCCTGTCGTTGTACTCGGGGCGTCGAGACGAACATAACGGTCTTCGAGTCAAATGAATATCAATTGTCAAACAAAAAGTCAACTTTTTCCCCTTATAACGCCCAAATTACGATAATGCCCCTGAACTTCCGAACATCATAACTTTCACTCCGAGCGTCCGAATCGGACGTGCCACCTGTCTATGAACTCGTGACATCCCGAACTACGTCACGGTCATCACTCAACGTCCGTTCGACCTCCAAATCAAAAATTCAACAAATCGACCTCACAAACACAGGGGTAAAAACGTCATTTTATTCAATATTTAATAATATTACATTTCCAGAACGTCCAGGGCGTTACATATATATATATATATCTGCAGATGATCATTATCATCTTAGATGTATATCTAGTATGCATCATCGCACGTTATCACCTCAAATCATCACCTTGTAAAACATTCCATCAAAACAACAACTTTTGAAATTCATCAAAATCATACGAGACTTCATACTTAACTAGTTATTACCAAAACACACAAGGCCATCAAACATTAAATCTTACTCAAAACTCAGGCTAAATTCTAATCCTAATTTATGCCCAAATTCGAAATTTAACTCAATTGTATATGAATACACAAAATTACTTTGAAGATATACGTCATTGTTACAAAATTATTCAATACTTAATCTCTCATTCTTAGCCAAATAAAATTCCAATCTTACTTTTTAATTCAAACATTGTTCTTAGAACATATATTCCAGTAATTGTATCTACGCTCATTTCCACATAATAATGTCATTATTACTAAAATATGGGATTGAAAATGAAAGGACTAAATTACCCTTGCTCTGATACCAAATTGATAGGACCCGTGCCTAATTAATAAGAAGAGACCAGACCGGTCATGCTCCTATTTGACAACTCAAGTCAGACAAGAGATTTAATATGATTACTCTCGTATTCTCTTCAATTACCCAAAACCAATCCGCCCCTGTGGGGTTACCACCCACATCCAACCCACTTACCCCGGCAGGTCATGTAATTATATGTTTAATTAAATCCCTAACTAACACTTAGATTGAACATACTTACTAGATTGTAATTATTCATTCCTTTCACTATTTAGGTATAAATCACTTCTTTATTACCATCGCCGTCATCTATCATGATCAACACCATAGAACCACAATAGAGACATAATTTAAGGGACAACTAAAGACTTAATTAAAGAACAATTAAATTATAAACAAACACCCTAAGTATTCTGAACTATGTCCAAAAAGTGTCCAATAATTGCAGAAATTAAATGATAAATCTTATAAAATTAATAGAAAAATAATTCATTTTGATCGGGCTGCTGGAGACTGCCACACGCACCCTCATGCGCCAGCAGCAGCCCCCTGCGCGTGGACTCATGTGCCCCACTGTAGCATCACCTTCTTCGCCTGTTTCCCTGGTTTTCAGGTCGCCTGACCCGACGACCTGACTCGGGTGTATTTCTGCTAGTTCTCCACCAAAATTGACATTTTAAGGAAACAATTTCCTATACCAAGCTCAGGGAAAGATCTATAAGGTCGAAATAAGGAAAACTTACCTCAAATCCACGCTCCTAAGTCCAAGCTTTCGGCCATGGCTTCCAAAGTTGGAACCATGGTTTTCTGATGTCCAACCCATTCGTTTTTCTTCATTGAGACCTCATATGATCTTCAAGGAGTCACTGGAGCTGCCATTTCGGGGTTTCAAAGCCCAAAACCTAAGACCTGAAAAGGATCCTTACGGGTCCAAGATTTTCTAGCCACTCTTCCTCCACCCTTCCTCGTTGCCCCCCCCCCCCCCCCTTCTTTTCTCCATCTTCTTCCTTCCTATCTCATCTCCTCCCTGACTTCCCTCTTATCTCACGGTGGTGACCATTGAGAGTTCTTTTTTCATCTCTTCGGCCAAACAGCACCGATTTTCCTCTCTTATCCCAAAAAAGCACACACACATAATGTCGGTGGGAATGGGAGGGAAATAATTTAGGGGCTTTCTAGACTTTTCATCACATGTTTCATGTGCTAATTTATAAAATGACCAAATTACCCTTTAGTACCTAATTACCAAAATACCCTTGAACTTTCTAGACCCGTAATAAACATATACGACCTCCGATTTTGACGTGTCACTCGTCTATGAATTCATAATCTCATGATTTATTTAATGGTCTTCTTGGAATTCTCAAAAGATATACACAAAAAAAGTCAACTATTTGACTTTTCAAGGGCAAAATAGTAATTTCTAATCTTTTGAAGGTCCGGGGTGTTACAATGGCTCTTAGCCATATGCATTCACAAACTGCTTCGTGAAGAACTAGAATCTCTTCACGATTTGAAGACGTAAAAATAAGGGTCTATTTCGTAGACCTTCAAGATATTGATATACTCTTAATAGTAAAGACATAACCGAATTGGGAACGTACATTGTGTGGGTCTAATAGGTAACTTACGTCAGCATTCCCAACAAGAAGTGCATCATTTCTAGAACCAAGGGGGTTTGATTCATTCCTCGATGCATGGGGATAGAATTAACTCATATCCGTTGTGCCTCTAAGGTATCAGAAGATGCCTTTATGCATTTCAATAACGGCGTGTAGGCGTAGAGCTAAATCTAGCTAGCAAGTTTACAAAGAAAAAAAATGTCTATCTAGTGCATTGAGTCAAGTACAATAATGCATCTAATGCAGTTAGATAAGACACTTCTAGTGTTAATATGTCTTCGTTATCATCTACGGAACAAAACGGATCCTTCTTAGGATCTATACTACGGATAATCATAAGCATACTTGAAAGCTCCGCTTTATCCTTATTAAAAAGTCTCACGATCTTCTAGATGAAATTCAATTGGTGGGCTAAAATTTCATCTGCATCTGCACGTTGCTTAAGCTCCTAGGCGAGACAGTAGTGTTTTCTCCCAAGATCCTTCATTTCAAATTCTAACTTCAGGTGCTTAGTAGTATCTTTAATCTCTTTAGAAGTACCAATCAGATTCATATCATTGACATAAATTGCCACTATATATAGAGAACCTGGAACTTGTTTTCTTAATAAAAATGCATGGGTATAATTCATTATTCACATATCCCACTTTGAACAAATACTCACTTAGACGGTTATATCACATTCATTTGGATTGTTTCAATCCATAAAGTGAGCGTCTCAAAGGAATGTAGAGTGTGTTTCGTAGTCTGGAACTATTTGCATTAGTTACTTATATATATATATATATATATATATATATATATATATATCTAGACCCCTATAGAGATAAGCAGTAACCATATCCAAAAGTTGCATACTCGGTTTTTTGGAAACTAACAAACTGATAAGGTAGCAGAACGTTATGATGTCCATTACGAGTGAATACGTCTCCTCATAATCAATCCCAGGTTTGTGAGAAAAGCCTTGCACCACTAGGCGAGCTTTGTATCTCACAATCTCGTTTTTCTCATTACGCTTCCTTACAAATACCCATTTAAAGCCTACAAGCTTAACATGGAGAGGTGTGGGAACTACAGATCCAAACGCTTTCCTTTTTGTCAAGAAATCTAGTTTGACTTGTATTGCTTCTTTCCATTTTGACCATTCTTCCCTACATTGGCATTCATCAACGGAGCGAGGTTTGATATCATCACTAGTTATTAGTTTGGTAGCTATTACGAATAAAAATATATTATCGATGCTACTATCATTCTGATTCCATATCTCTTTCAAGCATGCATAATTTACCGAGATTTCTCTATTCTCGGGAGTGGGTTCAGACGTTGTAGCGTCCGTCAACATCGTCTCTTCCAAGACAGACCCATAATCCAAAATTATCTCATGAGATGGATTAGCTAATATTATGATATCTAAGGAATTCAGTTGTGCCATATTTTTCCTCTTCCGGGGATGAAAGTCCTTCAAACCTATTAGTCTACCTCACTTCTAGGTAGGGACATATGACTGGCTAGTCCCCATGGTCGTACCTCGTCCATCTGGGATGACTTATCTGTAACGCCCCGTCCCGAATTAGCGGGATTAATTAAAGATTAAAGAAGAATTAGAGAGACTAATTGGGGATTAGACGAGGATTAATAGACGTTCAGGGAGAAATGATGATTTTGCCCCTGAAATGGGCGAAAAGTTGAATTTTCGTTTGGACGGTCAAATGGACTTTGGCCGATGACTGTAACATAGTTTGGGCCGTCACGAGTTCATAGACAGGTGATACGCTCGATTCCGACATCCGTGGAAGAAGTTATGACGATCGGAAGTTCGAGGGCATTTTGGTATTTTGGTTAAAAAATGGCCAACAATTGACTTTTGATCTAGGAGGTTTGATGGTCGAGGACCGAGTACCGCTACGTATATCGGGACGATATGAATCCGTAGACAGGCAGCACGTCGAATTCAGACATTCGACGGAGAAGTTACGGTTCACGGAAGTTCGAACGTACTATTGAACGTTTTACGAGACAGGAACTGTTTGGCAGCAAATGGGGCCCAAATATTTTAGACAGGCCCTACGGATGAGTGACAAGTGTCACCCATCCATTGCCCAGCCCGAATAATTCATGCATATCCCCTTTTTCCTTCTTCGATCGTTTTTCCCCATTTTCCCAACCAAAACGGATACATCCTTCCAACCCAATCCAAATCCTTAAACCCCTATGACCATGATTGAGACCCAGAGAGTGATGGGAGGACATGAGGAAGGTGGTGGCCAGCCAAGGTAGCGCCGCCGTGGACGACGGAGGCCAACTCGAACCAAGGTAATTGGTTTGCCCGATTTTCTCCATTTTTCATTTCGAACATTATGGCTTGTTTTTAATGATTAGGATGGATTTATTGGGTTAGTAGGAATGTAATAGGATGATTTTGAGGAAGGTTAGGGGCTGAGGAATCCGTGGGGAGGTGTTTGAAAAACTGGATCGTGAGGAAGATTTGGACCGGTTGGATTTTGTAGATTTTAGACTTTTTGGTTTATAGGTTTAGGCTCCTAGGACCAAAATAGGAAGTTTAGAATCGATTAGGAAGAGAAAAGATGAAAATTGGACCGTGTAGGAGTCTGGACCGGTCACGCTGGTCCAAGTTGCAGGAGAGAACCGAACCGGCTGGCTGATGGAAGAAGATGACCTTGTGCAGTGGCGCGTGAGGCCCACGCGTAGAGCCATCCCAGGGCGTGTGCAGGCAGGTGGTGAGGAATTTGAGGGTGGTTCCAACATGTGAAATCATCTATTCGATGTAACAAACATTTTGGGACTAGTTTCGAGTCGATCGGACAGCGTCTCGTTATAGTTCGGGATGTCCGAAGGTTTCGATGAGCGTTTAAAAATAGTTAAAAATCCTGGAAAATTAGGGCTTTAGTGAGGGGTTAATTAAGTAATTAGTAACCCTCTAAAGTGATTTGGACAGGTTTGGGAACCCCGTAGACGACGGTTGACCTAGAAAGCCGTACGACGCTCGTATCTAGGCGACAACGTGGACGGTCTGTGAGTCGACTTTCTTTCTGAAATCGATGCATGCAAAAATGTTTTATAAATGTTTTAATATGTGTTTTGTGATGCCTTGAGTGCATTTTTGGGTGTGTTTACGTATTGGCACGTATTTCAAGGTTTTCAGGTTTTATACGTGCTTATACGCGCTTATGCTTTCGGTTTTAATGAAATGGTTTTGAAAAGGTAAAATCGGGCATGAGACCCATTTGGATTTAGTTTTGACTCGGGCATGAGGCCCTATTGATGTCCTACAGGTCTGAGTCTTGGTCGCGATGGGTGTTGTGTGCACCGCAACGGACGACGTGACGCTCGCCTCCGAATTGGGATACGTTCCTTCCAGAGAGGTCACGATGCACGTCCCATTGTCGAGCAGCCACTGGAGGCTCGACTTCGGAGTGCTGATGGTTTAGAGGATCGATCGACGACGTGTACACCATGGTATCGAGATGGTCGCGACAGTGATGTGTTCACGGCGACATCCCAGGATTGAGAGCGGTCCTGGATTAATGGTTGCACGCATCGATATGATCGGAATCGTGACTAACCCTGAGATATTGGGCTCGATGCCCAGTTGATTTGAGTTCGGGTTCGATGCCCAATTATTGCGAAATCGGGCAAGAGACCTTGTTGAGTCCTATATTCGGGTTGGAGGCCCAATTGCTTTATGTTATCGGGCGTGAGTCCCGTTTTATGGTTTACTATACTAGTATGTAAATACCCTCCTTACGAGCTTATTGATTGGTGTCCTCCAGACGTCGACCTGGAGAGCCACGATCCACAGATCAGAGTGGGTATCCCCATAGGGATCCCATTCCAGGAGAGGGCGTTATGATGTGGTCCCGGACCAAATTTCGGAGAGATGATCGGACTAGGTCCGAAGATAGAGCCTCCCAAATGGAGAATTCCTGGGAGAAGACTCGGAGTGAGACCCCGAGTAGTATGCATACTTATATATATAGAGAAATCGTGACATATATCGGGGATGTGTTACCTAAGGGCTGTGTGCTCCGAGTTGGCATCTTCTCAGGAAGTACCTAGGATGGGTTTGATATGTATATACGTATATGTGTACGAGTTTTCACTGAGACGGCGTTGGGCTGAGACCCACGCGTATTGGTTTTGGGCTGAGACCCATATGAGATGGCTTTGGGACGAGTTCCCACATGTTTTGGTTTGGACGGAGGTCCCATGTATTGATTTACGGATTTCGGGTCAAAGCCCAAATGGTTTTATGGTTCATAATAGTTTTTGGGGACTGGGCATGAACCCTAGAAATGGTTTTCGAATTCATGCATAAGTTTTTAGTGAAGGGCATAAAGGTCTTTTTTTGAAATGTTTTTATAAAATATTTGTTTTGTCCACTCATAGCTTCTGTATTTTGAATGCCCTTCAGGTTGATCGCTGATGCGGGCTGTAGCAGAGACGAGACATCACATACCTCCTTCGGATCCTAGCGCCCTCTGATAGCCCCGGTTGGGCAAAAGATGGAAATATCCCTAGTCTGACACTTCGTGTCAAACTGGAGCAGGCACGTCCCACGCTAATCCCGAGGGATTTGGGACGGGTCCTAACATTATCCATCTGGGACGACAAGTTCTATAGGAACGTGTATCCTTACAAGCACATTTGCAGCAAGCATATGTGATCTCGTTACTTTGGCTAGATTGGAGAAAGCATCTGACATATTGTTATCTACACTATGTAGATCTATAATTCTCTGCACTTTGTTCTCATTTTGTGGGATTTGAGGATCAAGATGAGACGTAATGGAGACGGTCCACGTCAATTTATGTCGTTCTTCAGAAATATTGACGTTCTTATCTCCCCTTAACAGCGGGAAGACTATCTCATCGAAATGACTATTTTCAAATCTAGTGGTAAAAAGATCGCATGTCAAGGGCCCTAAACAATGTATAATGAAAGAGGATTCATAACTGACATATATGTCCATCTGACATTTAGGTCCCATTTTTGTACGTTGTGACGGTGCAATTGGCACGTAAATTGCACACCTGAAAATGCGTAAGTGTGAAACGTCAAGTTCGTACCTAGTTACCAACTATAATGCGGAATAGGGTTTGGTGGTATTAGGTCTCAACTAAACCAACATAACTGCATGCAAAATTGCTTAGCCCCACGCAGAAATAGGGAGTTTGGTGTGAATAACCAAAGTCCGTGCAATCATTTTAAATCGTTGAATGAATGCTTCTACGAGACTATTCTAGGTGTGAACATGTGCTACCAGACGTTAACCATCAATCCCAAGAGACATGCAATAATCATCAAAAGATTTCAATGTAAACTCACTAGAATTATTAAGTCTTATGTACTGTATAGGATAATCTAGACGATGGGCCCTTAATTTAATGATTTGGGTGAGGAGTTTAGCAAATGTAGCATTGTTTGTAGAAAGTAGTGTCACGTGTGACCACCTTGTCAATGCATCAACCAAAATCATGAAATATTTAAATGGTCTGCATGGTGGTTGGATTATTCCACAAATATCCCCTTGTATTATTTACAAGAAGATGACAGATTTTTTACTTATATTTGCATGTGATGGTCTAGTGTTCAATTTCCCATTGAGCAAGCTTGTCATATTATTTCACTAAACACAAGGTCCTTATTAGTAAGGGATGTACGTGTGTTGTATTGAGGATAAGCACATCATAGTTGGACCTGGGTATCCCAACCGGTCATGTCGTAATAAGTCGTTGCTTGGGTTAGGTAGCTTTTGGCTTGCCATTTGATTTGTCTAAATTATTTTAATAGTGGTCATGTAAAGGCCACTCCTGAGGCATGATAACCATTATATCGAATATCTTTAGAACTTAACAATGTTCTTCTAGAATGTGGAGAGTATAAGGTGTAACAACTCGACCCAAAATTTCATGATTATCGAGAATTAATCGAGGATTTTCAAGTTTAGTTGAGGTGAAATGACAATTTTACCCCTAGATGGGGAAAATGTTGATTTTTGACACATGAGGTTATTTGCACGTTAACCAAGGTCCATTACATAGATCGAGGGTCTTCGATTACGTAGATAAGCGACACGTCGCGTTTGGACGTCGTACGGGTCAAGGACAGCTTAATCAGATTTTACGATTTCACATTTTATGAGACGACTTGACTTTAGTTGTTTTTAAATGGAACCCAAAATATCTAGGCCTGGATCAAAGGATGGGTGAAAAGTGTCACTCATACCATTGGCCCATATTCCTACATGCATGCATCTCCCTTCTCTCCCTTGGTTTGAATAACCCGAAACCCACCTCAACCATCATTACTTGTCATCCTCATCCTCTACTTACTGCCCTTTAGAGAAGTTGAGAGAAAGTGTGGCTGGGAAACGGGAAGAGACGATGGGGAGAGGTGGAGCCACGGTGGCTGGCTGGAAACACAGAAAATAAAAGTAAACTCGTGGGCCTTAAAATGGTATTTTTAGTTTGAGGCATTGGAATTGAGAACTGAGGCCAAGATTGTGTTCCTTGAGCTCAAGCGAGTATGTATAGACAATAACGAAGGCAAAAGGATGTGTGGACTAGCTTGGGGATAAGCTTGAAGTTTAGTCGTGGATGTCGAGCTTGGCTGACAGGGCCTGTTCTAGTCCCCATAGACTACAGTGGGACGTGCCCTGCTCCCGTCTGACAATTATAGTAAAAATATCGAAAATACCCTTTATGGGTTCAAATATAAACATTCAGAGTATAATATCACATTGTCAGACAAGGGATCAGGATCTATCGTACATAATCGAGCATATACATATGTCAGTACAACACAAGTACTAGAACCTACCCCGTGGGGTGTCAGGTACGCAGCAGTACAGTCTATGTATCAGCCTCAGTATCTTCCCTTATCACTGTATCACTGTCTGGAGGGTCAATAAAACAGTAAAAATGTGAGTGGACCAAAAATCAATAAGTTATAAACTCATTTTGAAAACATATACAGTTTAACCCTCAGTTTTATAAACATGCATGCATTTATGATATATCGTATGAAAACAGGTCAAATCATACACATGCATATATATATATATATATATATATATATATATACATCTGGACACACACATCAGTAAAACACACACAATATAACTGATCCTCAGGCATCTATGATACCTCGACATCTACGATGTCTATATCAAAACCAGTCACTATTTCCAATGCTACGCAACTCGGGGTCTCATCTCCTAGTACTTCCCCAAGACTCAACTCAACGTCGTCCGGGGTGATATCAACATAGGGTGCCTGCCTGGATCTATCGTGTCCAAGACGATATCATAATCAAGCACTCCTGATCCTGAGCCTCTCCTCGAAGTCACTCATCTCAGGTAGTGCACCGTGACTGCTCTAGGATCCTCGACGATTGGAGGAGACTAATTAACTCACACATAATAGTATATGTGGAACCGTAACCAAAATCGGTGAAAAATCACATTAAAATCATTTATGGTTCAACCCGGATTAAATACTATTCAATTGGGCCTATTCCCGAGACATAAGTCTCACAAATCCGTTCCATAAAATCCAGCCAAAAATCGTGTCCAGAATGTGTTTATAAAACCGATTTATTGTTATTCAAATCCAGTTGAAATATATTCTTTATTTTCCATTTCCTGTTGACTCTAAATCTAGTCAAATCATCCATTCTCCTGGGTCTCAAGCCCAAAACTTCATTTTCAAGAAAATCTGTAAAACGTTTCCTAAATCGATGATCTCAATCCACACATCATCATCAAATCATAATATCAAAACATTTCAACTTAAATAATGTAATAAAGCATTTAAAACAGTTATGCATGCATTTCAGTTCTAAAACAAACAGTCCACTCACACTCGGTCCACGCTGCGTGCTAAACTTTAGCGTTATATTTATCACCGAGTTAGTCCAAAGTCTCCGGGCCTGTCCAAATCATGTCTAAGGGTCACTACTATTCTATACAAGTTCATACACTAAACCCTCACAAAGCCTGATACGGAAACGCTTCCCCAACACGCTTCTTAAGGCTAAAAACCTCTAGATGACCTACCTAATGGTCTTCGATCGACCTAAAACCACCACCATTGGATTCAGAATGTTGAAAATTTTCAAACAAGACTGGTTTGACCTCAAAATTCGTGCCTACACGCCGATCGAACTTCTGGTCAACGCTGGTTAACGATCAATACTGGCGTCAGCAAAAGTCAACGCTGATGTCATCGATCAACGATTGATGTCAGCCTGGCAGGTCTGACACGTGCCACGTGTCAGCTTCTAATTGGTCCACGTGTCTGACATACTGACTGGACTGTTAGCATGCCATGTGTTATCACCTAATTAGCCACGTGGACTGACAGCTTCTAACAGATGATGATGTGGACTGCCACGTCATCATCGTCAACCTTGAGCCGGGTTGACCTGTTTCATTGTAATGGGTCAACTTGACCCGCGACCCGACCGGGTTGTATCTCACTCATTTCTAAGCCATTTTCACCATTCTTCTTCCTATCTACTCGCAATGATCCCAAGAAGGGATCCATTGACTCAAAACTAGCTACGGAGGTCTAGAAATTACCTGTGGAGCTTGATGGATTTCGGGAAAACTCCCAGCTCAGTTTATGGGATATTCCAGCCACCTCGATCTTTCCTTTTTGTCCCTTCGTGATCGTCTAGTTCCTAGGAACATGTTTTGAGCATCAAAACAGTCCAACAAACCACAAATCAAAATTTGGAATTTTGGGCTCAAATCGAATTTTCGGGTTTACCTGGTTCTGGGTTTCCTTTACCGTGCTTAGCCTCTCTCCGTCGTCTCTCAATCATCCTTTCACTCTCACTCTCTCAAGAAAACACAGAAGATGATGGATTGGTGTTTGGGTTGGGTTTGGTGTTTGTGTGTGTGTTTCGGGTTGCACAGAGAAGAAAGAAGATGAAGATGAAATAATGGACCCAAATATTTGGTGTCTTGGGCCAATTAGATGAGTGACACTTGTCACTCATCTTGGTCCACCCAGATATTTGAACCAGTCCAAAATAGCCAACTGTACAATTCTCCAAAAAACATGAAATGTATCAATTTTCTTCTGTGACCCATAACTTTCCCGTCGAACGTCCGATTTTGACGTGCCGCCTGTCTATGGACTCGTGACATCTCGATCTACGTAACGAATCGCGGTAAAAGTCCAAATAGTATCTTGAGTTAAAAGTCAACATTTTTCCCTTATTAGGGGAAAAACAACCATTTTACATTTATTTTTCAATTTTGCATTTAATTAAAAGTTTGGGACATTACATTGGCTAGGGGATTTGCATGCATGTTCTTCGTATTTTAAGGGTATAGAACGATTTCTTGGTAGATTAGAAGATTTTTGGTGAAAGAATGGGGAAGATTGGTTGAGAAATGGTGTAGAATAGACCAGGTATGCTTTATGGGTCGAACGATCCGTTACAGTGTCACAGGTTAACCAGGCTCGTGGTAGATGATGATGATGTCAGTAGGTGATGTCATCATGTCAGGCCACGTGGCAGTGACTGGTTGGTGCCACGTGGCATATTATCAGAGGTTATCAGCGGTGACGTGGTAGGATGACGTCCTGACGTCATGATAATATCACCAAGTGACATATGGCACGTTAAGTGGTGACACGTGGCATTTATCAGGTGGTGTGATGTGGCAAGCTGTCAGTAGTGACATTAGCATTGACCAGAAGCGTGAGGACTTTAACTAGCGCACATGGGTGCGTGGACACTAATTTCGAGGTGAAACTAATCTTATTCAAAAGGTTTCAATGTCTTGAATTCAATGGTGGTGATTTCAGGTCGATCGGAGATTGTTTGTTTAGTGTTTTGGAGGTTTTTCTCTTCGAGAAGCGTGTTCATGATGAATTTTTTGTTCCGGGGTTTTGGGGGTTTCTTGTACGGGCTTATTTAGATTGTTAGTGACCCTCGAGTATGACTTTGATAAGCCCGGACGTTCCAGAGGCTTCGAATTGGCTTACAGCTCGTGTTTTGAGCAAGTGGTGGTACTATGAGTGGACAATTTCTTTCATAACCCTGGTGCATGCAAACTTATATGTTTTTACTAGCTTTATGGTATGGTTTGCAATGATTATGGATATGATTTTGATTGCTCGATACATTTTGGGTTTGAAATGTATTTATGGTCATATTTCTGGATATTGAATTATGGTGGGTTTCAGAAAACCGTGTTTTGGGCTGGTGTCCATATGATAACTGTTTGGGTTGGTGCCCGTGTGATAACTATTTTGGACTGGTACTTGTGTGATAATTTTTTTGGGCTAGTGCCCGTGTGATGACTGTTTTGGGATGGTGCCCGTGTGATGACTATTTTTGGGCTGGTGCCGTGTGATAAAATATGTTTTGGTTTAGATACTCTTTGCTGGATTAGTCAACTTCAGGCGATTGGATCGCTATATCTGGAGTTGGACTCCGTGGATTCCCAGAGACGGGCTCGGACATAATCGGGGTTGAACTCCACACGTGCAGATGAGGTTGGACCTTACAGGACCTGTACTCATCTACCGGTAGCACATATGGGATGCTAATTGGACTAGCAGCTGGTTGGACCAGCATGACGAGGTTTGACATTTGGCTAGTTGGACTAGTAGGCTGGTTGGACCAGAGAGATCAGGTTTGGTTTTAATAGTTGTGATATGTGCAAATGTTTTCAAAGCGGCTAAGAGCTAGTGATTTCAATAAAATATAGGTCAAATGGTCTTTATATATTTATGTGATTTCGGATTGGACCCATGGTTTATATATATATATATATATTACAATTTATTTGAAAATAAGGCTTTTATCAATTGTGCATGCATGTTATATAAAACGAAGGGTGTGAAGGTATATTTCGAAAAATGGTTTTCCAAAACTTTGTTTTAGTCCACTCACACTTTTTATTGGTTTTAGAACCCTCTAGGTTGATCGCGAATGCGGGCTGTATGAAGGCTGAGGCATCACTTGGAATTGCGTACTCTGAAAACCTTGAGTGGATCATGGTAGCATCCCTTGTCTGACACATGGTAAGTACGTTTACGTTATTTCTGAGGGTAGTTTGGTCATTTTATAAGGACGTGTCAGGCGAGAATAGGTCCTCTCATGTTAATTGAGGGGGATTACGTGGAGGGTCCTGTCATAAGGTTTCATCAATGGTAAATAAAATACCATTAGACAACATAAAGTGGGTTTTTTTCTGAAGCCTTTAATAAAATTTGATTGGCCAAATATAGTTGTCACAAGGGTGTGGTTAGGTATTAAGTTTATAAAAAATATTATGTCGAAGAGGATAGTGTGTGTGGTAGCACTGTCGGCTAGACAACAAACTTCCCCACTTGACATGCATGCCTAACCATAAATTTAACTAAAAGTTAAAGATAACATGTATGAAATCACCAAACATTATCCAAAATTAATAGGAAAAAAAATATCCATACAAAAGGCACAAGCGCTGATCATATCCATGTTTTACAAGATCTCAATCATTATCATGTGCAGCAGCAGTCTGGAAGTTAGCAATGGTGAGGGTGATATTGGTAGGAACTAGTCTCTCAATAAATTTGCTTTCTCGAATTCCATGTCCGGCATGGTACTCTGTAATAACTTGGGTTGATGCACGACTGGTTCGGGACCAGTGATCTCGTCTTCCACATTTATAGTATAGGTTTAGCTGGTTCAGGTTCTGGTGACAACGAGTTGGACCAGGTTTCCTCTCATTTTTATCTTGTGGGCCTGAAGGAGCTCGGTTTCTACCACATGGACTTAGCCCACGATTAACTTGGCCACGTGGACCATGGTAACCTTGATCTTGGTCAAAAGGGTGTCCATTGTTTCTAGTACGGTTACACCCTACGACTTTACCATGGCCTCAGTTTCTCCACTCGCAGTTTGGATCGCAATGGGTAAAAACATTTGCTTATGGAAAGGTGTTGCTCTAGTACCGACAAATCAGGATTGAT
Organism: Prinsepia uniflora; assembly: GCA_032719365.1. NCBI lineage: Eukaryota > Viridiplantae > Streptophyta > Magnoliopsida > Rosales > Rosaceae > Prinsepia > Prinsepia uniflora. The sequence goes on along the minus strand of CM064870.1, from coordinate 11,727,215 downwards.
CATTCTTCATAAATAGATTGTTGTTCTTTTTAGCGAGCATCATGGTATTGATCAACTCGACGAACTTGGTGAATTTCCTCTCTTTGTATTGTTGTTGCAGGATAATACATGAGGCAGAAAATGTGGAGAAAGTCTTCTCAAATAGGCCATTTTCAATGAATTCCTCCCCCACAGTATTTGAGAAGTGACTGGATACGGCATACCTCATAGTTGTATTCGTTCGCGGATTTGAAATCCTGAAAACAAAGGTTATGTCAGTCATGTCTTGCTCCAAGTAAGAATATATCTTTCTGGTGACCGAATCGATCTGCCAGTAAAACTCATAATGCTCTCGGGTATTCTTGATTGAGGTATTCACACTGTAGTGCCCAATCCATATGTCTCTAGATGAGGATCATATCATCAGCCTTTTGATGCTCAGAAGTCACATTATAAGGCTGATGCTCAGAAGTCACATTATCTCGTTGTATGGTGGAGTGGATTCTCTCTGGAGTGAGATGAAGCTTCACATCTTCAGTCCACTGGTAGTAGTTCCTTCCGTAAACTTCTAATGCATCGAAGTCGAGCTTATTGAAATGTGCCATTTTCTACAAGGAGTAAATAACAATATTAGTGTTTTGGGAAAACACAACCATAAGCAACTAATGAGAACTTCAAGTTTTATAACATGATATGATTAATTCATAATAAGAATATAATGATGAATCTATTAAGGAAACTTTAGGTTCCATATGTTTACTATTAGTCTATAAGGTTTCCAAGATACATTTAAACTATGAAATAAAACATATGAACAATTAAGCAATATAACAATATATAATATGCATGAATGTCGGAAATAAATGCTACTGGTGTAAGGACCCGTCCTGGAAATTAGGGTTAAGATCGTGATTACGATGGGATTAGTGAGCTTAAGCGGTGGTTGGTTAGTGACGATAGGTCCGTTAGAGTAGAATGACGATTTTTCCCCCGGTTTGGGCAAAAAGTTGACTTTTGGTTTGGCGGTCAATTGGGTATTGACCAATGATTGTGACGTAGTTTGGGACGTCACGAGTCTGTAGACAGGTGGTACGTCCGATTCCGAAATCCGAGGAGGAAGTTATGATGTTCGGAAGGTTTGTTGTAACGCCCCGAAAATCAAAAAAATTGTAAAATATTAAAATAATGTGAAAAATGACGTTTTTACCCCTGAAGAGACATGGCTAAAAGTTGAATTTTATTTGGAATACTTTTTGAACATTTTTCTAGTGCCGTTGTATAGGTCTTTGAACGCTGAATCCGTGGACAGGCGGCACGTCGAAAACGGAGCCCGGATGAAAAAGTTATAGGTCTGAGAAGTTCAGGGGTAAAATGGTAAATTTCGACGAAAAGGGTAAAATGGTAATTGTATGCAAAGGCTTTAATTAAACGGTGCAAGTGATTGCTATTCATGGCTTAATTTTCTGATTCAGCCCATTAAATGAGTCATGTAATTCATCAAGTGACAAGTGTCACTTGTTAATGATGATTAGTGGCACTTGATTGCCATTAGGATTAATTAATTCATTTGAATGGATATTAACATATAGTTAGCACAAACACAGAACGTCTTCTTCAACCTTGATCGATCAACTATCCCAGAGAGTGAGAGAAACTAAACAGAGGACAAAAGGGAGGAATTAAGTGAGCACTTGAGTGAAAATTGAGAGAAATCGGACCGGGAACCCTCTGAGAATAAAACCCGAAAAATCACCAAAAGACATCAAAATCAAATTTGATCCCTTAGACACTTTTGAGTGAAATTGATGTGATATTTCATCTTCTGGGAACTAGACGACTCGAACCCAATCAATTGGGAAGTCAATTGGTGGTGAATTAGTGACGAACATGCCCTGCAACTGTTTTGAAAATTGGAGCTTGAGTTCGATTACTTGGAGGTAAGGAACTTTGAAATTGATGTCACAATTGTATTTATAATGGACCTAGGATGCTTCTGGTGTAATTAATTGAAGGAAATAGACAGGTTTGGGGTAGAACCCGAGTTAGGACCCGTCGGGTGTTCATCTTGAGTCGAGGAGTTTTAGGGCTTGTTTGATTAAATTGAAGTCCTAGAGCCTAAATCTATATAGAATTGATGCTAATGAGTGAAAGAATGGACAAAATTAAGGTTGAATCGAGGGAGATTGCACCGGGTCTGATCGCGGGTTGCAGACCCGTTTATCAGAGAAACGGGCGAGAGAGAAACACTGTAGATGTGCAATGTTCACGGCGCGTGGCTGTCACGTGCAGCTGCTTGCGGCGGCGCGTGAGGGTGCGTGACTGGGAATCTGAAGATGGGTTCAACACACTTTTTGATTTTCTCCACGATACGGACCTATTGGCGTTAGTTTCGGGTCAATCGGATATAAATTGAGGGTAGTTTTGTGTATCCGAAGCGTATAGGTTACGTTTAAATAATATTATTTTATTCCGACGACTAGGAAATTCGTACATAAGATTATATGATATTCTAGTAACCCTATATTATGTGTTTGACAGGCCGAAATATTCTCGGGACATTGGACGAGAACGAACAGCTCGAATCTGAGCAATCCGAAATATTCTGAGAAATATTCTCCGCGATTGGTTGTGATATGGGAGTCGGTACGCCGACTGGTGATATATATGTGGTCAACCAAGTGATACGAGGTTATCCTGTCTTGATAGGGGGTGTGACCTTAGTGGCTGACTTAATATTGTTAGATTTGTATGATTTTGATGTTATTCTTGGGATGGATTGGTTAACAACCCATCATGCCTCGATTAAATGTTTCGAGAAAAGGGTACTACTTCGGAGCCCAGGGTTACTAGAGGTGGTGTTTCAGGGAGATCGGAGAGCATTACCCGCCAAAATCATATCCGCTCTCACGGCAGAAAAATTGTTGAGGAGAGGTTGCCAGGGCTATTTAGCACATGTGGTTGATGTACGGGACACCTCAGTTAAAGCCGAAGACATCCCCATAGTATCTGAGTTTCCGGATGTGTTCCCTGCGGATTTGCCAGGGTTACCACCACATAGGGAGGTGGAGTTCACTATTGATTTGATCCCTAGTACGCGACCCATTTCATTGACTCCTTATTGTATGGCCCCAGCTGAGTTGAAGAAATTAAAGGTGCAACTACAAGATCTAATTGATATGGGGTTCATCCGACCGAGCGTATCACCGTGGGGAGCCCCCGTGTTATTTGTAAGGAAGAAAGAAGGCAGTTTGAGATTGTGCATGGATTATAGACAGCTCAACAAGGTCACAATCAAGAATAAGTATCCTTTGCCCCGAATTGATGATTTGTTTGACCAATTAAGGGGGGCGAAGTATTTCTCGAAGATTGATCTCCGTTCTGGTTATCATCAGTTGAGGATTCGAGAAGAAGATATTCCAAAAACAGCCTTCCGGACTCGGTATGGTCATTATGAGTTTCTAGTAATGCCGTTTGGGTTAACCAATGCACCAGCGGCATTTATGGATCTAATGAACCGAGTATTTCGGAAGTATCTGGATCAGTTTGTCATTGTGTTTATTGATGATATTTTGGTGTATTCCAAGAGTAAAAAGCTGCATGAGAAACATCTGAGACTTGTGTTTGAGACACTGAGGGAGAACAAGCTGTATGCAAAGTTGAGTAAGTGCCAATTTTGGCTAACCAGTATGGGATTTCTGGGGCATGTGATTTCTGCAGAAGGCATTTGTGTTGATCCCCAGAAGATTGAGGCAGTCGCAAACTGGGAGCAACCAAAGACAGTGACCGAAGTGAGAAGCTTTTTAGGATTGGCCGGTTACTACAGACGGTTTGTCGAAGGATTTGCTACAATTGCCGCTCCACTGACCCAATTGACCAGGAAGGGGATTAAGTTCATTTGGAATGAAGCTTGTGAGCGGAGTTTTCAAGAATTGAAGAAACGATTGACATCCGCTCTGGTGTTGGTCCTTCCGGATGATAGTGGAGAATTCGCTGTGTATACTGATGCATCCTTGCATGGATTGGGGTGTGTGTTAATGCAACATGGAAAGGTAATTGCTTATGCCTCTCGCCAGCTAAAACCGCATGAACACAACTACCTTACCCACGATCTAGAGCTGGCTGCCGTGGTACATGCACTCAAGATCTGGCGACATTATTTATATGGTGCAACCTGTAGACTTTTTACGGATCACAAAAGTTTAAAGTACTTTTTTTACACAAAAAGAGTTGAATGTGCGGCAAAGAAGATGGTTGGAACTACTTAAAGATTATGACTGCACGATCGAATATCATCCGGGAAAAGCAAATGTGGCAGCTGATGCATTGAGTCGGAAGTCAGCTCATTCTATAGTTCATCTAAAGATGATACATTTACCCTTATTAGTTGAGCTTCATCGGACTGGTGCTATGTTGAAACTTGATAACCAAGGTGGTTTGGTAGCGAGTTTCCAGGTTCGACCAATCCTGATTGATCAGATTATTGATGCTCAATTCCAAGACCCTATATTATGTATTCTCCGAATTGAAGTGGAAGCAAGGGAACGACAGGATTATGCAGTGTGTATGGATGGAGCCTTGACAAAAGAAGGCAGATTGTGGGTTCCTGTAGATACCATGTTAAAGAAGGAGATTTTGGACGAAGCCCATAGTTCGGCGTACGCCATGCACCCAGGAGGAACCAAGATGTACCGTACGCTGCGAGAACACTATTGGTGGCCGGGTATGAAATGAGAAATTGCTGAGTATGTGAGCAAGTGTTTGATATGTCAACAGGTAAAAGCTGAAAGACAAAGACCCTATGGAACACTGCAACCGCTTCCTATCCCAGAGTGGAAATGGGACCACATAACCATGGACTTTGTGTTTAAACTTCCGAGGATGCCCAGAGGCTATGACGGAGTTTGGGTAATTGTAGATAGACTTACCAAGTCACCATATTTCTTACCTGTGAAGGAAGATTTTCAAATGACCCAGTATGCTAACCTATTCATTAAGGAGATCATCCGGTTACATGGTACACATGCCTCTATTGTTTCAGATCGAGAACCACGATTCACATCTAGATTCTGGCAAAGTCTATAGGAAGCTTTTGGGACGAAATTGCATTTCAGTACGACATTCCACCCTCAGACAGACGGACAGTCGGAACGAACTATCCAGATCCTGGAAGATATGATGAGAGCATGTGTTCTGCAATTTCAGGGAACTTGGGAGTCACACTTGCCATTGATGGAATTCGCCTACAATAATAGCTACCAGGCGAGTATTGGGATGGCACCGTATGAAGCCCTATATGGACGCCAGTGCAGAACCCCTTTGTGTTGGACAGAAGTGGGCGAAAGAAAATTGTCTAAGTCTGAATTGATTGATCTGACGACGGAGAAAGTGAAGCTCATCAAAGAGAGACTCTAGGCTGCCCAGGACAGGCAAAAAAGCTACATGGATCGACGGATGAGAGATCTTGAATTTGCAGTGGGAGATTGGGTTTTTCTGAAATTATCGCCTTGGAAAGGCATAGTACGATTTGGCAGACGCGGGAAATTGAGCCCCCGTTTCATCAGACCCTATGAGATTATTGAACGGATCGGCCGAGTGGCTTACAGACTAGCGTTACCTTCAGAGCTTTCCAGAGTGCATAATGTCTTCCATGTGTCAATGCTGCGGAAATATGTGTATGACGAGTCCCATGTATTAGAAGAGCAACCCATTGAGCTCAGGGAAGACCTAAGCTTTGAGGAACAACCTGTGCAGATCCTAGATCAAAAGGATAAGGTACTCCGTCGAAAGACAATTCCCCTAGTGAAAGTGCTTTGGAGAAATCAGAATGTAGAAGAAGCTACTTGGGAACCCGAAGCTCAGATGGGAGAACAGTATCCGTACTTGTTTCCGTGAAATTTCGGGGACGAAATTTCCTAAGGGGAGAAGGTTGTAACGCCCCGAAAATCCAAAAAATTGTAAAATATTAAAATAATGTGAAAAATGACGTTTTTACCCCTAGAGAGACATGGCTAAAAGTTGACTTTTTATTTGGAATACTTTTTGAACATTTTTCTAGTGTCGTTGTGTAGGTCTCGGAACACTGAATCCGTGGATAGACGGCACGTCGAAAACGGAGCTCGGATGAAAAAGTTATAGGTCTGGGAAGTTCAGGGCTAAAATGGTAAATTTCGACGAAAAGGGTAAAATGATAATTGTATGCAAAGTCTTTAATTAAAAGGTGCAAGTGATTTCTATTCATGGCTTAATTTACTGATTCAGCCCATTAAATGAGTCATGTAATTGATCAAGTGACAAGTATCACTTGTTAATGATGATTAGTGGCACTTGATTGTCGTTAGGATTAATTAATTCATTTGAATGGATATTAACATATAGTTAGCACAAACACAGAACGTCTTCTTCAACCTTGATCGATCAACTATCCCAGAGAGTGAGAGAAACTAAACAGAGGACAAAATGGAGGAATTAAGTGAGCACTTGAGTGAAAATTGAGAGAAATCGGATCGAGAACCCTCTGAGAATAAAACCCGAAAAATCACCAAAAGACATCAAAATCGAATTTGATCCCTTAGACACTTTTGAGTGAAATTGACGTGATATTTCATCTTCTGGGAACTAGACGACTCGAACCCAATCAATTGGGAAGTCAATTTGTGGTGAATTGGTGACGAACAGGCCCTGCAACTGTTTTGAAAATTGGAGCTTGAGTTCGATTACTTGGAGGTAAGGAACTTTGAAATTGATGTCACAATTGTATTTAGAATGGACCTAGGATGCTTCTGGTGTAATTAATTGAAGGAAACGGACAGGTTTGGGGTAGAACCCGAGTTAGGACCCGTCGGGTGTTCATCTTGAGTCGAGAAGTTTTAGGGCTTGTTTGATTAAATTGAAGTCCCAGAGCCTAAATCTATATAAAATTGATGCTAATGAGTGAAAGAATGGACAAAATTAAGGTTGAATCGAGGGAGATTGCACCGGGTCTGATCGTGGGTTGCAGACCCGTTTATCAGAGAAACGGGCGAGAGAGAAGCACTGTAGATGTGCACTGTTCACGGCGCGTGGCTGTCACGCGCAGCCGCTTGCGGCGGCACGTGAGGGCGCGTGACCGGGAATCTGAAGATGGGTTCAACACGCCTTTTGATGTTCTCAACGATACGGACCTATTGGCGTTAGTTTCGGGTCAATCGGATATAAATTGAGGGTAGTTTTGCGTATCCGAAGCGTATAGGTTACGTTTAAATAATATTATTTTATTCCGACGACTATAAAATTCGTACATAAGATTATATGATATTCTAGTAACCCTATATTTCGTGTTTGACAGGCCGAAATATTCTCGGGACATCGGACGAGAACGAACAGCTCGAATCTGAGCAATCTGGACGGTGTGTGAGTGGACTTTTGTTTTCTACACTAAATGCATGAATATATGTTTTAACTGCTTCTAAATGCTTTATGATATGATTTAAATTGATTTTCTATGATTGGTATTGTGATATGATGATTTCCAAATTTTGGGAATATTATATTATTTTATATTGCTTTTTGGGTGATGGCCTGAGATTTGAGATGGATTTTGACTCTGAAATTAAGTTAAGTGATTAAATTGATGAAATTTATTTATACATTATATGTTAGACATCGTGTTATAATTGGATTTGTGGAACTTATTTGTGCTTTGTAAAAGCTATATTTCGAGCAGAGGCCTTGTTGAACTATTGATTTGATTTTGAGATTTAAATGGTTTTGAAATGAGATTATTGGTGACTTTTCCATATGTACCATCCTCTGTGATTTGATAGTCTCCTCCAGACGTCGTAGATCCTGGAGTAGTCACGATCCACTGCCTGGAGATGAGTAGCTCCGAGGGGAGGCTCAGTCTCAGGAGTGTGAGTTTATGATGATATCCTCCAGACGTCGTTGATCTTGGAGATGATATCACCCCAGACGTCGTTGATCCTGGGGAGGTACTCGGACGTGAGACACCCGAGTTGCACGCGTTGCATTGATATCGTGACGGGTTATTGGATATTGAGATTGGATGTTGAGGATGGTGGTATCATGATTGATTTTGAATTGTATTAGCTGTTTTATTTTACCTTTGATTTTTATGACTCATGTTTTATATGATATGCATGCATGTTTACAAAACTGGAGGGTAAGACTATTTTTGATAAATGAATTTCTAAAACTTTATTTTTGTCCACTCACACCTTTAATATTTTTTGTACCCTCCAGGCTGGTGCACAGGTACTGAGGCTCGTATCGAGGCAGAGGAATAAACCGACCGTTGCGTACTCAAGTATCTGACCGCGTAGGATTTTGATCTTTATTTGTAAATATTGCCTATGCTCTGTAAACCGGTTGACAACTGATGTAGTCAACGGTCCTAAAAGACCTACCTATCCCTTGTCTGACTATGTGTGTTGTTTTTTGTGTTGTGTATTTATGTATATATATGGACTACTTTTGGTATTTTAAAATTATGGTCAGACGGGAGCAGGATCTTTCACGATTATCGAGGTATAATCGGGATGGGTCCTGTCATTTGTTGGTTTGTTTGTCGAGTTTGTTAGGTTTGTGTCTGTTGTGCGGTTGTGTTTAGGTTGTCTGACTGTTTCTATGTCTCTTTCAGCGTACGGTTGACGATGCCTCCAAGACGTGAACCCCCTCCACGACTTGAAGATGAAGCGGCGAGAGGGACAGAGAGTGCTACGATTGAGAGAGCCCAGCGGCTCGGGGCAACGACTTTTAGTGGTGGGGCAGACCCTGAGGAAGCGCAGAGGTGGATCACGAGACTTGAGCAGATCTTTGCAGTGATGCATTGCCCACCGGAGGATCGAGTGTTACTGGCTACCTTTTTACTGGACGGTGTGGCGTACGAGTGGTGGTATACCCTCGAGTTGTCTAGTTGGGATGCCCACACTGTGACTTGGGAGACGTTTCGGGAAAGGTTCTTAGATCAATATTACCCTCGTTCTTTCTGTGATGCCAAGGAGGCTGAGTTTCTGCAACTCCAACAGGGGAGTATAAGTGTGGCTGAGTACGAACAGAAATTTCAGATGTTGTCTCGGTTTGCTCCTGCGTTTGTGGCCACTGAAGCCGAGAAGTGTCGTAGGTTTGAGTTGGGCCTGCGAGGTGAGATTCGAGCCATAGTGACGGCTGGATTGTTTGCTACCCTCCGAGAGTTGTCAGACGCTGCGGTGAGGGTTGAGGCTAGCTTGTCGGTACGACGCCGGTAGCCACCTTTTTCTGGAGCTTCGAGCCAGAGGACACCGAAGAGAGGTAACTTTAGTGGAGCATCGTCGGCGGGCGATGATCGTTTTGGTAGACTTGGTAGTTTTCAGAGTTCGGGATTCCGTGGTTATCGAGCACAGCCGACCCCGCAAGCCAGTGCGACGTCTGTTGCGTCTACAGGGAGACCGAGCGGTGGACCAGGTCAGGATGTTTGTTTCTACTGTAGGGAGCGAGGTCACTTCCGAAGTGAGTGTCCGCTGTTGCCACAGGAGGGTGGTGTAGGTCGAGGATCGGCGGAGCTCGGACGGAGTACAGTGTCAGCGTCAGGGACGGCTGGCGCCAGAGGAGGTGGATGTACCACTAGTGGTGTGGGAGGCCGTGGTAGAGCTTCAGGATCTTAGGCTTGAGTGTTTTCGATGACTCAGTATGAGGCTCAGTCGGCATCAGGTGCGGGGACAAGTACTTTTACTATCCTTAGTTGTGTCGTGCTTATTTTGGATCCCGGGGTAGAGTTTAGGACTTTCCCTGGGTGACCTGAAGTGTTACGGTGAGTTCCGTTGAAGGAGGACGGAAGGAATAGGAAAGGAGTAACTATAACTGGTCGATATGAGGTTATTGAAGGAAGAGAACCCACAATCTATGATTTGCCTTTAGGACTTTGTAGATTTATTTCGACGAGGTGGTCGAAGTAGTAGCCGAGGGGTGTGATAGCGAGGGAGTGAGCCGGTAGGCAGGATTCCCTTTGGACTAGATTGCTTCTGGGTTAGGATTTGAGTTGGTTCCGGAAGGTGTAGGTGGTGGTACGTAAGGATGTACTCTTTGAACTCTGTTGAGGTATTCTAAAATACCTTTGTTGCTTTATGTTCCTCGAGTTTTCCCTTGCATACATATTGAAGGTCTAGTCGGACTGAGTGAGGGTCAGGAGTGGTGAACTAGTAGCTGGGGATGGTGTGAAATACCCAAGGTGGAGATGATAGATTGGAAAACCCAGGAGTAGTTGTTGTTGAGCTAGTGTTCATCACCGAGTAGGAGACCCTAGGTGTCGGGAACGAGTTGTGGAATTTCGGGGACGAAATTCTTTTAAGGAGGGTAGGTTGTAAGGACCCGTCCTAGAAATTAGGGTTAAGATCGTGATTACGATGGGATTAGTGAGCTTAAGCGGTGGTTGGTTAGTGAAGATAGGTCCGTTAGCATAGAATGACGATTTTGCCCCTAGTCTGGGCAAAAAGTTGACTTTTGGTTTGGGCGGGCAATTAGGTATTGACCGATGACTGTGATGTAGTTCGGGACGTCACGAGTTTGTAGACAGGTGGTACGCCCGATTCCGACATCCGAGGAGGAAGTTATGATGTTCGGAAGGTTGAGGGCATTACCGTAATTTGGTTAAAATAGGGGGAAAAATTGACTTTTCGCGTAACGAGGTTTTGACACGTTCATCGAGGACCGTTAGGTAGATTTCATCGTCTTGAGTTCAACGACAGGCGGCACGTGTTCATCGGACATAGGACGGGCAAGTTACGGGTCTAGAAAGGTAGTGGCATAATTGTAATTTTGGATTCAAAAGAGGGGCATTTTGGTCTTTTGCACATTGGGAAGGGTGCAACCGGATTGGGACAAGTGTACAGGGGAGATTGGGATTTTTGTGAGAGAGATGAGGGGATTGTGACATGTGGCAAGGGTTTAGTGGGTTCCAGGATTTTACACGGTTCAAATTAAACGGGTAAGTGTGTGTATGGTCGTGTTCGAGAGAAAACAGAGAGTGAGGCTGAGGGTGGAATCGATCGATGGCTGGGAAGGTGTGAGCTTTGTGAGTGTGTGAGTGTGATCAGAGGGAGGTTGAGAGTGCAGGGTGGTGTTGAGAAGGTTGGGAGGTGAAGTGTTCGTGTATGTGCGAGGTGTGAGGTCTCAGGAAAAACCAGAGAACATAGAGGAGTTTGGGTGGTGGTGTGGCCGTGTGCTGATCGATTGGGCTCGACAGGAGGCTAGGACGGCTCTGTGGACTTCAGGGAACGCGGCGGCGATCGACAGGTAGGTAATCTCTCCCACCCGTGAAATTGCTCTGTTTTGTCGTCTATGTTCAAACCAAAAGTCGTGGCTTTTGGGAATGATTCGAGGAGTTTGGTGAGTGGTGTGAGACTCAAGAGGGTCCTAGGAGTCGTCTAAGGTGGTTGCCATGACGGGGGAGTGTTTGGGTGGCCGGAAACCGAAACAAGGGTTTCGGGCTGTTTTGTTTTGAGCTTGAGACGACGGGCTATGGGCTGTGTCGAAGTGTTAGAGTGAGGGGAATAGGTTGCTTAGGACTGGACGAAGAGATTGGTGAAGAGAGGAGTCGAAACGGTGAAGGATTGGCGGAGAATCGTTCTCGCCGGTTCAGACCGGTCGTGTCAGGACCCACCCCGGTTTCACCCCGAACCCGAGGTAAATCCTGCTCCAGTCTGACACCCCGACACAAAAACAGTCAGATGCAGGAGAAAGCACTCAATAAATCCCGAAGTTAAAGTTTTACAAAGCATAGTACGAATTACAAAGAAATAAAACCCGATGATAATTACACTCATGCGGAAGAAAACTTAAACACTCTGGGATCCCTCTCGTCACTTCTATGCCTCAGACACTGCCTCGACGTCAAGACCCCGCCCTAGCTCCACGACCTGGAGGGCAATTTAAAACAGAAAGTGTGAGTGGACCAGAATAAAAGAAAGTTCTAAAACCATTTTATAAAAAACCGAGTTTTACCCTCCGTTTTGAAAACCACATGCATAACCCAGTTATCGAAATAGTTATGAATCAATCACCATAAAACATCATAAGAAACAGAAACACTATAAAACAGTTATAAAAGTCATAGCATATGCATCATAAAACCATATCATAAACCATGAATGTCAAATCATCCTTTTCTGATCAAACCTGCTGGACCTATCCGAGTCTTTATACTCCCGAGTCTTTAAACTCAATCCAGGCCTCAATAATCCGAGTCTTTAAACTCCCGAGTCTTTAAACTCAACAGACCTACGGGGGAAATCAATATATCCGAGTCTTTAAACTCCCGAGTCTTTAAACTCAACAGGCCTACGGGGGAAATCAATATATCCGAGTCTTTAAACTCTCGAGTCTTTAAACTCAATCCGGGTCCGTCCCCCGTCAATCAATATCCGGGTCTTTAAACCCAATAACCAGATCCAGCAAATCCAATCCAAAACCATTTTGAAAACCATTTTGAAATCCACATCCAAACCCAAATTCAAAATCACCAGTCCGAAGCCCTTCCGGCGTTCAGAACCGTTATTCCGAACCCAAATCCGGACTTCCACTTTTCAACTTTTCACGTTTTTCGAAATCCGATTCGAAAACTGAAAATCCCTTATCATCGAAATCACGTTCCAAAATCCCTTTATAATCATTGATAACTACTTATTCTTTGAAATCCCAAAACCATAGCTTCATATTCCAAAAATCACCATTTTCTCGTAAAACGTGCTGAAAACCGTATTTTCTCAAAAACCGTGCAAATACGTAAAACGAACATAGCATTTTCAATAATCATGAAATCACATATAAAACCAATAAATAGGTATAGAAAACAGTTATGCATGCTCGAGTTTAAGGAAAGGGTCCACTCACAGTACCGCGCCCTCAATCGCGTCCTGAACGTCCAGCACGTTCCTCGGCTTCCTCGGGAAATCCCGATCCTGTCAATAACCACCAAAGTACGTCACTAACACGTCCACGAAGGTTCACCTAATTTTCCCCAAAATTCCCCGAATCCTAAACATAATAAACCGAGACCCTAAGCCTTCACCCTCGCGGAACTACTTCGATTCGTCGTCTGATTAACCCGAAACCACTTCCATTAGACTCGTTATAACACCTAGACCAAAAACCATGTTGGAATGTTCGCCGGAAAATGCTCCACGTGCCCCCACGCGCCGCCCAAAGTGGCTGTACGTGGGCCTCACGCGCCAGCTACAGTACATCTTCAACCTCGAGTCTACTGTGCTGAACCAGCCGCCGCAGACTGAACCGGCGAGAACTGATCTCCGCCGTTCGGCCACCAATTCGACCCCTCTTTTCACCCACAGCTTCATCCAGACCTACTCTATCCATCCCCATCCTTCTTAGACCTCGACACGGCCCCTACACCGTCGACTCAAGCTCGAAACCAGACGGCCCGAACTCCCCTGTTTTCCTTCCCGGCCACCCAGGTCACCTCCCATCACGGCAACACAACCAAAAGACACCCTGGACTCAACTGAACTCCCTAGACTCCCCTAGACTCTTCGATTCTACCTCTCAAGTCACGACTTCCGATTTGAAGTTCACGGCTAAAACAGAGCATATACACAGGGATGAGGGATTACCTGAAATCGTCCACCGCCGTGCTCGCCGCCGCGTTCCCTGGGGTCCCCAAAACCGTCTCAACCTTCTCTCGAGTTCACTTGCACCGTCCACGGCCACCACACCACCACAAGCTCTCACCTCCTCCCTGTTTTCTCTAGATTTCCCGTGATCCACAGCTCTCACACACACACTCGCTGCACCTCTCAACAAGCTCACTAGCTCCCTCTCACTCTCCGATCACCCTCACACACTCACAACTCATCAGCACACACGAGCACCCTTCAATTTTCCTCACCGCCTCACTCTGTTTCACTCTGGATCGAAGAACACCCACGAACACTGCACGGTTGCACCCCAATTATTTGGACCGTGAACACACGAGAACCCCCCAGAACCCACTACACCTTTAGCACGTGTCACCATCATCTCCATTCTCTCCCAAGTGGCTCAATCCCAGCCGTCCATCTGCCCTCTCTCTGCACAATTTCCAGAGCACAAAAGACCAAACTGCCCCTCCTTTTAACTCAAAATTACGGTTTTGCCACTAACTTTCTTGACCCGTAACTCGCACATCGTAAGTCCGATGAATACGTGCCGCCTGTCATCGAACTCAGGACAACGAGATCTACCTAACCATCCTAGGTCAACGTACCAAAACCCGATCGTCCAAAAAGTCAACTATTCCCCTTATTTTACCAAAATTACGATAATACCCTCAACCTTCCGAACATCACAACTTCCTCCTCGGATGTCGGAATCGGACGTACCACCTGCCTATGGATTCGTGACGTCCTAAACTACATCCTGATCACTGGACAATACCCACTTGACCACCCGAACTAAAATTCAACATTTTGCCCGAACCAGGGGCAAAATCGTCATTCTAAGCTTACGGACCTATCGGGACCACCTAATCACCGATAAGCCTCACTAATCCCACCTTAATCACGCTACTAATCCCGGCTCTCGGGACAGGTTGTTACAGGTCGAGCTGAGGAAGACGACGGTGAACAGTACTCTGTGTGCAGGCGCGTGAGGCCCACACGCAGCCACTTTGGGCGGCGCGTGGAGGCGCGTGCGGTGGTTTCTGGGGAAAGTGTCAACTAGGTTTTTGGTCTAGATGTTGTAACGAGTCTATTGGAATAAGTTTCGGGTTAATCGGACGTGGTTTGAGGTTAGTTCCGCGAGGTTGAAGGTTTAGGGTTGCGGTTTGTTACGTTTAGGACCCGGGGATTTTTGGGGAAAATTAGGAGAACCTTAGTAGACGTGTTAGTAACGTACTTTGGTGACTGTTGGCAGGATCGGGATTCCCCGAAGAGGCCGAGGAACGTACGGGACGTACGGGACGTGAGTGACTTGCCCGGTATCTGTGAGTGGACCCCTTCTCTAAACTTGAGCTTGCATAACTGTTTTTCTATAATTTTTTTATGGTTTTATATGTGATTTCATGATTATTGAATATGCTATGTTAGTTTTACGTATTTGCACGTTTTTCGAGGAAATGTGGTTTTCAGCACGTTTTACGAGAAATGTCGATTTTGGATTTTGATGCCAAGGTTTTGGGATTTCAAACGATAAGTGATTTTCAATGACTATAAATGGATTTGGTAATATGTTTTGGTAAGCGAGGTTTTCGATTTTAGAATCGGATTTCGGAAAGCAGAATTTGGTTTTAAAGTTGAAACGTGAATTTCCGGATTTGGGTTCGGAATGACGGTTCTGGATACTGGAAGGGCATCACACTAGTGATTTTGAATTCGGGTTTGGATGTGGATTTAGAAATGGTTTTCAAACGGTTTTGGATTGGATTTGCTGGATCTGGTTATTGGGTTTAAAGACCCGGATATTGATTGACGGGGGACGGCCCCGGATTGGGTTTAAAGACCCAGATTGAGTTTAAAGACTCGAGAGTTTAAAGACTCGGATATATTGATATTTCCCTCGTAGGCCTATTGAGTTTAAAGACTCGGGAGTTTAAAGACTCGGATATTATTGAGGCCTCGATTGAGTTTAAAGACTCGGATAGGTCCAGCAGGTTTGATCGGATAATGATTGCTTGGTATTTATGTTTTATGATATGGTTTTATGAGACGGGATTTCTATAACGGCTTCCAAGGTGATTTTTACGTGATTTATTGTGTGATTTCTAACTGTTTTCAGCAAGTCTTGGTGTCGGGGTGTCAGACGAGAGCAGGATTTACCTCGGTTTTCAGGGTGAAACCGGGATGGGTCCTGACAACTGGCATTTGATTTAAAGATAATGCGATTCTTCAAGCATGCGTGTTCATGTTTTAAGATCCGAAGGGTACGAATGAAATGCTTTTTTTTTTTTGGAAAAATGAGCTAAACTGCCGGAGCCAAGCCACACTAGCCGAGCCGAGTCGTGCCGGCCAAGTGGAGCCAAGGTCATTGGTGAATTGCAGGCCCAGTCGTGGGCCTTATCGCCTTTTGCCCAAGGCAATGGCATGGGCCGATACAACCTTCTGGCCTTCTGCGCTCTTTGTTTTTTTTTTTCCTTTTTGGGCCTTCTG
This sequence comes from Prinsepia uniflora, assembly GCA_032719365.1. NCBI lineage: Eukaryota > Viridiplantae > Streptophyta > Magnoliopsida > Rosales > Rosaceae > Prinsepia > Prinsepia uniflora. Next base: position 11,711,127 of record CM064870.1, on the reverse strand, counting down.
GGCCCTCTCTTTTTTCCTGCCTTTGTTTGTTTGTGTGGCCTTATGGGCCCCTGTTTCCTTATTTGGCCTATTTTTTTGGCCCCTTTTCAGGGCCCAAGTATCTAAAAATTGCATCTAAAAAAAGGGAAATTGACAAAAATAGGGGGTTTGTTAAAAATATTTGTAAATATAGGGACCCCTAAAATAGCTTTACAAATCTACATACTATATATCTTATAGTACCCTTACCGTCAATAATTAAAGACAAGCAACAAAAAAGCCTAACCCCAAATCTTGTCTTCTCCTCCATGAAGTCTCGAATCACTCTACCTCTTCGAGCAACTCAAACACCAAATTCACGATCAAGCTCGACAACGACGTCGACGTTCACACACTACCACAATCCTCGTCCTCGATCCATCACTCTTGCTTCTTGGTAAGATTATTTCATAAATTCCTTCATTTTTCTTATTTCCGATAAGTGATATTGCATCATGAACATGTGAAATCTCATGTTGATTTCTATGAATGTTTTGGGAAGAAGGAATTGAAGCGAGCAATTGTTGCCACTGATGGGTTTGGGTTCAGATTTTTTTTATGCGTTATCCCGTGGATCAATAATAACGGTTCTAGAGTCATTATAGGTTTAAGAGTAGTGTTTATGGCTATCAGATTAAGACTGAAATTTGAGTTAAAAGAATATCATCAATTCCAGAGCCTTGCCATGAAAGTTTGGCTAAGGCTCTCGTCTTATATGTAAGGAAAATGTGAATGCATTCTCATTGATGTTAGCCTTGTGGATTGAATATTGTTGAAGAAAGAAGAAAGAAAGCAAAAGAAAAAGAAAAAGCTGGATAACACCAATGATTCAGATATTGAGATGTCACACCAAAGTTTGGCTAAGGCTCTAGTTCTATGTGTTGTGTGATATCCATATGCTTGCGTTTTCATGTTCCTAGCAAAATCTTTTTTCAATTTCTGGGTGACCTTATAATTGGATTATGAAGTTCATGATTAGAAATCTCAAACTAATATGGTCTGTGGGAGTTTATAAATCTCAAGTACTAGGGTTTGTAGGTTAGTTCTAGTGCTGGATTCTGGTTTTGAATTTCCCAGAATCAAGTACTTTGGTCTGGGTTTTGGTTTGGGCTGCTTGCTTGGTTTGGACTGCTTGCTTGGTTTGGACTACTATTGCAAAGATTACTTGTACAAATGCCTCTGTTGTTTAATTACCTCTTCTACGTTGGTGTATGGATTGTTTGAAACTGATAATCTTCTTTTGTGCCAAACAGGCCGACTTCTTTTAAACTGATAATCTTTTTTGTAATCTGTAACTGTTTAACCATTCTATTAGACAAGGAGCGTGATTCTTATAAGCCAAAGAAAAAGCTACCGTTTAGTATTTTTCAAAAAGGTTAGTTAAAATGATAACCTTGCAATATTCATTATTTTATCTTGTCTTGACATTTGACTTGTAATGCTGTCACTGGCACCAGTCTTGAAATTGTTTCAAATTAGATGGTTGTTATAATTTGAAATTGTTGGTGCTCTGATGCTTAAGTTACCTATAATTATATGAATGCTCAAAGAGGATGAAAACAATGTGCCCATGAGTATCGAGTCTTCTCAACCACACTGGAATATTATTTTGTCTATTTTTCATTGGTTATATATGCCCAATTTATTGGAGTTTGTTTAATGTTTTCAAAGAATATAAGATATAGATGAAATGAGTTGTCGTCTCTTTTGTTGCATGGAATGAAATTGAGAAGACCATTTATTCCTGTCTTTTGGAGAATGCTCTGATTTCTTCATTTTATATGGTTGTAAAAATAGTTCTTTGACCTAAATTCTCAATTTGATGTGATTTATGTTCCAATTTTTCATTGAAAATTAGAGGGAAAATATCCATCATTGTTATTTTGCTGTAACATTTGAATTCTCTAATTTTTGAAATTTTGTTTTATGTTCAGCATGATGGATCATAGTGCTAATAACTTAAGAGTAGTGAACTCCTAATCTCATAGGCCCTAGTAGTTCGATAGTGCCCTCATAGTGCCCTAGTAATCCGATAGTACCCTCATAGTGCCCTAGTAGTTCGATAGTGCCCTTGTAGTTCGATAGTGCCCTCATAATGTCTTGTCATTTCTTAACTCTAAAATGCAAATCAAACCTCAATTGAATGGGCTCGAATCAAGCCTAAATTGAATGGATCCATGCTACTAATATACGTCATTTTTTAGTGCTCCCACAGTCTGATAGTGCTCTCATAGTGTCCATTGTATTTATTATATGGTAGTGAACTCATTTGTGATTGATTGACTATGCAAGTCAATTATGAATTATAATCTAGTAATACCAGAGGAGCAGATTTTCGTAACAAAGGTACAATGCATTTTTTATACTAGGAGATGCATGAAACTGGTGAAAGATGAACTTGGGGTCGATGGATTGGTGCATTTTCAGTTGACTTGTTTTGGTCATCTCGTGGGTATAGATGCCCTAGATTGGAGCCATGCCATAGTGCATGGATTTTTGGTGTGCAAAATAACGGGCACTTGATTCCAACAAGCTAATGGGGTGTCATTTTTACTTGGTGAGCTTGTGAAGCATTTCACAAGTGGGAATTTCTGCTGCATAACGAGGTTTGGGGATGGAAAGCCCTCATAACCAAGATCCCTTGATGGAAACAGTCGACTAAAGGAAAAGTACTTTGAGAACGACAAGAAAGTAAAAATTTCCATGGTCGAGGAGGCAGTCAAGGAGTGTGAGCATCGGGGGGATAAATTCAAATTAGCCTTCGTCTACCGCTCATGGATAATCTTGAGGAGTGGAACAAATATCCTTGGGGTAGAGTTTAATTCGAAAAAACTAGCAACTCTCTAGCAAGAATGCTACTTGATTATTATAAGAAGAAAAAGATGATGAAAAATGAAGTGAGGGGAATGAGGGAAGGACAAAAAAGAAGGGTAAAATTGACTAGCGAAGATATAAGTTGTGTCGGCTTGCATATGCATTTCAGGTATGTGCGCTACATTTCACGCATGTTTTAAATTTTGTTAGTTAGTTTGTGAAACGTATGTAAGTGCCAATTTAACTGTGAAAAACTATTTTTTGGATGTTCAGACCTGGACATTCGAAATATTACCTTCTTTCACTAAGCTGGGGTATGTCGAAGTGGCAAGAAATGCGGACGCTCCCCGATTTCTGCACTGGAAGCAAGTCAAAGGTGCCTAATTTTACCAGCTACAGAATTTGATATTCCAGTCACAAGTGGTAAGTGTCAAAGTTGATTATCTTTCTTTCATTGAGGTGGAGGTTTTCCTAACATCATTGTATGAGCATTAATATATGAATGTTGATGTTAATGCAGGTGGAAATGAGGAGTTTATTTCCGGCCGCATTGAAGACCAAAACCCCCTTACACATGCACCAATTTCCAGAAAAAAAAAAATAATATAAAAAGTTGTTGTTTTCATCAGTTAGGATGTATGTCTTCGTTCCCCGATTCATTTGTTCCAATTGATAACAATATGCACGTAGAAACGCATGCGAGTCTTCGGGTGACCCCCTAACTAACTGTAAAGCCGATTCCCTTGCCCTTCATGCTTTTGAATATGGAATGCTAACATCAAGGTTGTGTTTCACATCCATCATTAAGTCATTCGGAGTGTATATACTGCGTGAATCATTAAACTTCTTTTTGAAGCAATCTCCAATGAAGGCTACAAATGCTTGTTGATGGTTGTCATTTAAAAACATAAAATCACTCTCATGCACCTGTTTGTGTTTCAAGATCAAAAAGTTTTCATCCCCAATCCAATGTGCACGAATACACCATGGACACCCAGTCTGTGAACAATTAACCGCTAATCAAGCCTTAGAGGAATGAGCAACTTTGTACTCAAAGTGACCTCTAATTGCTGCCAACTGTAACTCCCTATTCAACCATTTCTTGGAGGAAAATAGTTTACCCACTTCTAACCTTGGACACCAACTTACTCTTGAGTATCCATTACCCCAAGTAAATTTTTTTCATTTATCACCCCCAAATTGGTCATTTACTGCTCTGCTTCTTGTCTTCCATTTTCTAGAGTAGAACCTTCAGATAACGTAAGATGCTCATGCCTTAATGAAGATGAATAATGGTTGCCCACTACATCCCTTTGTACACCCATTCCATCTACATCATTTTTAAGAAGTCCATCAAAATCAATCATTTCTATTGCATCATTCCCAAGCTCCTGTCTTCGATGTTGAACCCCATTTATATTCTTGTGGATAATTTGACTATTCTCACCTATGCCATTTGTATTTGGAGCTAAATTTGCCCCTACCACACTTTCCACTTCTGTTTCTTTTCTATTAACTAGTAAGAGAACAACTTTGGATCATATGGTCTTACTAGAGTACCTCGAGAAATATTGGACATTGTCATCATCCACAATTTCAATAAGCTTATATTCTTTGGATGTTACAGGAACTAAGAACTTTAATCTGAGTGATTCAACGGTATTGTTTAGCTTAGCAATCAGGCGAACACAGTTTATAAGTTCAGCAAACGTTGTAGACCTTGGTACTATAATGCCTTTCATATTGCCCCCTTCATACGTGTACTTCTTTCCACACCTCAACCATTTTCCATTCAAGACAATCATAATTACAACCGATTCTATTCCCGAGATTTCATACAATAACATTTATTACATTCAAGTTTAACTTCACCACAATACTATAAGTAAACCGTATTATTGTTAGGGCACTATAAGACTACTAGACTATAGGGACACTATCGGACTACTAGATTATAGGGACATTGTAGGTGTACTATAGGATTATTGGACTATATGGTTATTATCAGACCGGAAATTTCAGATCTCTAGATCTGCAAAAATGGCTTTTATTGCCTTCAACCCAACTTCATTTTTCCATACTCACATCATTAAACAAAAACAACACACACAAAACCTAAAAAATTCAACACACAAAAAACCCAAAAATGAATGAATGAGAAGGATGGAGGAGTCATACTTCAAATTCGTAGTTCGATTTTATTGTTGAGTTCGAGCATCGATGTTCAGGTTGTAGCTCGAGCGAGAGAGGATTTGATCTCGTTGGAGGGATGGAGGAAAGTGGACGGGTTCGATCTCATTGGAAGGAAGGAGGGTTCGATCTCGTTGGAGGGAAGAAGGGTTTGAGCTTGATGGTGAATGTGGTGGTGAGTGAGCTTGATGGTGAATTTGGTCATTGTCGAGCTTAGGGAATTCGTGGATGAGAATAGAGATTTGGGGTTAGGGTTTTTTGACTATAAGGGTACTATAAGATATATATATATATATATAGAGAGAGAGAGAGAAAGAGTATGTAGATTTGTAAAACTATTTTAGGGATCCCTATTTTTACAAATCCCCTATTTTTGTAAATGTCTCGGAAAAAAAAACTGTTTTTCGTGCCCTCAACCCCTTTTCGTGCGGTTTATGTTTGCCAAATGTTGTTGTGTACGGAAGCTTCGTCCCTCCATTCCTAAGTGTTTTCAGACGTCAAAAGCTAAGAATCAGAGACCTAGCTTACCTCCCAAATCGACAATTAAACCGGTCCTAGTCTGTCCTCGAGTTGTAGCAATCCTGGTCACCTCCTCGCTTTATTTTGCTCCCAAAACATTCCTAGAAGTGCCAGAAACAATTCCCAGTTATCACTTTCGATTAAAAATAGCTAAACCTTTAGTTACCATTTGTGAAGACACTTACCTTGTCTTTGAGTTCCATGGCTGCCGTCCACGGCCAACCTCGAACTCAGCCTCATTTGACTTCCCTGACCTTCCTGAGCAACCTCCTACTCACCACTACACTTATCTTAGCCCCAATCGTCCAAGTACCATTTGAATGAAACAGGGTGCTCGCACCTCTCTGTTTTCCTCACTCCTCTAACCACCGTCCACGACGGCTCATCGTGTCACCATCATCACACTCCGTACAATCCATGTTTCCTTTTTCATTCACACCCTACCACCATTTGATCAGGTTTGAGAGGATTGGGTTTCACGATCACCCCTTTTCCTCTATTTTTCTCACAAAAGTCACAAGCAAGATTCAGGTCACTCACTCACTATCAACACTTGATCTCACACGACTCACACACTGAACAAGATCGATGTGCTCTCTCTGTCTCTGTTCTCTCACTCAATTGATTAAATCAATTCAAAAGCAACGGTGCTCTATTTCCCAAACATCACACTTGTGCACAAACTCACACCCAAAAGCCACTAATCTGTTCACTCTTAGTGAAAATTGTCACTCAACTAATTAAGCAACTAAGTTAAACATCCACTTTAGCTGATTAAACTTTCACCGTCCAAATTACCAGTTTAACCTTCCTTCACACAATTACCAAAATGCCCTTCCTCGTTCTAGAATCATAACTTATTCATCCGAAGTTCGATTTCAGCGTGCTGCCTGTCGTTGTACTCAGGGCATCGAGACCTTCCTAACGGTCTTCAAATTACCTGAAACGTCCAAGTCATTTGAAAAGTCAACAAATGGCCCCTTAAACCAAATTACCGAATTACCCTTGAACTTCCGAACATCATAACTTACTCCTCGAATGTCGGAATCGGACGTACCACCGGTCTATGAACTCATGACATCTCGAAATACATCACAGTCATTGGTCAAAATCCGCTTGACCACTCGAACCAAAAGTCAACCGTTGGCCCGGTTCTAGGGGTAAAATCGTCATTTTCTTCAAATTTTCCAAATTTTCCTTTTCTGAATTTCCGGGTCGTTACACATTGCCTATCACCCCACATACATGCATATCCACTCCCTCTTTGTTGCATTCGAACCAAAACCCGAAAGCCCCAAAATCTTTCTTTCCTTTTTCTAATCTAGTGTGAGGCCAAGAGAGTGGCTGAGGGTGAGTGAGGGATTGAGAGATGTTGTGGGAGGCGGCAAGACCGCCGTGGATGGCGGAGGAAACCTGAAAATCCAGGTAAGCTCAAACCCGTTTTAGTTCAAATTTTGGATTTTTGAGTTTTACGTTTTGGGTGAGTTCTAATGATTGGATGGTGTTCCTGGGATCCTTGTGAGTCGAGGAGGATCAAGATCAGAGGCGGAGGACGGCAGAATAGCCCGGACGGAGGCCTGGAAATTGGGCTGTGAGGTTCATGATCAAACGGGTAATTTCTAGGCATGTTTTCCCTATTTTGAACACATAGATCACCTAGGTGGATTGGACGATCGTATTGGTACCAAAAGCATCGAAAACGGTGGCTGGAGTTGGAAGAAAAATTCGAGTCGGGTCCGCGGGTCTACGCGACCCGCTACAATGCAATCGGGTCGACCCGACTCAGTGAATATGATGATGACATGGCATGATGATGTCATTATTTGTCAGATGTCAGGCCACGTGGCAATTGTCAGTGTCCAATTAGCCTGACACGTGGCTGACACGTGGACCAATGAGCATGTGACACATGGCAATCAAGTTTGACATGTCAGACTAACACGTGTCAGTGTCAGATGTCAAAGATGACGACATACTGACATCATCAATGACGTCATCGTTGACTTTGCTAACATCATCATTGACTTTTTGGTCAACGTTGACCAGCCACTTTGACAAGCGCGTGGGGGCGCATGGGCACGTATTTCGAGGTGGGACCAGAACCATTTTAAAGATTCGATATAAATCCAATGATGGTGGTTTCGAGTCGATCGAAGATTGTTAGGCTGGTCAAATTGAGGTTTAAAGCCTAGGGAAGCTTTTCTGGGACACGTGGACTTTTCCGAGAATGTTGGAGGTTCTTAATTAGGACTTGTTTAGGTTGGTAGTAACCTTTGAGTATGTTTTGGACAGGTTCGGATGACCCGGAGACGTCGGATTAGCCTGGAAAGGCTTATGGCATGCGTATCGAGGCGCAACTTGGACGGTCTGTGAGTGGACTTCGTTTTATGAATATGATGCATGCATGAATATTTTATATGTGTTTATGAACATGTTTTGAGATTCCATGAGTGCATGTGATTTAAATATGATTTTTTGGGCATTTTCGGAGGAAAATGCGTTATTACACGTAGTTCCAGATTTCTACTTTAAATGATGTTTGGGCTTCGGCCGAGTGTACTACGTACTTGTGTTTTATGTGATTCTGAAGGTTTCACGAAGAGGCTTGAAACCGAGGGACTGATTTACAATTTTGTGAATTTTATGGAGATGCGTGAAATTGATATTCGAGCACCAGTCCCAATTGAACTATGATTTGAAAGGGTTTTGGAAATGAGAACTGGTTTTTAGCTTTGAAAATATCTTTCGGCCGTATGACCTAGTTAATTTGAGGTTTGACTTAGATTATAGTCAAATGCGAGATAAGTCAGGCGGTGACCCAGTTATGAGTTTTATGGAAGATATTTTGGGCATGAGACCCAGTTGTGGATTTGATAGGATTCGAGGAATCTTGGGATATGAAGTATCATAGGTCACTGGTATTTGGGTTGTGACCCCCTTAGTGATGTTCTGTGCTTGAGGCCCTATGTATGATGATAACATTCGGGTTCGTCCTAGGTGTTACGGTGCTCGCCTCCAAATTGCGATATGTTCCTTCCGGAGAGGTCAGGGTGCACTTCCTGTTGTCGAACAGCCGCGGGAAGCAATGAACGAGGGAGGCTCGACTTAGGAGTGTTGATGAGATACTCCATGATTGATCGGTGATGTGTTTGCGATGATCTAGAGATAGTCGCGACGAGTGATGTGTTCACGGCGACTTGCTAGGATTGTGAGCGGTCCTGAGCTATATGCACATGTGCTAGGATGAGAATCGTGACTAACATTGGGATGAGTTCCCATGGGATATGTTCCCACATGTTCGATGATTTGGGTCGAGCTTCCGTTCTGGTTTTCTTGATTTGGTTTTGGGCTGAGACCCTACTAAGATGATGGCTTCGATGGTGGATAAGACCTAGTTGACCAGTTGTCCCAATATGACGACTTTGAGAGTCGGGATCATTAAGCGGTCATGTTAGATAGTGGATTATGTCGAATTGATATCAGTGGAGTTCGTGGACGACCCTAGTTGAGACTGTTGGGAATAGGAAATGCCGAGTTCTTGTGGGCCCAACGGCTGAAGGCCGTAGAGTACGAGAGGGTGTGATCCTTGGATTATGGTTACTAGTGGGTTGTGTACCAGTTGACCATATACGAGAACTTTACGGAGTCGAGAGCGATAGATTGGTCAGGATGGTCATGCTACAATGAGCAGATGGGTTCGTTATAACCCTAGTTTGAGATTGATTGGACAAGTTACTAGGAGTGTGGTACTTGCGGACCAGATCCTGAGGTGGACCTATCGGTGGATAGTACGTGTTGAGAGATTGGTATCTTCGGTGATGTAAGGACCCGTCCCGGAAATTGGGATTTAGACGGTGATTAGTAAAGTGATTAGTCAAGGATCAGTGAGCTTAATTGGTGTTTAGTTGGTTACTTTTGGACTTTAGCGTATAATGACGGTTTTGCCCTTGGTTCGGGCAAATTTTTGACTTTTAGTTCGGGCGATCAATTGGGTAGTGACCGATGACCATGACGTATTTCGGGACGTCATGAATCCGTAGACAGGTGGCACGCCCGATTCCGACATCTGAGGAGGAAGTTATGATGTTCGGAAGGTTGAGGGCACTTTCGTAATTTGGTTAAAATAGGGGGAAAAGTTGATTTTTCGTACGATCGGGTTTTGGCATGTTGACCTAGGACCGTTAGGTAGATCTCGTCGTCTAGAGTTTAACGACAGATGGCACGTGTTCATCGGAGTTAGGACGTGTAAGTTATGGGTCTAGAAAGGTAGTGACATTATCGTAATTTTGACTCAAATGAGGGGCATTTTGGTCTTTTGCAGATTGGGACAGGTGTACAGATGAGATTGTGAGAGGGTTGAGAGGATTGTGACATGTGGCAAGGACCTAGTGGCTTCTAGACGGGTACACGGCTCCAATTATTTGGGCGGTGTAGCCGTGCATTCGAGAGGAAACAGAGACAGAGTGAGGTGGAGAGGGAAACGATCAAGTGAAGGGGCGGTGTGTGTTGTTGTGAGCTGGTGAGAGTGAACAGATATTAAGGGAGAGTTGAGGAGTGAATTGGAGTGTTTTGTGTGATCGTGAGTGAGTGAGGAGGAAGGGTAAGTTCACGGGAAAACCAGAACACAGAGAGGAAGTTGAGTGGAGGTGTTGCCATGATCGACCTATCGAGGCTGGTGGTGGTGTCCAGAGGACGGAGGTGGACTGGAGGAGTAGTGTGTGCACAACTGAGCTCACGGCGGCGGTCTGAGCACAGGTAATTTCGCGTTCCCTTTCCATTACTCTGTTTTGCCGTTTAGGTTCAAAGGGAAAGTCGTGGCTTTTGGGACTGAGTCGAGGGATTTGGTGAGTGGTGTGAGATTCAGGAGGTTCCTAGGAGTCGTCTAGGGTGGTTGTCGTGACGGGGGAGTGTCGGGTTAGCCGGAAACCGAAACAGGGGACATAACGGGTTTTTATTTCAAGTTTGGGACGACGATCTAGGGGCTGTGTCGAAGTGTTTGGAGTAGGGGGATAGGTTGCTTAGGACTGGATGGTGAGGATGGTGAAGAGAGGAGTCGAAACGGTGAAGGTTTGGCAGAGAACCAGGTACGCCAGTTCAGACCGGTTCGCCCAAGGAAGACGATGATGAATAGTGTACTGTGTGCAGGCGCGTGAGGCCCACGCGTACGGCGGTTTTTGGGAAAATGGTCAACATAGTTTTTGGTCTAGAAGTTGTTACGAGTCTTTTGAACTAGGTTTCGGGTTGATCGGACGTCGTTTGAGGTTAGTTCCGCGAGGTTGAAGGTTTAAGGTTCCAGTTCGTTACGTTTAGTACCCGGGGATTTTTTGGGAAAATTAGGAGAGTCTTGGTAGACGTGTTAGTGACGTACTTTGGTGACTTGTCACAGGATCGGGATTTCCCGAGGAAGCTGAGGAACGTACGGGACCTACGGGGCGCGAGTGACGTGCCGGTGACTATGAGTTGACCCTTTCTCTTAACTCGAGCATGCATAACTTTTTTTCTATAATTTTTTTATGGTTTTACATGTTATTTCATGATTGATTGAATATGTGATGTTGGTTTTACCTAATTGCACGTTTTTCGAGAAAGTACAGTATTTGGCACGTTTTACGAGAAAGGCTTGATTCCCGATTATGATGCTATGGTTTTAAGATTTCAAATGATAAATGATTTTCAATGATTATCAAGAGATTTTGGAACATGATTTGATAATCAAGGTTTTCGATTTTAGAATCGGATTTCGGGAAACGGAATTTGGTTTTAAAGTTGGAAAGTGGATTTCCGGATTTGGGTTCGGAATGACGGTTCTGGACGCCGGAAGGGCATCAGACCAGTGATTTCGGATTCGAGTTTGGATATAGATTTAGAAATGGTTTTTCAAATGGTTTTGGATTGGATTTTCTGGATCTGGTTATTGGGTTTAAAGACCCGGATATTGTGATTGACGGGGACGGGGCCCGGATTGGGTTTAAAGACCCGGATTGGCTCGGGAGTTTAAAGACTTGGATATTTTTCCCCCGTAGGCCTGTTGAGTTTAAAGACTCGGGAGTTTAAAGACTCAAATATTATTGAGGTCTGGATTGAGTTTAAAGACTCAGATAGGTTCAGCAGGTTTGATCGGATAATGATTGTTTGAGACTTATGTTTTACAATATGGTTTTATGATGTTTATGAAGTGGTTTCTATAACTGCTTTCAATTCTGTTTTTATGACGATCTTTATGTGATTTATAACTGTTTTCAGTAAATGGGTTATGCATGTATGTTTTCAAAACGAAGGACCAAAACCCTGATTTTCTTATGAAATGGTTTTTGGATACTCTTATGTTAATTATGGTCCACTCACACCTTCTGTTTTAAATTGCCCTCTAGGTCGTGGAGCTAGCGCGGGGGTCGACGTCGAGGCAGCGTCGGAGGCATAGAATACTCGAGAGTGACCCCGGAGTGTTTTAAATTTTCCGTTGTGCATGTACCTTGTTTATCGGTTTTCTTTCCTTTGTATTTGGGACTATGCTCTGTAAAACTTGGACTTCTCGATGTTTAAATTTTTCTCTTGCGTCTCGCTTGTAACTTGGTGGTTTTTCGTGAGTTTACTTTAGTTGCGTGTCGGGATTTCAGACGGGAGCAGGATTTACCTCGGTTTTCGGGGTGAAACTGGGGTGAGTCCTGACAGGTGAGTTAACAACATGTGTATGGAGTCTTGATAGCGGAGTGCTTCTATAATTGGTATACACATGGTTGCGGCAGACGCTGCTATCGATAAGAGTATATGAGTCTTATTGAGTTGGATAGACTCATGTTATCGTGACGGCTGAGACGATGGAGATATGCCAGTCGTGGCGATGGTACAGAGGGGTGTGAGTGGCGCTCAGTGCGAGCAGAGATTGCTAGATTCGCCTCGGTTACACACGAGTGCGATTACAAAAGGAGATGAGCCATGGGCGTTGGCGAGTGTGCCGCAACACCTCTGTGGAGGTGACTGTGATGAGTGGGAGATGTCTGAGATGTGTTGGATGGAATCCAATAGTGATTGGATGGTTCTGAATGACACCAAGTGTGTCTAAGTGATTTTGAGGCCAAAGAGGGCTTGGATTATGACCTAGATGGTAGACGTGCCCTAAAGTGGCAAATATGTGAGTTCGGTGGGCACTCAGTAGGGTAGAAAGGATCCCTAGTAACTCAGTGCGAGGCACGGGGTATACCTGGACTAGTGACAGGTACCCTAGCTCATTGTGGACGGATTTCACAAGTGTGGATGTAGGAATTGAACCTATAAAGGTTGAAAAGTGAGAATCAGGTAGTGAATGATGTCATCCATCACTCATCCTTTTGCATGTGCATAAACGGTATTGAACGGACAGGCGAGTTGGGTGCCTTGGTTGGACTGATTGCGGACACGTGGATGGCAAAGTGAGTTGAGGACTTGGAAGCATACCTAAGTCTATTCCAACATGATTGGAACTTCGGAATCAAGAGAAGTTGTGATAGAGACCTAGAGAAGAGTGCTTGATTCCGCATTGGAGATGGGTATTCCGAACTTGATGAAAGAGACTTCTCGTTCTACCCTTCAGTAGATAGTGCTTGGTGCCGCAGGATGACGTAGGATGAATTTTGATGTCAGCATCTTGGATCATCCTTCATTTTTCCCCACGTGGGATGACGATGAGTGATATGACAGCTAAAGGGTTCAAAGAGGGTGTAAGAACCGAACACCTAGACTATGAGTCAAATTTGAATGACGTGAAGAGCAAATGGTATTTAGCATCACCGGATGTGACGAGTGAGTGTCTGAGGTAGTGGAACCATGTTGGTATTATGGGTCATGTTATATTGGCTAAGTGAACTAGTAGAGGAGAAGAGGAGAATCGTGTTGTAAGACAGTTGAAGGATCTTCTGGAATAGTTGGTGAGATGTTAAGACAGAGGTTGGATATGTGAAAGAGTATTGATTTGTCTTGGATATGGGGATATGTGTATGATTTGTCTTGGATAGGTGGATGAGTATGTGCTGGATATGTGAATAAGTGTGAGACGAGGACAATACGTGGGTATCGATCAGGAAAAGATGAATAGACAATGCCTCGAGTAGGATGTTGGCAGGTTCATTACCACTCCGGATGGAGAGATTTTATGGAGTGTTGTTGGATGGTGATAGGTTACCGACAAATTTAAGTTGGTGCGTCTTAGTGACGTGAGTCGGTTGACCTTTGGAACGACCCAAGGATAAGATTGGCTAGTGAACTGGCTGGAGTATCTCTGGAGTTGGTCAGGTGACCACGATGACTTCGAGAGGACGTTTAGTATAGTGATGATTGGCCAGAATAAATGATTGGAATGTGGTCGGTAATGTATGTTTGGTACGTGGTTGGATGTTGCTAGAGTGCAGTTCTTGAGCAGGCCGAGTAGTGCCTTGATGATTGTTATAATGAGGGTGCACCGGTGAGTAGTGCATGTTGGACGATGGGATTGACCACAGTTAACCGATACGTTTGGGTTAAGAGAACCAGGGAGGATGAATAATTTTTTTAGTGAATAGAGTCCTAGATGGACATCAAATAGTAATCGGATTGGATTCGATGGTGATGGTTTGGCGAGGATTAGGACCGAATATGTTTCGACATGATGATGTTGACTAGAAGTCGAATAATGTGTGCTCGAGCTGACTGGGCTGAGTGGGTTCAATGATTATGTGAACCGAGAGCTCAGGTCCATGTGGGCTAGAGGAACCCTAGTATTTTTATCTGTAGGATTACCTCAGCTGAGGCAAATACTTGATAGGGTCCAGATACACCCAAGATGGGTGAGATGTTGAACGTGTTTTGACAGGATACTTGAAACGATAGTTTGGGACTCAAGATAAGTTGAGATTTCAGCATAGGTCCTTGAGTGACATGAAATACGATGTGGGGACTCGAGAGCGAGTAGAGGTCTGAGTAGCGCAACAAAAGTGCAGTGGAGTTAGGAGTTGCCATATAACGACCCGTCCCGAGTATCGGGATTAAATATTAATTAATTATGGTTTAGAATGACTAATCTGGGATTAGTTGAGTGAAATCAGACGAAATGTGCAAAATGATCGTTTTGCCCTTGGGTGTGGGCAAAATATTGACTTTTAGTTCGGGCGGTCAAATGGACTTTGACCGATGACTGTGACGTATTTCCAGACGTTACGAATCCATAGACAGGTGGCACGCCGAAATCGCAGGTTCGACGACGAAGTTGTGGTCACGGGATTGAAATCGATTAACGTAACGAACCGAGGTTTCGATTAAAATAATATTAAAATAGTGAACAGTGACCGATGGTTGTGGACAATTGGATGAGTGACAAGTGTCACTCATCCCTTGATTTAAGGACCCTAAATTAGGGACCATGTTTCCCATTAAACATCATCATCATCCTTAATCATCATTGTCACCCTTCATTATCATTCATCTTCTGTGTTTTCCCTTTGAACCGTGAACAAAGAAAACAGAGCATGAGAGAAGTGAGCCGTGAGAAACAATCTCTACAAACCCCCTTGATCATCATCCTTTGCTTATGACCCGTGAATGAAAGTTGGAGAGGATGTTGAGACGAACCCAATGGTGGCCACGACAAGGACCGTCATGCACAGTGGCCGGAATTTTGGAAGGTAAATCGTGGGATTCAAATTTTGGGTTTTTGATTTTGATGGTGTTGATCGATTCTAAGCTTAGGATGATGTTCTTTGAGCTCTCGCGAGCTTTTAGGTGCAATTTGGGACGGATTTGGACGTTGGAGGTGGCCAGAATGATGATTGGAATTATGGTCAAAACTTTAAATGGCCATAACTTAAAATCCAAGTACTTTCTGAATTTTCTGGGTTGATTTTTAGAATCCTTGGCATAAGTTGGGACGCCAGACATCTGGGATGTCAGAGATATGGACCCGGAGAGACCCCAGGCAGCACGCGTTGCTTATTACCATGAGATATGACGTCTGGGATGTCAAGAGTCTGGGACACCAGGCATCTAGGATGCCGGAGATGGTTATGTGGTAAATAGGAACTAATGGATCTATGAAATGGTTTTTTTTTGGATTTGTTTTTATGGATTTGGGCAGTGGCCCACTTGGTTTTGTATTTACGGATTTGGTATTCTACAGCTTTGGGTTGAGTTCCCACACTTGGTTTTGAGTTACGGTTTTTGGGCTAAGGCCCTAATGGCTCGTTTGAGTAAATGTTTTGATTACTGGTTTTCGATGCATGCTTACGTTTTAATGAAGGGCATAAATGTCTTGTGAAATGTGTTTTATGAACTTAATGATTTTCGTCCACTCACAGCTTTTGGTTGTTTTTAATGCCCTTCAGGTTGATCACGGATGTAACTGCAGCAGAGACTGATACATCGCATGCCTCCTCCATCGATCCTTGCACTCTGGAAGCCCCGAGTGGGAGTGGTATTAGGTTATCCCTTGTCTGACACTTCGTGTCAGATGGGAGCATGTCTCATTCCACGGTAATCTAGGGGGGATTGGGATGGGTCATGTCATGCCAGCTAGTCATGATAGTTGTTGTGGACTTAGAAGCTTTTAGAAGAAGGTTGTATCTCTATGGATAGTGAGTGCCAGCCTGAGTATGGGAAAACGAGGGAGTTGACTGATATGAGTACCGATACCGATAAATTCTGCAGAGTTGAATATGGCCTGCGACGTGAGATTCTTGCCATTGTGACGGCAGGATCTAGTGGATGTTTGTCTGATCGGGAATTGAGCACGATGTCAGCTTCAATTGTCAGAAGAGAACAACCATCAGGCTGAAAAGCCGACTTTGATGTCAGCTTAGTATAGTACACCTGTCGGAAAGAGTGACAAGTGAGATCGACGAGTGTCGGTGTCTCGAGTGAGACTTACGAACCTACATGTGGATTCTCGAGTTGGCGAGTTATAGTCGTATCCAATTCAACGGTCAAGGCTGGTTTGAGTCGGACATTGGATTGTGGTTCATGTCAGGTGACAGTAGGTACCGACGTATATTGTGGTTTGAGTCGGACGTGTACGCTTACACGAGAGTACATGAGTTGGAGGCATGATTGGATTTCCATGGTTTCATTGTGGAATGGGGTAAGTTTAAATTTCGAGGACGAAATTCTTTAAGGAAGGAAGTTTGTAACGACCAGTCCAAAATTTTTGGGATTAATTAAGAATTAATTGAGGATTAGCAGGGCTAATCGAGGATCATTCGAGGATTATCGGACGTTCAAGGCGAAATTATGATTTTGCCCCTAGACCAGGGCAAAAGTTGACTTTTGACCCGGGAGGTCCAATGTAACGACCCGTCCCAAATTATCGGGATTAATTAACACTTAATGACGAATTAGTGTGATTAATCGGTGATTAGTGGGGTACTTTCGGACGGACAGTGCAAAATGACGATTTTGCCCCTAGAATGGGCGAAACGTTGACTCTTGATTCAGGTGGTCAAATGGAATTTAGCCGATGACTGTGATGTAGTTCGGGACGTCACGAGTTCATAGGCAGGTGGCACGTCCGATTCCGATGTTCGAGGAAGAAGTTATGACGTTCGGAAGTTTAGGGGTATTTTGGTAATTTGGTTGAAAATGGGCAAACAGTTGACTTTTGACCGGGTGGTCCGATGGCTAAGGGCCGAGGATCGTTACGTAGATCGCATCGATACGAATCTGTAGATAGATGGCACGTCGAATTCGGACGTTCGACGGGAAAGTTACGGTTCACGGAAGTTCGAACGTACTATTGCACGTTTTACGAGACGGATACCTTTTGGAATTAAGTGGGCCCCAGAAATTTTCTCAGGCCCAATGGATGAGTGACAAGTGTCACACATCCATTGCCCAGAGTGATTGGATACATGCATCCCCTTTTGTCTGTTCACCCAAAACAACCTGAAACCTTCCCCTCCCCAAACCATGACTCCCACACGACCACACCACCCTAAACCCAATCCAAAACGGGTTGCACATGAGGGAAGCAGAGAGAGGAGATTGATGACAGGACCCACCCCGATTATCACCCCGATAACCGAGGTGAACCCTGCCCCCGTCTGACAACCCAACACAAAACACCAAAACGACCTCACAACAACCCACAAATTTTACATTGCCAGACCAGGGAGTATTTAAAATCCAATGAGTCAACAGCCATACAGAGCATAGTACAAAACAAAGGAAGACAGAAATCCTACTAAAGGTTGACTACACGCACAATGGAAAAGCTCGTAACGGAAAAACACCAGAAACACTCTATGCCTCTGACTCTGCCTCAACGTCAACCCCAGCGCTAGCTCCACGACCTGGAGGGCATTTAAAAACATTAAAAGTGTGAGTGGACTAAAAAGAAATAATAGTTTGAAAAACAATTTACTAAGCAAACCAGGACTTGCCCTCCGTTTTGAAAACATGCATGCATAACCCAATATCTGAAAACAATATCATAAAACATAAAATACCAGGCCTCAATATAATCCGAGTCTTTAAACTCCCGAGTCTTTAAACTCAACAAGCCTACTAGGGAAAATATAGTATACGAGTCTTTAAACTCCCGAGTCTTTAAACTCAATCCGGGTCTTTAAACATAATCCGGGCCCGCCCCCGTCAAACATAATCCGGGTCTTTAAACCCAATAACCAGATCCAGTAAATCGAATCCAAAACCTTTTGAAAACCATTTCTAAATCCCTATCCAAATCCGAATTCGAAATCACTATTCCGAAGTCATTCCGGCATTCAGAACCGTCATTTCGAACCCAAATCCGGAAATCCCCTTTTTCCAACTTTAAAACCAAATCTCGTTTTCCGAAATCTGATTCTAAAACCAAAAACCTTGATTATCGAATCATGTTTCAAAACTCATTTATAATCATTGGAAATCCGTTAGTTATTTGAATCCAAAAACCATAACATCATAATCAAATCACATCTCGTAAAACGTACTGAAATACGTAAATGTCTCGAAAAACGTACAATTATGTTAAGCAGATATAGATATAATCAATAATCAAGAAATCACATTTAAAACCATAAAACATGTAGATAAAAACAGTTATGCATGTTCGGTTAGAAAGAAAGAGTCCACTCACTGTTCCCGAGCACGTCACTCGCATCCCGTACGTTCCTCGGTTGCCTTAGGGATTTCCCGACCTGTCAAATACCACACAACCGGGTCACAAACACTTCAATTAAGCTTACCCTATTTCCCCCCAATTTTTCCCGGATTTTAAACATAATTAAACGGAACCCTAAACCTTCGAACCCTTAAAGCTAACAAGAGAAGATGTCTGATCGTCTCGAAACTTGTCCCAAAATGTTCGTTACATTGATTAGAATAAAAACCATGTTGAACACTTCCCCAGAACCTGCCCCACGCGCCCTCACGTGCCTGCTACAGTACTACTGTTCATCTTCTTCCTCATCCGTTGACCGGTCTGAACCGGCGAGGGCGGTTTTCCGCCGTTTTCCGTCCATTTTCGTTCCTTTCAATCCCACTAGTTTCGTCCTCTTCCTAGCAACCTATTCCACTCCTAAAATCACGACATTACAGCTTAACACTCACCTCCCAAAGCTCGAACAAAACCCGGAAAAATCCCAGTTTCTGTTCCCGGCCATCAGTTCCTCCTCCCATCACGGTGTCAAGTTCCTAAGGTTCCTAGGGACTTCCTACGCCTATTAGAACCCATAGGACTGCTCGACTCAGCTCCTAAACCCACGACTTTAATTTAGAAACCAAACTGAAAAACAGAGGACATCGAAACTTACCGTCGTTCTGGCCTCCGCTGTGCTCGCCGCCGTGTTCCTCTGGGTTCACAGGGCTGTCCTCAACCGTCCTAGCCTTCCCTCGAACCTGGTTGGATCAAATTTATCAATTATGGTTGCACCACAATCCTCGACACCTCTATGTTTTCCTGAGAAATCACACCCTCCTCTCAGTCTTTCCTCTCACAATTCTCACTCGAGACTCACTCACCAACTTCTCACTTCTCTCTGCTCACACTTACTTGATCACCAGAACTCACACACTCACTGCACTGGGCCGATTTCCTCCCTGTTCTCAGTCTCTGTTTCTCTCAAATGCACGATTACAAAACAAACCTTTTAACAAAATGCACCGTGTAGACTAGAACCCACTGGAATCCAGCCAGGTGTCAAACACCTGGTGGTCCCATCCAAAAATATCCAATTAACATTGTCCACTTGTCCTTCTCAGATTGGCACGCTTCCCAAGGTGCAAAAAGATCAAAAATACCCCTACTTGTTCAAATTACGGTTTTACCCCTCACTTTTCTAGACTCGTATCCCACTCGCCCGACGTCCGATGACAGCGTGCCGCCTGTCGTTGTATTTAGGACGACGAGATCTATCTCGTTTTACGTGTAAAATCCTTTTCATGCAAAAAGTCAACTTTTTCCCCGTTTTTAACCAAATTACGAAAGTGCCCTCAACCTTCCGAACATCATAACTTCCTCCTCGGATGTCGGAATTGGACGTGCCACCTGTCTACGGACTCGTGACGTCCCAAAATATGTCATGATCATCGGTCAATGCCCAATTGACCGTCCGAACTAAAAGTCAAAATTTTACCCATTCTAGGGACAAAATCGTCATTTTGCGCCAACTGTCCAAAAGTATCCAACTAATCATCGTTTAACCTAGCTACTCCGTCACTAATCACTTCGATAATCCCGACTCCCAAGACGGGTCATTACAATTGAAGTGATGAAGGTGGTGGCAGGATCGGCTGAGCCGCCGTGCACGGCCGAGAGGAGGTATGCTCGGTTTAAGCTTTTAAATCCAATATTTCGATTTGGGCATCATGGACGGTTTAGAGTGTTTGGATGATGTTTATTAGGTTGTTAGGGGTGAGTAGGGGTTGTTCTTGATGGCTGAGAGGGGCGGTGCTGCCCAAGGGAAAATTGGAAACTTTGAACTGTGGGATTCAAATCAAAACGGGTCAGGTTTTTATGTTTTTCTTAGTTTTCTTCATCCCATTAGACTTCTAGGGATTAGGTAGGAAGTTTAGAATTGAAAAGAAAGAGATTGGATGAAAAATGAGTAGAGGATAGCCCTGGACCTATCACGCAGGTCCAGTTGCAGGGTTGAACCGGATCGGCTGGTTCAGACCAGCCTGAACGAGGAAGAAAATGCACAGTATAGCGGAGGGGCTATTGCTGGCGCGTGTGGGTGTGTGGCCCACTTTCTGGGGATGTTTCCAACATGTCAAATCATCTATATGATGTAACGAACATTTTGGAACTGGTTTTGAGTTGATCGGGCACCGTTTCGATATAGTTCGGGACGTCCGAAGTTTAGGATTGACTTTAAATCTAGTTAAAAATTCTTGAAAATTACAGGGCTTTAGTGAGGGGTTATTTATGTAGTTAATAATCCTCTATTACGATTTGGATAGGTTTGGAAGTCCCGGTGACGGTGATTGGCCTAGGAAGACGTTTTGGCGCCTGTATCGAGGCGCGGCTTCGGACGATCTGTGAGTGGAATTTTTTTATGAATTCGATGCATGCATAAATGTTTATAAATGTTTTAAATACATGTTTTGTGATGCCATGAGTTCATTTGTTTGTGGTAGCCTAGGATTTACGTATTTGCACGTATTTCAAGATTTTTGGTTTTATACGATGCTTGTACGTGCTAGGTTTTCAATGATGATTTGATGAAAGGGTTTTGGATTTGGAAATATGAAATCGGGCATGAGACCCATTTGATTTACGAACTCTCGGACATAGAGTCCATTTGATTTGATGAGAAATCGGGCTGAAGGCCCCTTTGAGTCACACGATCGAGCAGAGGGCCCCGTTGGTTTACGAATTCGGGCTTGAGGCCCAGTTTGTTGTAATCTCGGGCTTGATGTAATGACCCGTCCCGAATATCGGGATTGAATATCAATTAATTATGAATTAGAATGACTAATCGGGGATTAGTTGAGTGAAATCGGACGAAACGTGCAAAATGACCGTTTTGCCCCTAGCGTGGGTAAAATGTTGACTTTTAGTTCGGGCGGTCAAATGGACTTTGACCGATGACTGTGACGTAGTTCGGGACGTCACGAGTTCATAGATAGGTGGCACGTTCAATTCCGACGTTCGTAGAGAAAGTTATGATGTTCGGAAGTCGAGGGGTATTTTGGTAATTTGGCATGTTAGGGGCCAAATGTTGACTTTTTGATCGGGAGGTCCGATGGACGAGGGCCAAGGACCGTTACGTAGGTCTCGTCGATACGAATCCAACGACAGGCGGCATGCCGAAATCGGAGATTCGACGACGAAGTTATGGTCACGGAATCGAGCTCGATTAACCGAACGAACCGGGAATAAAATAATATTTTAATATGAACAGTACCGGTGACTGAACACACTTGGATGAGTGACACTTGTCACTCATCCCTTAAATTGAGGCCTAAAACCAGGATCCTTGTTTTGGGGAGAACATAATTATTGTATTTTAGTAATGATTAATTAATTAAAAATCCATTAAACCTCCATTTTCTCTTCTGCGTTTTCTTAACCCGTGCACCACCAAAATTCAAAATCCTTCCACCCTTAATCTCCTCCCTATCCACTAAACTTGTGAACGGAAATTGGAGAGAATTCAGAGACTAATTGAGTGAGGAAAACACGAGGGATTGAGGGTAACTATCGAACTGGAATTTCGGATTTTGAGTTTTGGGAGGGAAAATCAAATTGGAAGAATTGAGCTGTGATGATCGAATTGGAGATTGGAAATAGCTTCCTGAGGTTGAGACGAGTTGTAAAACGAGAGGAATTCATGCCCAATTGGCTCTGAACGGGTTTGGTAACAGTGAGGAACTTCGAGCTTGAGTCGTGGAGATTGAGCTGGGGATTATCTTCCTGAGGATCCCATGATGCTTCTGGAAGGATCAATTGAAGGAAAACGCTGGAGATTGATGAAGCTCCATGGTTGCACAGTGTACGACTATCAAGCTTGTGTCGTGATCATTGAGTGATCAAACGACGAAATTGATGGAGGGGAACTGTCTCACATGGTCCAGTGATGCTTCTGGATGCATCAATTTGAAGAAACCTGCAGCCATTGAAGGAATTCCATGAACGAACAGTAACCGTGTGTTCTTGGTGTTCATCATCGAATCGTGAGGTTTGGAGTATGTAATCGTGTAATTGTTATTACAGACCTCTAATTAGACTTGTAACGAAGCTGTATGAATGTTTAATTGAAGGAATTAATGTCGAATTGACAGGATTGGAACCGGGTCTGATCGCGGGCTAAAGGACCCGTTTATCAGACAAACGGGTTAGGCTGGTGACACTGTAGCTGGCGCGTGGGTTTCACGCGCAGCCACTCACGGCGACGCGTGAGGGCGCGTCCGGCCTAGTCTCAAGATGAGGTCAACATGACTTTTGATCCTCCCAGTGTAACGAACATTTTGACGTTGATTTCGGTGAAATCGGATATTGTTTCGATAATGTTCCGCGTATCCGAAGTTTTGTTTTACGAATTAAATACGTATTTAAATTCCGGAAAAACCGGGGGAAATTATATGAAGTATTTTGAGATGTTAGTAACCCTCTATAATGATTTTGGGCAGGAGTTGTGATTTCCAGATTTTACGGAAAAACGTGCAGCCCGGAAACGAACCGTTTTGAACGGTGTGTGTGAGTGGACTTTGTTTTCTAACCGTGATGCATGCATATATGATTTAAAATGCTTTATTATATGATTTGATATG
Organism: Prinsepia uniflora; assembly: GCA_032719365.1. NCBI lineage: Eukaryota > Viridiplantae > Streptophyta > Magnoliopsida > Rosales > Rosaceae > Prinsepia > Prinsepia uniflora. Next base: position 11,687,877 of record CM064870.1, on the reverse strand, counting down.
TTTTGGCATGATTGGTATTTCAATTCGGTGATTTCTCGGTTTTGTGATTATTATATTATTATATTCTGGCACGATTTTCGAGAAATCATGAAATTGGTTAAAAATGATATTGTGGGCGTGAGAATCCAAGTAAATAATGATTTTGACTCGGAATTGGAGTTACATGTGAATTTGATGAATTTGATAATTTTTGGTATCCTCGTGATTTTGTGATTATTTTAATCAGTCTTTCGGGCATGTTTTACGAGGAACGTGCAAATGATGTTTTGGGCTAAGCCCGGATTGAAAATGATGTTTTGACTCGGGTTATGAGTCAGGAAGTTGAAAATGATATTTGGACTCGGATTATGAGTCAGTGATTGATTTCATGGATTTACGTGATCGTGGCAACTTGGGTTTACGGTTGCACGGATTTACGTGATATTGATATTTTGGGCTTAAGACCCAATGGAATTGTGATTTTGGTTGGAATTGTATTTCCATGTGATGACATGATGATATTGATGATTTTCGGATTTATAAAGTAAATCGGGACTTGGGGCTGAGACCCTGTGTTGATATATGATTTGGTTTTTAATGCAACTGTTTTTCACTGGTTTTTGTGATGGTGATATGTTGCGGATATTTAGGACTTTCGGGAGAAAATATGTTTTTCCCCGGAGTGCACCCTGGAGATAACGCTCGCCTTCGGGATGGAAGTGTTTACCCCGAAGAGGTCACGTAGCACGATCTTTGTCTTGCAGCCCAGGGGAGGCTTGACTCAGATCAGATGTGCTGGATTATATGGATCGGTAAGTGATGTGTTCACGAGATCCGGATCGTCGGCTGGTGAGGTTTTTCCCAGCGACGGATTGCTGACTAATGATGTGTTCACAGCAGCGGATGCTCGGATTTTGAGCGGTCCTTGAGCCTATTGATATGCACGCGTTGCAGGGATAAATGTGACTCAAAGCAACAGGATATGGAAATAAGTCCCGTGGATTATGGAAAATGATTTTGAGGAAACCGTGGTTTAGCGGTTAAAATGATTTAAAGAAACTGTGAACTTTTTGAGATGTTAAACTGATTTGGTGAACATGAGTTTTTGTGGACCATGAGAAAATATGTTTTGATTTTATCGGTCCACTGTTCATACTTGAATGATTTCATACTATTACTCATGTTTTATGATATGCATGCAAGTTTGTGAAAACTGGAGGGTAAGAATGTATTTTGGTAAATGTTTTTATATGAGGTCATTTTTGTCCACTCACACCTTTTCTGTTTTGTTAACCCTTCAGGTCGTGGCGCGTTGATCGAGGCTATTCCAGAGGTGGAGGTATGTGCGGGCACAGGCGCAAAAATTCCCTTGTCTGACAGGTACTGAAGGGTAGTTTCGGACTTTCAGTTGACTTGTCAGACGGGAGCAGGACCGGGTACGGTTTTTGACGTCCAGTTGGGACGGGTCCTGTCACTTGAGGCCCCGTTGAATGTAGTATCGGGCTTGAGGCCCAGTTAGTGGTGATATCGGGCTAGAGACCCAGTTGATTGTGAAATCGGGCTTGAGTACTAGTTCGGTTTATGAAAAGAGAATTCGGGCATGAGACCCTATTAAACTGAGGATTTAAGTTGAGGCCTGTGAAAGTGAATTTGAATCGGATTCGAGGAATCCTATTGAGATGAATCGGGTATGAGACCTAGTTGAAATATGCTTTGAGAAAGAAAGAGTTTTGAAAATGTATTATACCCTCCATATGATTTATTTGGTCTCTTCCAGCCATCGACCTGGAGAGTCACGATCCACATACCTGAATGGGTATCCCCATAGGGAGCCCATTCTAGAAGTGAGTTGTGATGTGGTCCCGGACCAGATTCCAGAGAGATGCTCGTACTAGATCTGGAGATAGAGCTCGGACTAGATCTGGAGATAGAGCCTCCCAGACGAAGAATTCCTGGGGGTAGACTCGGAGTGTGATCCCAAGTAGTGTGCACACTAGTATAGAGATGAATCGTGACATATATCGGGGATGTGTTCCCTAGTGGCTGTGTGCCCCAAGTTGGCATCTTCTCGGAAGTGCTGCAGATGGGTTATACGTATGTCTATACGTATGAGGTTTTACGGAAAGTGGTTTGGGGCGGAGACCCTGTATCCTATGTTTGGCATTTCCCTGAGAATGGTTTTAGGCTAAGTCCCTACGGAAACTGGTTTGGGCTGAGTTCCCACATACTTGGATTTATGGTTTTAGGCTAAGGCCCTAATGATTTAATTAAAGTAAATGGTTTGATTATTGGTTTTCGAATGCATGCATTCTTTTTAGTGAAGGGCATAAATGTCTTCTTATGAAATGTGTTTTATTAAATTATTGATTTTCGTCCACTCACAACTTTTACTGTTTTGAATGCCTTTCAGGTTGATCGTGGATGTGGGCTGTAGCAGAGATCGAGACATCACACTCCTCCTCCTACAATCCTAGCGTACTTTGGATGCCCCAGTGAGGGATAGAGTCAGAATTTTCCCTAGTTTGACACTTCATGTTAGATAGGAGCAGGCGCATCCCACGTTAATCCCTGGGGATTTGGGACGGGTCCTGTCATCTAATGCATGAGGAATGAGGATCGTTACGTAGATCGAGTCGATTCGAGTCCATAGACATGTGGCACGTTGAAATCGGACATTGGATGGGAAAGTTACGGGTCACAGAAGTTTCGAGGTACAATTGCATGTTTTACGAGACGGGTGGATTTTTGTCTTGAGTGGGCCTAGATATTTTGCCACGCCCAATGGATGAGTGACAAGTCCATTACCTATCACCCCACATACATGCATATCGACTCCCTCTCTGTTGCATTCGAACCAAAACCCGAAAGCCCAAAAATCCAACCCTTTTCCGCTTCTGATCTAGTGTGAGGCCAAGAGAGTGGCTGCGAATGAGTGAGGGATAAAGAGACGTTATGGGAGGCGGCTGGACCATCGTGGAAGGCGGAGGAAATCAAAAAACCCAGGTAAGCTCGAACCTGTTTTAATTCAAATTTTGGATTTTTGAGTTTTACCTTTTGGGTGAGTTCTAATGATTGGATGATGTTCATGGGATCCTTGTGAGTCGATGAGGAACAAGATCAGAGGCTGAGGATGGTGAAACAGCTTGGATGGAGGACTGGAAACTGGGCCATGAGGTTCATGATCGAACAGGTAATTTTTAGACCTGTTTTCCCTGTTTTGAACACATAGATCACTTAGGGAGAATTGGACGATCATATTGGTATGAAAGACATCGAAAATGGTGGCTAGAGTTGGAAAAAAAATCCAGGTCGGGTATGTGGGTCTGTGCGACCCACTACAATGCAATCGGGTCGACCCGATTCAATGAAGACGATGATGACAAGGCATGATGACGTCATCATCTGTCAGATGTCAGGCCACGTGGCCAATGGGAGGCTGCCACGTGGGAGTTGTTAGTGTCCAATCAGCTTGACACGTGGTAGACACGTGGACCAGTGAGCGTGTGACACGTGGCAGTCAGATTTGAAATGTCAAACTGACACGTGTCAGTGTCAGACGTCAGAGATGATGTCATCAATGACATCAGCGTTGACTTTTACAGTTCATTCTGACGTCAGCGTTGACTTTGCTGACTTCAGTATTGACTTTTTTGGTCAATGTTGACCCCACCTTTGAACCGTACGTGGGCACATATTTCAAGGTGGGCCCAGGATCATTTTAAAGGTTTCGAAAATATGAATCCAATGGTGGTGGTTTCGAGTCGATCAGAGATCGTTAGATTGGTCAAATTGAGGTTTAAAGCGTAGGGAAGCATGTCCGGGACACATGGACTTTCCGAGAATGTTGGGGGTTCTTGATTAGGATTTTTCTAGGTTGGTAGTAACCTTTGAGTATATTTTGGACAGGCCTAGATGACCCGGAGAGGTCTGATTATCCCATAGAGGCTTATGGCATGCGTATCGAGGCGCAACTTGGACGGTTTGTGAGTGGACTTTTTTTTATGAATATGATGCATGCATGAATATTTTATATGTGTTTATGAACATTTTTTGAGATTCCATGAGTGCATGTGATTTAAATATGATTTTTTGGGCATTTTCAGAGGAAAATGGGTTATTGCAAGTAGTGCATGTGATTTATATGATGTTTGGGCTTCGGCCGAGTGTACTACGTGCTTGTGTTTTATGTGATTCTGAAGTTTTCATGGAGAAGTGTGAAATTGAGGGACTGGTTTACGGTTTTGAGGATTTCACAGAGATGCGTGAAATCAAGATTCGGGCACGAGTCCCAGTTGAACTTTGATTTGAAAGAGTTTTGGAAATGAGAACTGGTTTTCAGTTTTGGAAATATCTTTCGGGCATATGACCCAGTTAATTTGAGGTTTAACTTAGAGTATAGTCAATTGCGAGATAAGTCGGGTGGTGACACATTTATGAGTTTTATGAAAGATATTTCGGGCATGAGTCCCAGTTGTGGATTTGATAGAATTCGAGGAATCTTGGGACATGAAGTGTCATAGGACACTGGATTTCAGGCTGTGACCCACTTAGTGATGTTCTGTGCTTGAGGCCCTATGTATAATGATAACATTCGGGTTCATCCCGGTGTTACGGCGCTCGCCTTAGGAGTGCTTGAGGCCCTATGCACTGCCTATTGTCGAGCAGCCGCAGGAGGCATTGACAGAGGGAGGCTCGACTTAGGAGTGCTGATGAGATACTCTATGATCGATCATCGATGTGTTCGCGATGATCTAGAGATAGTCGCGACGAGTGATGTGTTCACGGCGACATGCTAGGATTATGAGCGGTCCTGAGCTATATGCACATGTGCTAGGATGAGAATAGTGACTGACATTGGGATGAGTTCCCATGTGATGTGTTCCCACGTGTTCGATGATTTGGGCCGAGCTTCCGTTCTGGTTTGCTTGATTTGGTTTTGGGCTGAGACCCTACTGAGATGATGGCGTCGATTGAGAAGTATTGTTCACTGTGTTTTGATTTGGGAAGCCTTACTTCCGAGAAAGTATTTGAAATAATTGTTTCGTGATGCATGCATGCTTTTACGTGGAGGGTATAAGTTTCTTTTCGATATAAATGATTTCATAAATTGTTGTTTTGGCTACTCACAACTTTTATGGTTTTAATACCCTTCAGGTTGATCGCGGATGCGGACTGTAACGACCCGAACCGTGATTAATAATATTTTAATGTAGAATGACTATTTTACCCCTGGGGGAAACTTTGACTTTTGACCTAGGAAATAATTTAGACTATGACCCATGACTATGATGTAGATCGGGACGTCACAAATCCGTAGACAGGAGGCACACCAAAATCGGAGTTCGTATGAAAAAGTTATGGTCACGGAAGCGTTTTAGCGGAATTTAGGAACTGAGAACAAAACATTAAGTATTAATTAAATATTGAAATCTGTGCAAAACCCCAGATTTAATCTGAGCCGTCGGATGAGTGACAAGTGTCAATCATCCTAGAGGAGGGAGGACACTCTGAAGGATCTTGGGATTTTCGGGCCGTCGGGGCAAGAAGGGAGGACACTCTGGAGAATCTTCATCTTCGGGTAGTCGGGGACGTTCCGGTTGTTTCAGGAGCCCTCAGAGGTCAGGGCAGCGATCTGGTGCCTGGCAGCAACAGTATTCACCTATGAACACCTCACCAGGAGAATACTCGGGTTGACTGAGGGATGTCACATGTTTCGTTTGTGGTGAGCCGGGACACTATGCATCTGAGTGTCTAATAGTTCGGGGCAGTGCCGCTCCAGCACAGAGCTCCGCATCTCAGACTGCCAGTAGCCGGGCGTGCGGTACAATGCGTGGCCGTGTTGGAGGAGTTAGAGGACGTGGACGGCCGACTGAATCTTTGGCTCGTGTCTATGCAATCACACATCAGCAGGCCAGATCTATCCCGGGAGTTATGATAGGTACTGTATACATTTCTGATATTGCCGTTCGTGCATTAATGGATTCGGGGGTGACTCATTTATTTATTTCACAGGGTTGTGCGAGTCTTTTGGGTCGTGAGGTATCCGCACTCGAGAACGAGAAAGGTGTGGATACACCGATGGGGGTGACCTATCGAGTGAACCAGGAGTTACAGGCTTGTCCAGTGGAAGTCGAATGTGTAGAGTTTCCAGCAGATTTGATCATTATGGATTTGCACGACTTCGTCGTGATACTCGGAGTTTACTGGTTGTTAGAATACAATTGGATCATCGACTGCTGCAACAAACGGGTGACTTTGAGGGGTCCGGGTTTACCGGAGGTTATTCCGGGGAGAGAGTGGAGACTCGTCACCCAAGGTAATATCTGCACTTACAGTTACTAAACTTTTACAGAATGGGTGTCAGGGTTACCTAGCTTATGTGGTAGAATCAACGGATGAATGACAGGACCCCGTCCCAACTGGACTTCAAAAACCGTGCCCGGTCCTGCTCCCGTCTGACAAGTCGACTAAAGGCCCAAAACTACCCTTAAGTGCTTGCTAGACAAGGGATAATTGCGTTGATTTCTGCTGCTACCTCTGCTTCACGATCAGCCCCGAACGTCGTACCACGGCCTGGAGGGTCACAAAACAGAAAAGGTGTGAGTGGACAAAACTGACCTCGTATAAAAACATTTGCCAAAATACAACCTTACCCTCCAATTTCACAAACGTGCATGCATATCGTAAAACATGAGTAATAGTATGAAATCATTCAAGTATGAACAGTGGACCGATAAAATCTAAACATATTTTCCCAAGGTCCGTAAAACTTATGTTTACCAATTCAGTTCAAATTATAAAACATCAAATCCCAGCTCTCAGGACAAAACATGTGAATACCATCTCCTGGCCACAAAGACCAAAAACCCGTACTCAAAACCGGTACGTAATCACAAACAATATGTTTCTAAATTCCATGTCCACATTTTCCTTAAAACTCATTTTCATTAAATCAATTTAAATCTCAATAAACTCACGCTTTCCTTAAATCATTTTATATTTAAACCACGGTTTCCTCAAAATCATTTTCCATAAAACCACGGTTTCCTCAAAATCATTTTCCATAAAACCACAGGACTTATTTCCATATCCTGTTGCTTAGAGTCACGTTTATCCCTGCAACGCGTGCAAATCAATAGGCTCAAGGACCGCTCAAAATTCGAGCATCCGTCGCTGTGAACACATCACCAGCCGGCAATCTGGATCTCGTGAACACATCACTTACTGATCCATATATATATCCAGTACATCTCTGGTCTGAGTTGAGCCTCCCTCGGCTGCACGACAAAGACCGTGCTATGTGACCTCTTCGGGGTAAACATTTCCATCCCGAAGGCGAGCGTTATCTCCAGGGTGCACTCCGGGGAAAAACATATTTTCACCCGAAAGCCCTAAATATCCGCAACATATCATCATCACAAAAACCAGTGAAAACAGTTGAGCTTGAAATCAAAATCATTTTTAATACATGGTCTCAGCCCCAAGTCCCGATTTACTTTATAAATCTGAAAAATCATCAATATCATCATGTAACCACATGGAAATACAAATCCAATCAAAATCACAATTTCATTGGGTTCCAAGCCCAAAATCTCATTTTTACACAAATCCGTGCAACCGTAAACCCGAGTTGTCACAATCACGTAAATCCATAAAATCAATCCCTGACTCATAATCCGAGTCCAAATATCATTTTCAATTTCCTGACTCATGACCCGAGTCAAAACATCATTTTCAATCCGGGCCTAGCCCAAAAACATCAAGTTCACAATTTCTAGAAAATCGCGCCAAAAATAATATAATAATCCATAAAATCGAGAAATCACCGGATTGAAACATAAATCATTCCAAAGCATATCAAATCACATAATAAAGCATTTAAAATCATATATGCATGCATCACGGTTAGAAAACAAAGTCCACTCACACACACCGTCTAAACGATTCGTTTCCGAGCTGCACGTTTTTCCGTAAATTCTAGAAATAACAGTTCATGTCCAAAATCATTATAGAGGGTTACTAACATCTCAAAATACTTCATATAATTTTCCCCTATTTTTCTGGAATTTAAATCTGTATTTAACACGAAAAACAAAACTTCGGATACGCGGAACATTAACGAAACGATATCCGATTTTCTCGAAACCAGTGTCAAAATGTTCGTTACACTGAGAGGATTCAAAGTCATGTTCACCTCACCTTGAAACAAGGCTTCACGCGCCCTCACGCGCCGCCCAAAGTGGCTGAGCGTGACCGCCACGCGCCTGCTACAGTAACCAGCACAGTTGTCTTCTTCGCCCGTTTATCTGGTAAACGGGTTGGAAAATCCGCGATAGAACCCGACTCAATCTCACTCAATTCGACATCAATTCAATCCAATCTTTCAACTGATCCCTTGTAATCCTTCTGCATTTAAGTTCTGTAAATTGAATTACTCAAATCAGGGTCTAAATCTTCACAACTCACGATCAAACTTCGACGGGTCTCCTATTCGGGTTTGTCGATTTCGTCCCTGATTTCCGAATTAATTCATCCAGTTAGTATCGTGAGAATGTAAGGAACGTTTTTACAAGATCAATTTGATAAATTCTTACCTCTAACCAGTAGGACCCAAGCTCGATTTTAAACGGCAATGGAAGCTTCTGTTCTTCCCCAATTCGACACGATTTCTCTTCGTTTTTGTTGCAGGGAGTTTCGTTTTGATCCCGGAAGCTTAATTCAATCCTCAATTTCCTTTCTCCTAGCTCACAATTTCGAATTCGAAAGTCCCCCCAATTTTCAACATTTTTCGATTCAGAATTATCCCAGGGGCCTCACTGTCTCTCGAGTTTTTCTCTCAATTCGGCTTCCTCAGTCTCCCAATTGCACAATGAAGCTGAGACAAAGGTTTATCAGCTGTTAATTGATAATGATTAAGACAAACCATAATTTAGGGAATTAGTGTCCAAAGTAAGAATGATTGTGTTTTCCCTAATACACGACTCCATGTTCTCTGGGGCAAGAAGAAGACAAAGGACAGGTGTCATTGTCTGATCATGGTTAAAAGACCATTTTGCCCTTCGTTCGACAAATTACCATTTTACCCCTGGACTTCCGTGACCCTGTAACATGGTCACCCGAACTCCGTTTTCGACGTGCCGCCTGTCGTTGTACTCAGGGCATCGAGACCTACCTAACGGTCCTCGAATCATGTGAAAATTAGTTGTCAAACAAAAAGTCAACATTTTGCCCACGCCTAGGGGCAAAACGGTCATTTTGTACATTTCGTCCGATTTCACTCCACTAATCCCAGATTAGTCATTCCAGACTATAATTAATTAATATTCAATCCCGACACTCGGGACGGGTCATTACAATGAATCTTTGAGGATTGGGGATATCCCAATTGTACGGGAATTTCCTGTCGTATTTCCAGAGGACTTGCTTGGATTACCACCACCCCGGGAGATCGATTTTACGATCGAATTACTCCCCGGGACACAACCGATCTCACAAGCGTCGTTTCGTATGGCACCGGCTGAATTACGAGAATTGAAAATCCAACTCCAGGAACTGGTGGATCTGGGGTTTATCCGACCCAATACATCACCTTGGGGAGCGTCGGTTTTATTTGTGAAAAAGAAAGAGGGCAGCTTGCGGTTGTGTGTGGATAACCGGCAACTAAACAAGGTCACGGTAAGGAATCAGTATCCCGTACCTAGGATTGACGACCTGTTTGATCAACTACGAGGAGCACGGTACTTCTCGAAGATAGATCTTCGGTCAGGGTATCATCAGTTGAGAATAGCTGAGGGGGACGTTCAGAAAACAGCTTTCCGGACGAGGTACGGGTATTACGAGTTCTTGGTGATGCCCTTCGGATTGACGAATGCACCAGCTACATTCATGGACTTGATGAACCGGGTCTTTCGATCATACTTGGATAAATTTGTGATCGTGTTCATCGACGACATTTTGGTGTACTCCAAGAATGTCAGGACTCACGAGAAACATCTGCGACTGGTTTTGGGCAAATTGCGACAGGAACAGTTATATGCCAAATTGATCAAGTGTCAATTCTGGCTGAACAGTATTGGGTTCCTAGGTCACATCATATCACCTGATGGGATTAGCGTGGATCCCCAGAAAATGGAAGCAGTGACTAATTGGCCCAGACCGACAACCGTGACGGAGGTGCGGAGTTTTGTTGGATTAGCAGGTTACTATCGGAGATTCGTGGAGGGTTTCTCCAAAATTACTGCACCATTGACTCGATTAACTCGGAAAGGGGTGAAGTTCGTGTGGGATGAGCAGTGCGAACAGAGTTTCCAGGAATTGAAGTATCGTTTGATCACTGCACCTTTCCTTGCATTACCGGATAACAGTGGAGAGTTCGTGGTCTACAGTGATGCATCGCTGCAAGGTTTAGGTTGCGTGTTGATGCAAAATGGTAGAGTTATTACCTATGCATCTCGGCAGCTGAAGACTCATGAATTGAACTACCCTACTCATGACTTGGAGTTGGCACCGGTGATTCATGCCTTAAAAATCTGGAGGCATTACCTGTTCGATGTAACATGCAGGATATACACCGACCACCAAAGTCTTAAGCATCTATTCACCCAGAAGGAGCTTAACATGAGGCAGCGGAGATGGTTAGAACTGATAAAGGATTATGACTGTACGATTGAGTACCATCCCGGCAAAGCAAATGTGGTGGCAGATGCGCTTAGCAGGAAATTAGCGGGATCAGTTGCATACCTGAGAATGGTGTATCTTCCCTTATTAGTGGAACTCCGGAAGAGTGGGGTTATGTTAGAGATGGACGAGCAGGGAGCCTTGTTGGCTAGCTTTCATGTACGATCGGTGTTGGTCGATAGGATTATTGAGGCTCAACTCTAGGATCGGATATTTTGTGATTACAGAAGTGAGGTTGAGACTGTACAGAGGTAGAATTTCTCCATCCGGGACGATGGAGCGTTAGTGAAACTTGGACGGTTGTGTGTACCTGCAGTTCCAGAGCTACGGAGAGAGATTTTGGATGAGGCACACAGTTCAGCGTATGCTATGCATCTAGGGGGGACGAAAATGTATCGTACTCTCCGGGACCACTATTGGTGGCCAGGGATGAAGAGGGAAATAGCTGAGTTTGTCAGCAAGTGTTTAATCTGCCAGTAGGTCAAGGTAGAACGGCAGCGTCCGTATGGGGCTATGCAGCCACTCCTGATCCCAGAATGGAAATGGGATCACATTACGATGGATTTCGCCTTCAAGCTACCGAAGACACGAAGTGGATTTGATGGGATTTGGGTAATTGTGGACTAGTTAACCAAATCAGCACATTTTCTGCATGTACGTGAGATGTACAAGCCCAACCGCTTGGCTCAACTATTTATTAATGAGATCATCCGACTACACGGTACCCCAGAGTCGATAGTGTCGGATCGGGACCCGCGTTTCACTTCTAGATTTTGGAGGAGTCTGCAGACTGCATTGGGTACGAACTTGCATTTTAGTACGGCATTCCACCCACAGATCGACGGGCAGTCTGAAAGGACGATACAGACTCTAGATGATATGATGAGAGCCTGCGTGCTGCAGTTCCAGGATTCATGGGCTGATCGGTTACCCTTGATGGAGTTTTCTTACAAAAACAGCTATCATGCGAGTATTGGGATGGCTCCCTATGAGGCACTGTATGGTCGGCAGTACAAAACACCTGTTGTTGGATGGAAATCGGGGAAAGAACCGCAATGGGGCCAGACTTGATGGATTTGACCCAGGAGACTGTCTGGGTTATCAGGGAAAGATTGAAGGCAGCCTAGGATCGTCAAAAGAGTTATGATGATCGACGGATCTGAGATTTGGAGTTTGAGGTTGGTGACTTTGTTTTCTTGAAGTTATCACCATGGAAAGGGATCATTTGATTCGGACGACGTGGGAAGTTGAGTCCCCGTTACATTGGACCTTATGAGATCATAGAGAGGATTGGTCCGGTGGCTTATCGTTTGGCACTACCTTCAGAAATTTCCCGAGTACATGATGTATTCCACGTGTCTATGCTACAGAAATACCTTCGGGACGACTCTCATGCACTACCAGAACAACCACTGGAATTGATGTCATATTTGAGCTTTGAGGAGCGACCAGTGCAGATTCTGGATTGGAAGGAAAATGTCTTAAGGAACAAGACGATTCCACTAGTTACGGTACTGTGGAGGAACCACGATGTTGAGGAAGCGACATGGGAACCCGAGGATTTAATGAGAGAGCAGTATCCACATTTGTTTGAGTAAATTTCGAGGACGAAATTTTTGTAAGGTGGGTAGGTTGTAACGACCCGAACCGCGATTAATAATATTTTAATGTAAAATGACTATTTTGCCCTGGGGGGAGAACTTTGACTTTTGACCCGTGAAATAATTTAGACTTTGACCTATGACTATGACGTAGATCGGGACGTCACGAATCCGTAGACAGGCGGCACGCCGAAATCGGAGTTCGTATGAAAAATTTATGGTCACGGAAGCGTTTTAGCGAAATTTACGAACCGAGAATAAAACGTTAAGTATTAATTAAATATTGAAATCTGTGCAAAACCCCAGATTTAATCTGAGCCGTCAGATGAGTGACAAGTGTCACTCATCCTAGAGAACACTATTCCAATAAAGTTGGGTCTACTCCCATAGGTCAGTTTTTAAATATTTTATTTTCTTTCAATTAACCCCAGCCATCCATCTTATCTGCCCAGGTTGATCTGAACCATCCATTTCATTTTCTCCTTTTCTTTATTACTGCACAATCTCATCTCTCTCATAACACACACACATTTTCCTCACCGTGAACAACAAACCCATACGATTTCTCTCTGCCCAAACACCCAAACCGAGCACCGTCCTTGCCACCAGACGACGACCACGATCACCACCATCATCTTCTTTATCTCCACCGTGAACCGCCACCCTTCTCTCTGCCTGAAAACCCAGGAAACCCCCCAGACCCGAGACGCCGAAACATGGATCCAGGAAACCCGCACCACCTCTACTCATCCTCTCGATTTGAACCAAGCTTCAGTTAGGACCGTGAGGAACCCAGGACGACGTCGAGACGGTCGACGCAGGCCACCGCGGCGACACGGTGGAGGTACGAACGGAAACCTGAGAACCCAGATTTTTCTAGATTTTCGAAAGAGACTTTTTAACGTTTAGGTTTACTTCCTTGTGTCTGGGACATATCCTAGGATCAGTGACGAGCTCAGAAGAGCTGTCTGGACGTGGAAAAACAAACGAGGTAGCCGGAGAAGACAACCGGAGTAGGGCCGTGAACTTTTTCAAAGCCCAGGTATGAATCTCGTCGTTAGTTTCCAGTTTTGAGGATTAAGATCCATAGAACAGACCTAGACGACCCTTTAGGAGCAAACCCTGTCGAAAATGGTGGCCGAAGATGGATTCTGGGAAAGGGTCAAGCCGCGGGTCAACGGCAACCCGGTACTGTAGCACTGATGACGTCATCATGCTGACGTCACGGGTCCCCCGGGTCAACGGGTCAAGCCGCGGGTCAACAGGTCCCCTGGAAGTCATGGTGACATCATCATGTTAGAGATTGCCGGACCAGTGGCCAATCAGAGCATGACACGTGTCCTCTGACATGTGTCAGAGATGACGTCATGCTGGTGTCAGCAGTGACGTCAGCAACACTATAGCAGTGTTGACCACGCGTTGACCAGGCGCGTGGGGCCGCGTTTGAACAGTAATTTTGGTGGGGCCGGTACCATTCTCAAGGTTTTGACGATACGGATCCAATGGTGGTAGTTTTGTGTCGATCAAAGTTCGTTAGGATGGTCAAATTGGGGTTTGAAGCCTCAGGAATAGTGCACGGGCTATGTTTTTAGGACGGATCTATTCTAGGGTTTTAGTATTGAAGTAGTATGGTCCTTTAGTGACTCTCGGATATGTTAATACAGGTTTTAGAGGTCATTGAGCAGCGAAGACCGTGTATGAGTGGGCTATTTGATTTATAAAATGCTTGGATCCATAAACTGTTTTATTATTTTCACTTATAATTTAGATGAGTATTATATGTGGAATGTGTTCAGGGATGTCCGGGGGACACAGGGTAAACTATACTGTTATTGTACTGTACTTTCCTACCTTTCTATCTTGTCTCCTCCAGGGAGGGTCGTTGGCCTGGGTGGACCATGGAGTCACCGGGCACTGACTAAGTGGAGTTAACCCCCATTGGGTTGCTTACTCTCAGGAAGGCATGTTCGTATACCTCGGGCAGTGACCGGGATACCGGGCACTGATGTACCTAGAGGAGTCTCGGGTGTGAGACCCTGAGTGGCAACGTGTAGCCTTAGAACCGTGACATCATTTGGGTTGAGTTTTACAGTGCACTAATATGTTGGTTTTTCCTTTTGATTATTATATGATTCTGTGGTTATGATTCTATTATGATACTATATTTTCAATGCATGCAAGATTTCGAAAACGGAGGAGTAAAACCTTATGATTTACTTTATTATGAAATTGATTTATAAACTGGTTATTTTCGGCCCGCCCACTCACTCTTTAAATGTTTTACTGACCCCTCCAGGCCGTGACACGGAATTAGAGGAGGATCCGGAGGAGGAAGAGGCTTAGTTTAGTCGTTGTGCACCTATACACCCCCAGTGGGTAGGTTGAGCACCAAATAATGTACTCTGATTATTCTGCTCACATTTTGTATTGTATTATCCCTTGTCTGACAACTATCACTCTAAACAATGTTGTTGCACGTTATTTATTTAATTTGAAGTATTTAGTTTTCGTTTAAGGGTATTTTTGGTATGTTTGGAGTCGTTGTCAGACGGGAGCGGGACACGTCCCCGGGTGGTCCCAGTGGGATTGGGATGGGTCCTGTCACGGACTGTAGCAGAGTTCGAGATATCACATGCCGCCACCGATCTTGGCGTACTCTGATGGATCCCAAGCGGGTGACGAGTTTATCCCTAATTTGACACTCGGTGTCAGACGGGAGCAGACACGTCCCACGATAATCGAAGGAATTTGGGACGGGTCCTGTCATGTTGCCCACTTGTTTTTTTTTCTTGGGTCTTTGTGCGGAATCATCAATGTTAAGCAAACGTTGTTGCCCTCTTGCCCAAGTATCTTAATCTGACTTCGTAGTATTGACAATAATTTTAGAATTCAATTGTCTTTTCGCTATGTAATAGATGAATTTGAATTAGCCTGTGGTGAAAAATATACCACAATAGTAAATCCTATAAAAAAAACTATGATCGCTTAAATGAAAGGCAAAGTGAATGGCTTGGCTCTTGGAACACGGCAAACGACCGGGGCTTTTTGGCATAAAGAAGAAACGTTTCGCGAAAAAATACAGGTTAGAAGAAAAGAAGAAGAAAAAAAGAAAAAAAAAAAAGAAGAAATACTCTGCTGAGATTTGTAGACAGATGGAGTGATGCGCACACCAACTGTCTCACCACCAAAAAAGGAAAATAAAATCATATTTGGATTGAGATTTGAGAATGCGAGACACGTATAACAAGTCAGAATCAGATGCTAAGATGCCCACCTCACCACTCCACCTAAAACAACAACAAAACCCAGAAAAAACCGCCCTAAACACCACAGACAAACCCCAACCACCGCCGCCGCTGCTGCTGCCACCTCCACCGCCCGCCCCAAAGCCAAGCCAGATGGAGCTTCCGGAAGACATCATTGCGGACATACTCAAGAGGCTCCCTGCCAAGTCCCTGGTCCGATTCAAGTGCGTATGCAAACCCTGGTGCTCTTTGATTGCGAGTCCAAGATTCATCAAAGCCCATCTGAAATTGAAGCAATATCTGTTTCAATCCGACCTCGGAACGAGCACTCACATCATTTTGTCGCGTTATTGCGATACCCTTTTGTCGATGGTGTCGGAAAACAATAACGTTGTTGAGACGGCGGAGCTGGACTTCGCTCTGGTTCGGAGCTTGCCTTATTATGTGAAAGGTCACTGTGATGGGCTTCTCTGTTTGGTTATCAATGATAGGTTTGAGGGATCGGTTGTAATTTACAACCCATCGATCCAACAGTACAGGAAGCTCCCTTCTCCTCAGAACTTTCGAAGTACAAGGGAGGTGCTTGGTTTGGGGTATGATTCCTCAATCGATGACTACAAGGTCGTCAGAGTCCCATCCAATTACTGTCGGATGAAATGTCCTGGTTACAAGCCTCAAGTTGAGGTCTTGGAGCTCAAATCCAATCACTGGAGGAAAATCCCAGATGAGGACACACCGCCTTTTTTCATTGAGCACATTTTTCAGGCCACTGAGGTCAATGGTGGATTGTATTGGCTGGCTGAGGATCATGATGATTCAAAATGTGTGATTTTAAGGTTTGATTTGTGCGAGGAGAAGTTTAAGACTGTGCCGAGTCCGCCTGATGAGAGTGCGAGGAGTGTGTCGTGGATTGGGGCTCTGAAAGGCTGGCTTTGTGTGGTGCACACTAGGAGGTTGAGTGATGTCCATATTTGGGCAACTAAAGATGACAAGAACTGGACAAAGATCATCACCACTTCGAGGATTCCCCGGATTCCAGGACGAGAGCCTTTCCTTGATTCGTTTCAGTATATGCCGGTTTGCTATACTGGGAAAGGAGCCGTCTTGATGAGTGTTAGAGGGGAGAGGTTTTTTACCTTCGACACAAAAGACAATACATTTGAACATGTTGACATCCGAGGTGCACAACATTGGTTGCAGGAGACTGTGTACTGCGAAACCCTAGTTTCGCCTGGCGGTGGCGGTGGCGGCAATCTGACTGAGTCGGCGGCGGGGTTGGGATCTGGTGTTGGTGTAGGAGAGGGTGAGGAGGATGAAGAGGTGGGGGACACCACAAGTAGCAGCAACAGCCTTAGGCAACTGCTGCTTGGCTTGAAGAGGGAGGTGCATAACTTGTTGGCTTGCAGCGTTGGCGTCGGCCACCGGAATCCCAAGGACGCGGATTGAGGAGAATCTTCGAAACTTCAGAGACAAGAAAACTTCTTCAATTGTGATCTCAGTAAGACCAACTCATTGTTCTGTTGTTTGAGTTTTCTCTTTTTTCTTTTGTAAGGTATAGAATGAGTCAACGAATTATATGGTCAAGTCAACTTTTATATATAATCTCTCTTTTGTTGCATCCATCTTCTCTATTGTGATTTATATAATCATGTCAGGTTGATTTCTCTCAATATGTTTCCTAGGCTGTGTTATTTACTTATTTGTTATGGTAGTTGATAAATGCAAAGTCAGAAGAAGCTAAAACTCTGCCATGGATGCAACAAATTCGGCTCTGGATTTAACATCCTAGGGTTTTCAGGCCTAGAAGTAATTCAGACACAAAGTATTAACTCAGATCAACAACATTCAAATCCTTGTTTTGATCTTCCTCAATTTGAAAGAATTCTGAAGGACTATAACCAATGATTCACAAAATTGTTCTTCCACTCGAATTAAGCGGGAATATGAATCTCAATCTCACTGTATGCTGAATTCTTTTGTTATCTAAAAACTCTGCCAAAAGACTTATGTTTCTGAATTCTGACCTCTCCAAAATTTCTTCAGACTTCTTCAACCTACAATTGACATTCAACGCCTTATGATTAACATATATGTAAAGACGAAACCTCAAAACGGAATAACAATTAAAATCTGCAACCCTCAGTCACCTGAGGACGGCTCATAAGCTCAAGAACAGCTTTCTTTGGGGTCAGTTCATTGTCGAGAATCCGAGCTACAGCAGTTAAAACTGGCATCTTGACATTATATTTTTGTGCTAGTGCAATCACAGCTCCTGCTGTTGATACACCCTCTGCCACCTAGAAACGTAGACATTTGGTTACAATATCAAAGAAAAAAAATTCAACTTTTGATAGGTATATAAAAAAATTATGACTAAGAAATAGAGACATTTGATCACCTGATTCATGGAACTTAGTATATCATCAAGTTTCTCACCGGATCCAAGACGAACCCCAACTGTTCTGTTTCTGGAAAGATTTACAAAGCATGTAAGCATAATGTCTCCAATTCCTGATACACCGGTAATTGTTGTCGGCTTCGCACCCATCTTCAGGAGATAAATTGGAGGGAAAACCAGTGAGAAAAGAGTAACTAAAGCAAACAAAGTATTCATTTTCAAAACAGCACAAATCAAACCGAAAGAACGATAGACATAAAACACTAATTCTCCAAGAAAGGCACCTTAGTTGCCAGCCACCTAATCTCAGAGCATCCTTGCGCACCAAGAGCTGGTCTTACAATTATTACCAAGTTTCATCCCATCTACAATCCCGGCAGCTATGGCTAGAACATTCTTGAGAGCACCTGCAACTTCTACCCCTGTGACATCACTGGAATTTATCAGAGGTTATGAGCTGGGTCCGGCCACTTAAATCGTTTTAAATATAAGCACATATATTGCTTCTCATTACTCATAGGATCCATAGAACCAACGAAAAAAATATCTATATATACACATATATATGACCCAACAATATATATATATATATATATATATATATATACTCATAGGATCCATGCCATTTGAGATTGGGATACATAGATATGCAGCATTCTGAAGACCAAATCATTTACATAAAAAACTCAAATGTACAACCTTGAAGTGCTGATTCTTAGATAGTTGCAAGATAATAGCTGCTGAGCTGCATTTGCCAACTTTTTGTCTTTCGAAGCTACAACCATTGCTGCAAAACAGAGAGGTAAGCGCAAAACATGATTAGTAAGCATGAATCAGTCGAATGCTTTGATGGATGAACAATGTTATTTCTTATTCCACACACCTGTTGGTAATTTATTGATCAGCTCTAGTGCAAAAGAAGGCCCTGATAGTGCGATAAACGGTTGGCGAGGATTGTTCAATGCTTGGGGGATGATTTGAGACATGGTCCTCAATGTATTGAGCTCTAAACCCTTGCTAACTGAGACGAAGGGTAAGCCTGGAATGACATGCTCTGCAATTCCTTCAAGAAAAGATGAGCTGAACTGCAATATTAGAGGCAAACATTAAGGTTCCAACCACACTCACAAGAAAAAGCTAAAACTAAAAACTTGAAGTTTAATGTACTGGGATTCATATGAAACAGATGACTTGGGTTGAAAAAACCTGCACAGGAACTGCATGAAAGCAATAGTCAGCGCCAAGCAACGCAGCTTTGGCATCAGTTGTTGCAATCACATTGTCTGGTAGCTTTTGTTCTGGGAAGTACTTACTGTGAGGAAGAAATAAAACCAATTTACATTTTAAAAGGAACAATGGCTTCCATAAGTAGAAAGATAGGGGACTATTCTACTTTAATCTAGTTTAAACACCGTGAGGTATTAGAATTGGAGTGGGGAAGCACATTCTCCATAGCCAGAATATCTGCAGAGGGATATTAGTCTTACCAATTACAGTGATCGCTATTAATTGATTCACAAACTTGAGCATCGCGCACCAGCATGTTGACTTGCATTTGGGATTTTCTATTTGCAACATGGGAAGCCATTGCCGTAGCAAAGGACCCACCTCCAAGAACTACCACCTAAAATGTTGAAAACCCAATACTGAAGAAGCTTAATTTGAAGTGAAAAACGAAAACTTCTGCAACTCCACGAAGCGAAGAACAAGTTGGGGAAAAGAGGACGCATACCTTGTTTGTGCGTTCAAGAACGTCGGTCTTGGTCTTGGAGCGCCACGTCCTGGACCACCGGACCAGCTTCTCCCAGGCCAACCGGACCGCTCGGCGGCGGTCTGGTGTCCGCACCAAAGTAGTCCCCAGAGCCGGGTCGGCTAATTTCGATATGGGTTGTTCGGGAGTGGCGGCGGAAAAAGGAGTGGTAGTGGCGGTGGTTGGAGAATGGAGGCTGAGGAAGAGCACGGGTTTGGTCGAAGAATTCAATGGTCTTCCGGGTTTGAGCCTGTATGGAAGGGAGCGGGTTGAGTTTGAATTGAGAGGAACAAGTCGGTTTAGAAATGGTGGCGGTGACGGTGGCTCTAACAGCGCCGCCATTGTTACGCTCAAAATCTGGGAAATAGCGGCTACAGAACTTTTCTATCCGCTGTCCTTTTAATTTATTATTTATTTTTCATGTACTATATGATTTGGGGGTGGCGGCATTGGCGGGTACAGTAGACTGTATTTTAGGAATGTGTATTTCATTTGTTGGAAAATTTTAACTATACCCTTGTTTACATTGACGTTTATGCTAATTGCACATCAAATCCTACATATAGTAACATCTTATACCATTTTATACCTTATCTTCATTCGCATATTCTTTCTTCTTTCATATTGTTTTGGAGCCATCAGATTTAAGAGTGTTAATCGGTTTTTCGGTTCGGTTTTTTTTACCGAAACCGGTTGGAGAATCGGTTCGGTTCGGTTCGGTTTTTCCTCCAATGCGGTTCGGTTCAGTTTTTCCTTTTATTCGGTTCGGTTCGGTTCGGTTCGGGTTAAAATCGGTTTTTTTTTCTTCAAATTATGTTGAATTGGTTCGGTTAAATCGGTTCAATTTTCTCTAAAAACCATTTTTTTTTGTACTTTTATACAATAATCAATATTTATTATCTAATTAATGTCCATTACAACCTAATTAATGTTTATTACAACTAATCAAGATCCATTATAACTAATCAATGTTCATTACAAAGTAACCTAAAGCATTTCGGTTCGGGTTGGTTCGATTCAGTTCGATTTTTAGGTCCATTCGGTTCGGTTCGGTTCGGTGTTATTATACCGAAAATCGAAACCGAACCGGTTCAGTTTGGTTCAATTTTCTCCAAACGGTCTCGGTTTTCCTTCGGTTCAATTTTTTTCGGTTCGGTTCAATTTTTCGGTCGATTTTTTCGAACCAATTAAAAGGGCTAATCAGATTGGATAAATTAAAATGAATGTAACGAATAAAAATAAACGAATAAGTCAAAAAGATAAAAAATTGTGTGTGAAAATTATTTTTTGTATATAAATGTCTCCTTTAAAACTGACACATCATTTCAATTTCTATTATAAAACTTAATGGTCTCACTTAAACCTTTAAACTCAAAAAGATTTCATTTTCAATTTTAGTTTTCCCTTTTCATTTAATCTAACCTAATTTGTCTAGAGAACTGCACTAAATTCCTAACAAATTAACCAAAAATGAAAATTGAGATTAAAAATGCAAAAATTTAAGTGAGACGAATTGAATTTCAAGATGCAAATTCATATAAAATTATAATCTTAAAAAAATATTAGGTAAATATCATTTATATTGTGAAGTTTCTGAATTATACATACGTTGGAGAAAAAGAGGGTAGGATGCAGAGTTTTTGTATTATTGTATTACACTTATATACATTATGAAATTAGCCAAATACACAAAAAACCTATCTATCCTTATATGAAAATAGCCAATAACTTCTAAGTATTTACAACACTCACTTTTGGATATTTTCACGTGATAATGTTGTTTCGCTATGTGTGTAAGACCCGTGTCCTGTAGGAAACGGTGAGCAATCTCACATTCCTGCGAGGGGAATGGTCTGGGAGGGGATTGGTGGTGTGCCTTAAAGGTGTAGGCAAACACCTATCTAGCGCGAGGCCTTCTAGGAGCTCACTTGCTTTGGATTCCTGAGGAACTCCAAAGTTAAGCGAGTGGAGGTTGGTGCAATTCCATGATGGGTGACCCACTAGGAAGTTGCACCGCGAGCTCCCGAGAAAAAAATCCTACGGGCTGGGCTGGTTCGGCCAGTGAGTATAGAGGGGAAAATATCGTGTTAGATAGAGTGGGTCATTGCGCAACTCTGATCTAAACGAGGCCTTTTGGGAGCTCATTGGCTTAGGGTTCGGTTGGAACTCTAAAATTAAGCGAGTTGAGGCTGGTGCAATTCCATGATGGGTGACCCCCTAGGAAGTTGTACCGTAAGCTCCTGAAAAAAAAAAAAAAACCCTGAGGACAAGGGCAAGGAGGCCCAAAGCGGACAATATCATGCTAGATGAGTCGGGTCCTGACAAAATGGTATCAGAGCTAGACCCCGACTGGGAAGTGTGCTAGCGAGGACGCTGAGTCCTAAGTGGGGTGGATTGTAAGACCCGTGTCCTGGAGGGAACGGTGAACAATCCCACATTCCTGCAAGGGGAATGGTCTAGGAGGGGATTGGTGATGTGCCTTAAAGATGTAGGCACACACCTATCTAGTGCGAGGCCTTCTAAGAGCTCACTGGCTTTGGATTCCTAGGGAACTCCAAAGTTAAGCGAGTGGAGGCTGGTGCAATCCCATTAGGGGTGACCCACTAGGAAGTTGCACCTGAGCTCCTGGGAACAAACCCCTACAAGCTGGGCTGGTTTGACCAGTGAGTCTAGAGGGGACAATATCGTGTTAGATAGAGTGGGCCGCTGCACAACTCTGATCTAAACGAGGCCTTTTGGTAGCTCATTGGCTTTGAGTTCGGTTGGAACTCCAACATTAAGCGAGTTGAGGCTGGTGCAATTCCATGATGGGTGACCCCCTGAGAAGTTGCACCGTGAGCTCTCGAAAAAAAAAACCCTGAGGACAAGGGCAAGGAGGCCCAAAGCGGACAATATCGTGTTAGATAAGTCGGATCCTGACCGAGGAGGGTCGAGTCCTGACAGAATAGTATCAGAACCAGACCTCGACCGGGAAGTGTGCTAGCAAGGACGCTGGGCCCTAAGGGGGTTGGATTGTAAGACCCGTGTCCTGTAGGGAACGGTGAACAATCCCACATTCCTGCAAGGGGAATGGTCTGGGAGGGGATTGGTGCCGATGGTGTGCCTTAAAGTGTAGGCACACACCTATCTAGCGCGAGGCCTTCTAGGAGCTCACTGGTTTTCGATTTCTAGGGAACTCCAAAATTTAAACGAGTGGAGGCTGGTGCAATCCCATGATGGGTGACCCACTGGGAAGTTGCACCGTGAGCTCCCGAGAACAAAACCCTGCGTGACAGGACCCATCCCAATCCCCCCGGGATTAGTGCGGGATGACCCTGCTCCCGTCTGACACGAAGTGTCAGACAAGGGATATTTCCGACCTTTGCCCTCCCGGGCTATCAGAGTACGCCAGGATCCGGAGGAGGCATGTGATATCTCCGTCTCTGCTACAGTCCACATCTGATGTCAACCTGAAGGGCAGTCAAAACATTAAAAACTGTGAGTGGACAAAACAAGAGTTTATAAAAACATTTTAACGAGAAGACATTTGTACCCTCCACTAAAAAGCATGCATGCATTCGAAAACCATTTATCCAAAAACAAACCATATGTGGGACTAAGCCCAAAGCAGATATAAACTAAAGTCGAAAGGACCACAATAAAAACGACCATACGGGCCACTGCCCAAATCCATAAAGGACTCGGCCCCAACCATAAAGAAACCAAGTACACGAGCCACTGCTCAAATCCTGTGCACACCTGTACACACCACATATCATATATCATATATACATCACATACATATATATAAGTCACACAACCAATCCTGTCACGGTATCCAAAGCTACGCGCGCGCTACCCGGGTCTCAATCCGAGTCATCTCAAAGTCAAGATCAATGTCCGTAGACCACTGACCCTACCCGAGGTAATAGTAATCATATCCTTCCTGAGAGTAAGGAACCCAACTGGGGGGTGACTCCACTCAGTCGGTGCTCCGTGACTACTCCGGGGTCCACCCAGGCCAACGACCCTCCCCGGAGGAGAAAATAGAAGTAAAGGAAGGTAGACGAACATATATATACATAACATAAACATTCATGACCGGTTCCCCTGAACCGTCATGATCCATAATATCCATAAGCAAGTAACATGCCGGTTCCCATAACCGTCATGTACCGTAATAACATAACCAAGGTTTATGCCGGTCCCCATAAACCGTCATGAACCAGAATGACCTGGCAAAGGTTCATGCCGGTTCCCATAAACCGTCATGAACCACAATGACCTTTCCAGAGTTCATGCCGGTTCCCATAAACCGTCATGAACTTGGAAATCCACGTAGGGTCCCTGACCCGAAATCATAAACCATAAAGTAACTGGGTCTCGTGCCCGAACATATGACACCAACTGGGCATCGTGCCCGGAATCTGAGGTCATATGCCCGAGACAAAACCAAATGGGTCTCATACCCGAGTTTATCATTTTGAAATCCAAATTCAGTTCATTTAAATCAATAAAGAAATACAGACCCGTATAAGCACCGTATAAGGCCGAAACCTCGAAATACGTGCTTATACGTAACCACATACAAATGCACCCATGGCATCATCAAACAAGTAAGAAAACATATAATAAACATTTATGCATGCACCAATTTAGAAAACAAGGTCCACTCACAGACCGTCCGAGCTGCCGCCTCGATTTGCGTGCCATACGGCTCCCCGAGCCGATCACCGTCACCGGGACTCCCAAACCTGTCCAAATCGTAATAGAAGGTTACTAACTACTTAATTAACCTCCTACCAAAGCCCCGTAATTTTCCCGTATTTTTAACTATTTTTAATCCCGAACCTAAACCTTCCGATGCCCCGAAACATATCGAGACGGTGTCCGATCGACTCGAAACCAGTCCCAAAATGTTCGTTACATCGAATAGATGATTTCGTATGTTGGAACCTTCCTCAAATTCCTCCCCACGCGCCCACACACGCCGCCTGAAGTGGCTGCGCGTGGGAGCCACGCGCCGCTACAGTGCATCTTCTTCCTTCGATCGAACCGGTCCGAACCGACCGGTCCGGTCCGACCCCTGCAACTGGACCGGCGTAACCGGTCCAGGCCTCCTTCTCCCTCATTTTTCATCCGTTTTCTTCCATTCCAACTCCTAAATTCCTATTTCTTCATTTCCTATCAATCCTAATTAACTAAACAACCTAAAACCTACGAAATCCGACCGGTCCAATTTGAACCTCACGGTTCAATTTTTCCCGATCAGTCTACACGGCTTCTCGGCCGTCAACCACCACCAAAACCTTCCTAAAATGTCCTTAGCAACCTAATGGACTCATTAAAACCATTAAAAACTAACCATAACAACGAAAATGGAAAAATGGATCAAAATGGGCTAACCGGGTACCCGTTCGGGTTTCTCCTCCTCTCGCCGCCGTGGGAGCGGTTCAGGCCTCCAAGCCGGCCACCTCGGCTCCCTCGATCTCCCTGGTCCTCTGCCTGGTCATGGGTGATGGTTGGCTGGGTTTGGGTTGCACGGGAATGAGAGAAAATGGTGAGATCGGGTGGGTTGTGTTTGAACGAAGAAAATGAAAATGCACGGTGAAGTGCATGTATGTAATGTGTTGTCCAATGGATGAGTGACACTTGTCACTCATCCATTGGTTGCTAAAAAGCAACTGGTCCCACTAAAGACAAACTGCACTTTTTGTCTCGTAAAACGTGCCGTCGTGAATAGTAACTGGGAACTTCCGTGAACCGTAACTTCGCCGTCGAACGTCCGAATTCGACGTGCCGCCTGTCTACGGATTCGTATCGTCCTTATCTACGTAACGGTCTTCGGCCCTCGGCCATCGGACCTCCCGGTCAAAAAGTCAACTTTTGACCTCCTATTCACCCAAATTACCAAAATGCCCCTAAACTTCCGAACGTCATAACTTCCTCCTCGAATGTCGGAATTGAACGTGCCACCTGTCTATGAACTCGTGACGTCACGAACTACGTCACGGTCATCGGTCAAAGTCCATTTGACCGCTCGATTGAAAAGTCAACGTTTTGCAACCACCAGGGGCAAAACGGTCATTTCGCATCGTTCGTCCGATTTCGCTCTACTAATCACGGATTAGCCTCACTAATCGTGATTAGTCACTAATCTAATCATGAAATTCGGGACGGGTCGTTACACTGCGGGCTGGGCTGGTTCGGCCAGTGAGTCTATAGGGGACAATATCGTGTTAGATAGAGTGGGCCGCTGCGCAACTTTGATCTAAACGAGGCCTTTTGGGAGCTCATTAGCTTTGGGTTCGGTTGGAACTCCAAAGTTAAGCGAGTTGAGGCTGGTGCAATTCCATGATGGGTGACCCCCTAGGAAGTTTCACCGTGAGCTCCCGAAAACAAAACCGTGAAGGTAAGGGCAAGGAGGCCCAAAGCGGACAATATCGTGCTAGATGAGTCGGGTCCTGACCAAGGAGGGTCGGGTCCTGACAATGTGTCTATGTGTTGCCTCCTTAAATCCTTGTCAGATGACAAAAAATCCGTGGGACAAAAATAACTCTAGTCGAATGAAAAAAAAAAAGTACATTGCGCGTGAATATAGAGTAGTTGCATTGGAATCTCTAGAGGTAGTTGAAGTTATCTCTTCTGGATCCTGAGTAGATAATACGTCTTGGGGATATGAAGCATTTATTTCGTTGAAATTTAAGATATTGATGCGTTACCAATAGTAGAATTCTTCGTACTTTGTTCTCACATTGTGCAGTTTGGGAATCAAGATGAGACATAGTAGGAACATTTCATGTGAATTCTCGTCGTTCTTCAGGAACATTGACGTTCTTATCTCCTCTAATATAGGGAAGAATATCACATTAAAGTGATTATCCACAAATCTACAGTATAACGAAGGGAAATTCATAACTAACATATATTGCCCTCATGTGTCGAGGTTCATATTTGTACGTTATGGCGGCACAGTTGGCACGTAAATTGCACACCCGAAAATGTGTAAGTACAAAACATCAGGTTTGTACCACCCAGTCACTAGCTGTAACACATAATTGGGTTAGGTAGCAGTGGGCCTCAACTAGACCAATATGGATACATGCAAAATTGCATAGTTGCATGCAAGCCTCGTGCACAAATTGGGAGCTTGGTGCACATAACCAAGGTCCGCATAATCATTTGCACTCATTTAATGAATGCTTCAGCGAGACCATTCTGAATGTGAATATGGGTGGAAAAACTTTTTTATTGATTTTTCTTTAAACGAGTGGATCTCACGTTAGCCTCAAGACGATTGTAACGACCCGTCCCGAATTTCAGGATTAGATTAGTGACTAATCATGATTAGTGAGGTTAATCTGTGATTAGTGGGAGAAATCGGACGAACGATGCAAAATGATCGTTTTGCCCTTGGGCGTGGGCAAAATGTTGACTTTTCGTTCTGGCGGTCAAATGGACTTTGACCGATGGCTGTGACGTAATTTAGGATGTCACGAGTTCATAGACAGGTGGCATGTTCGATTCCAACGTTCGAGAAAAAAGTTATGACGTTCGGAAGTTCAAGGGCATTTTGGTAATTTTGGTTAAAAGGGGCAAATAGTTGACTTTTGGATCAAGAGGTCTGATCGCCGAGGGCCGATGACCGTTACGTAGATCGGGACGATACGAATCGGTAGACAGGCGTCATGCTGAAATCGGACTTCGAACGGAAAAGTTATGGGTCACGAAAGTTCGATTTCACTATGCGCGCATTACGAGGCGATGGCACTTGGCATTAGCTGATTGGTTGACTTCAGTGTGGGATCCAATTAGTCATTTACCCCAAAAAGTGGATCTAAAAGGTGATTGGTGGGTTAATATTATATTAATAGTTTGGGATTATTTTATAATATCCCTTAATATCTCTCTCAATCTTGGCCCTCCATCTTATCATCCCCTCTCCTATCCACCGTCCATCCTCCCTTCTCCATCAGACTTCACCATATCCTCTTCATCAAACTTCAACTCTTCTCGGTTTCCTCACAAACCCGAAACCTCCATTTTCATTCTCTCTAAAGCAAACACACAACACCCATCACACCATCACCTTGCATCAATACGCTAATGTAAGGAAGCTTGAGGGACTGGGAATGAAGGCTCACAGCGGCTCAATGGTGGGGGTAAGTCGACCAAACCCGAGAGCCTACCTTTGATATTCAAAAATCGAAAGTTGGTTGTTAGCCTTGGTTTTGAGCTCCTTTTTATCCTAATATGACCTAGGTACAAGGATGACTCGTTTAGGATTATTTTCAAGGGAAATGGAAGGCTTGAAGGCTATGAAACCAAGCTTGAAGTTCAAGCTCACGGTTTGAGCATGGAAGGTGAGTTTTCTTTTAGGTTTTCTATGTTTTTATTAGCTAGGAAGATTGGGTTTAATGCTAGGATGGTTTAGAAATCAAAAAGGGGAAGAAAGGATGGAAAATAGAAGGGATTGGACCATGAACAGGCCACGCTGGTCCAGACCAGTTCGGCCCGGTTCAGTTGCAGAAAATTGGTTCTGCCTTTTGGAGAAGAAGATGAATAGTGCCCGCGCGTGGGCTTCACGCGCAGGACTTTCTTGGGGCGCGTGAGGGAGCGTGAAAAGTAATTTTGGGAAGTGTTCAACATGTGAAACACTCTATTCGATGTAACGAATATTTTGGGACTGGTTTCGTGTCGATCGGACACCGTCTCGATAATGTTCGGGACATCAGAAGGTTTAGGTTCAAGATTTAAAATAGTTAAAAATTCGGAAAAATTACGATGCTTCAATGAGAGGTTAATAAGGTAGTTAGTAACCATATAGATTGATTTGGACAGGTTTGGGAGTCCCCGTGATGACGATTTGCTCGGTGAGGCTTACGGCACACAAACCAAGGTGGCAGCATAGGACGGTCTGTGAGTGGACCTTGATTTCTAAATTGTGATGCATGCATAAATGTTTTATATGGATTATGAATGTGATTCTATGATGTTGATTTGGATATTGGTGAATGATATGGTTTCATGCATTTCGAGGCGATTTACGTGCTTGCACGTAAATCAAGGTTTTCCAGTTTTACACTGATTTTCCGTACTTATGGTTTTGGATATGATTTCATGAAATGGTTTTGGATTTGAAAAGGTAAACTCGGGTTCGAGACCCATCTGTTTTGGAAACCCTCGGACTCGAAGTCTTTTTAGTGACGTTCTCGGGCTAGAGGCCCAATTGATTTTTAAATCGATTTAGGATTTGCAATTATGGAATCGGGCACGAGACCCATTTGATTTACGAACTCCCGGACTTGAGGTCCATTTGATTTAACGAGGCATCAGGCCGGAGGCCCAATTGGTTTACGATTCGGGCCGGAGGTGCAGTTTATATGTGGATTCGGGCCTAGGGCTCAGTTATGTGTTACGATGGTGATTTCGGGTCAGGGATCCGTAAATGGTTTTTATGGTTCATGACTGTTTATGGGAACCGACATGAACCCTTGAAATGGATTTCTAGTTCATGACGGTTTATGGGGACCGACATGAACCCTTGAAAGGTTTTATGATTCATGACGACTTATGGGGGCCGAGCATAAATCCTTGGAAAAGTTTAAAGAATGATTTCAAAAGGTTTTTCATATGCCATCCTTTATATATGATTGTCTCCTTCGGGGAGGGTCGTTGGCATGGGTGGACCTCAGAGTAGTCACGAAGCACTGACTGAGTGGAGTCGCCCCCCAGTTGGGTTCCTTACTCTCAAGAAGGCATATATGGTTTGTACCCTCCAGGGAGGGTCATTGATCTACGGACATTGACCTGGGTGGACCCTGTAGAGACTTGGGTTTGATACCTCGGTTAGCACGCTCGTAGCACTAGATACCGTGACAGGTTTGGTGATATGAAATGTATTAGATAAACATGATTTCAAATGGTTTGGGAAATTGTGTTTTATGATGATAAATGGATTTGGGCTGAGACCCCACATATGGTTTTATGTTCTAGATTCCTGTAAATGGATTTGGGCTGAGATCCTGCATATATTTACTATGTTATGGTATTCTGTAAATGGTTTGGGCAGGAGCCCGTATGATTATGGTTGTTTAAACATATGTGATTGGATAAATGGTTTTACTATGCATGCATGCTTTTTAGTGAAGGGTATAAAGGTCTTTTATGAAATGTTTTATCGAACTATTACTTTTTGTCCGCTCACAGTTTTTCTGTTTTCAATACCCTTCAAGTTGAATACGGTGCGGACTGTAGCAGAGACCAGGACATCACATACCTCCTCTGGATCCTAGCGTACTCTGATAGCCTAAGAGGGCAAAGGTTTTAATTTTCCCTGATCTGACACTCCGTGTCAGACGGGATTAGGGACATTCCTCGTTATTCCTGGGGGGATTGAGGACGGGTCCTGACAGGTGGTATCAGAGAGGGGTTGTCTCTATTCGAGCAACCGTGTAGCTCTCGAAGTGATGTGCAGGTCGAGGATGTGATGTCTCAATGGGCTACAGTTCGTTATCAACCTGATAGTTAGGATGCCAGTACGATAGTTAGTAGGATTGAGTCGTGGTTCGTTTTGGTTCGGCACTTGATGTCGGGGTTGCCATAGTTCTGTCGAGGTTGGAAGTGTGGGAACCTACGGAATGATAAACGTAATAGTACTTTAGAGTTTTGATCGTGAGATGGTTAGTTGGGATCGTCTATCACGATGTCGTAGGATCGATTTGACTATAGTTTGGTGTTGTGACCATTCGATGGTCGGATTTTGTTGAGTTAGGTGGCTATGCTGTTAGGAGTAGCCGGGTTCGAGTAACCCTAGTTGAACTGACGGTAGGATTGGATTGACGTCCTTGTGATGTCGGGACCACGTGGTCGGTCAGATTGTTGATTTTACTGCTTTCTGCAATTGGGTTCCAAGGAACTCTAGGTAGTGATCGTGGAACCCTAAGGTAGGGTGTATGGTTCGGAAAGGTGAATTGGCGAGTGGTCTCGACTCCGATGATGGGACTGCACTCTGCAGTCAGGGTTGTACTTATCGGTTAGACCTAGTTGGTTGTCGTGCTACTTTAGTTGTGATGTATAGTTGGTGCAAATAAGGTCATGGGCGACCTGGTAGACGACATTAGTTGAGTCGAGTTACGACTGGTTAGATATTGGTTGGACAGGTTATCAGGGTTGGTACTTGTCGATGGAATCCCGGAGTGGGGATACAGAGTAGTTGGTACGGGCGATTGATTCCGTTGGATGCGGAGTCACGATAGCGATGTTTGGTGGTTAGGTCTGCACGAGTCTGTGGCAGACACTACTTTAGAGAGTGGTTGTAGTTACGGTTGTTGGGAATCGGGGACGTTCGGGGAACGTTGCCTTCTCACGTATGAGTGGTCAGGGTGACTGTACCTAGAGTTGTTTGGTACGAGGAAGGTAGAGTTTCTCCAAAACTAGCAGAGGTTCGGGGTCGTCGCTCGGTATGAGCGGAGATCCAGGGTTGTCAGTTTTGCACACGGTGTGTAGGTGTTATTGTTAGTGCTAGTGTTGGGAATTGTACTGATACTGATGCTGGTGTTAGTGTGTTGATACGAGTGTGGATGCTTGTTTTCTGATACTAGTGCTGAGGTTAGTGTGATGGTATTGGTACTTGACAAGGACCCGCTCCGATCCCCTGGGGACCACAAAGGGGCTTGCCCTGCTCCCGTCTGACACCCGAACCAAAATTCCAATTTTAACATTAAAGACTTAAATGCATAAATGTCCAAATAAAAGTTACACCTGCAATCCAAAATATACAGATGTCAGACAAGGGATCCAATACAAAATTACAAAGTTCGAGCACGATTCTAGGAAAATCTTGCGGGTAATCCGACCCAACAGGGGTTCAGGTGCGCAGTACGAAATCTATGCCTCAGCCTCGGGGTCCTCACCAGCCTCAGTAGCAGAACCTGGAGGGGTTACCAAAACATGAAAGGTGAGTGGGCCGAAACTCAGGTTTATAAAACAGTTTAATAAGTAAAATATATAATTTACCCCTTCGTTTTCCAAACATGCAAGCATCAGTATTTAAAACCATAAATACATATAATATACCCCAAGCATTATATCAAGCCATAAATGTAATGTAATCACAACTACTGCATTATACACTCTGATCTCGACATCCCAGATGTCTGACGTCCCTGACGTCCAATATGGTCACAGTCCCAAGGCTACGTGTGCCACCCAGGGTCTCAAATCCCGAGTCCAACCCCTGAACCCAGTTCGGGTACGGCAACCCAGATGCCTAGCGTCCCAGACGCTCGACGTCCCAGACGTCCAATCATAGCAATCCTGCTCTTGAGTCATCCTACGGTCCGGCACCTCCGTAGAATGACCCCTCGCAGGCAATGCGTCGTGACCACTCCGAGGTACCACATCCGGAGGAGACAGTATCACATGATGGATCTATACAGTGCAGTACCTAAGATAATCATCAACATCCACATGCATATAGATATATAATCCAAAAACAGTGTTCAGTTTCCACAAACGGGTCTTAATCCCCACATCGTAAAACGTGTCATAACCGTAAACCGAGGTAATCAAAATCCATAATTTGATTCACACACACACGTATAGATATACGGAAATGAAAATAGTTATGCATGCAAGTGTTAATAAAAACGGGCCCACTCACAGTACGCTCCCGTTGCGAATTTTGCGCGTACGGACTTGTTTCCGAGATTATCGTGAGTTTCCTGTCATTCCAAATCACATACAAGTGTCACTATAGATCCTCAATATACTCTCAAAAAGTTCGAAACAGAAACCGGCTCGGGGAAGCTGTCCAACACGCTTCCCGAGACATCCGTCCCTAAACTGACCTTCCTAACTACCTCAGATCAACATGGTTATTTCACAGAAAATGTTCAAAATGATGAGAGTATTAAAAGTCATGTTGATCATGGACTGAGATAATGCTCAACGCGCCCTCACGCGCCGCCCAAAGTGGATGCGCGTGAAAGTCACGCGCCTGCTACAGTGTCGTCTTCCTTACCTGTCTTCCCTACTATTCGGACCTTCAACCCGCGACATGACCCGGATAATTACCCTTCAATTCCTAATCAATTTCCTTCATTTTTTATTCGGACCTTCGACCCGCGACATGACCCGGATAATTACCCTTCAATTCCTAATCAATTTCCTTCGTTTTTTATTCTAGTATCTTCCCTAAACATCCAATTAAAGTTCTAAGTCATTTATTTACTTCGACATGCACTAAATCGTTCTATCCAGACCCGAACAGTCGAACGGGTCAACCTCTGTAACTCACCCAATACGGTTCCATTATCCAATTAACTTATACAGCAGCATAAGGAGGCCTAAACTAACAGTATAACACAACCAATTGAACAAATCATTACCTGGAAGTAGCCGTCCAAACCTCTGAAATCTCTCTGAACACGGCAGTCACCGTCCCAGCTCACCCGTGGCTGGTTGCCTTCGATTTCGATATGGATGTGTTCTAAACACTCCCAAAAGGCTCACTCTGTGTTTGGATTGGTCCAACAAACCGTAGAAATTAAATTCTGGATTTTTCCCCCCAAAACCCGAAATGGTGTTTCACGGCTTCTCTTAGTCTCTCTCAGTCTCAACTGATACCAAATGACTCCTCACTCAAAACTCACTCAGATAATCGATTGAAATGGGAGGCAACTCGTGGGAAGTCCGTTCTGAAGCCACTGTGAAACTGTTTCCCACAACAGAGAGACCAAGAAATTGAAAAATG
This sequence comes from Prinsepia uniflora, assembly GCA_032719365.1. Lineage (NCBI taxonomy): Eukaryota > Viridiplantae > Streptophyta > Magnoliopsida > Rosales > Rosaceae > Prinsepia > Prinsepia uniflora. The sequence continues at coordinate 11,654,492 of CM064870.1, read as the reverse complement.
CTTCTCGTGCCTGTCCATGGCTCTGTCCCATGCTCCACTGTCTCAGAATGCTTAGTTTAATCCCCACTGAGACAGCCCACTACTCAATTAACAATTGCATCGTTCAGAAACACCACACACGGTGGTACACTGATGTCCCCCACGGTGGTGAACAGTAATTCCGTGCAAAAAGACCAAAATGCCCCCAGTGCAATAATTACCAAAATGCCCTCCAACTTCCGTGACCCGTAACTTGGTCGTCCGACGTCCGTTTTCAACGTACCGCCTGTCTACGGACTCAGGGCATCGAGACATATCCAACGGTCTTCGGGTCGTGTGACGATTCATTGTATTTCAAAAAGTCAACTTTTTCCCTTATTTTATCCAAATTACGAAAATGCCGCTGGACTTCCGAACGTCACAACTTCTTCCCCGTTCGTCGGAATTGGACGTGCCACCTGTCAATGGACTCGTGACGTCCCAAACTACGTCACGATCATCGGTCAAAGTTTGTTTGACCTACCAATCAAAAAGTCAACAATTTGACCATACTATTCACAGGGGTAAAAATGTCATTTCATTCAATATTTTATAATATTACAATCTACTAATTTCCGGGGTGTTACAACCTCCCCCCCATAAGGAATTTTGTCCCGAAATTTAATGAAACAGATAAGGAAACTGCTCCCGCATCTGCGCCTCGGGCTCTCATGTGGCTTCCTCCACATTCTGATTTCTCCAGAGAACTTTCACGAGAGGGATAGTCTTCTGTCGTAGTACCTTGTCCTTCCGGTCCAAAATCTGTACTGGTTGTTCCTCAAAGCTCAAATCCTCTCGGAGTTCGATAGGTTGCTCCTCCAATACATGAGAGGCATCATGTACGTACTTCCGTAGCATAGATACGTGGAAAACGTCGGGAACTTTGGAAAGTTCTGCGGGTAGTGCCAATCTGTATGCAACTCGGCCAATCCTCTCCACGATCTCATAAGGTCCAATAAAACGTGGACTCAATTTTCCCCGTCGACCAAAGCGAATAATTCCTTTCCACGGAGATAACTTCAGGAAGACAAAATCTCAAACTTCGAATTCCAAGTCTCGAATCCGTCTATCAGCATAACTCTTCTGACGATCCTGTGCCGCCTTCAATCTCTCCCTGATAACACGGACTGCTTCCTGGGTTATATCCATCAATTCTGGCCCTACGACCGCTCGCTCTCCAATCTCCATCCAGCAGATAGGTGTTCTGCACTGTCGACCATACAGTGTCTCATAGGGTGCCATCCCGATACTTGCCTGGTAACTGTTGTTGTAAGCAAACTCCATCAATGGCAAGTGAACATCCCACGAATCCTGAAATTGCAGCGCACACGACCTCATCATGTCTTCCAGGGTCTGAATAGTCCTCTCAGACTATCCATCGGTCTGTGGATGGAAAGCAGTACTGAAATGCAGATTCGTCCCCAAGGTAGTCTGTAAACTCCGCCAGAACCTGGAAGTGAAACGCGGATCGCGATCGGACACGATTGACTCTGGCGTACCATGAAGTCGGATGATCTCCTTCACGAACAATTAAACCAGTCGGTTGGGTTTATAAGTCTCTTGCACTGCCAGAAAATGTGCTGACTTCGTTAACCGGTCTACAATCACCCATAATCCGTCAAATCCACTCTGTGTCCTCGGTAACTTAAAGACGAAGTCCATGGTGATGTGATCCCACTTCCACTCAGGAATCGGAAGTGGCTGCATAGCCCCATACGGTCTCTGCTGCTCCGCCTTAACCTGCTGACAGGTTAAGCATCTACTCACAAACTCTGTTATGTCCCTTTTCATTCCTGGCCACCAATAATGGTTCCGGAGGGTACGGTACATCTTTGTACCTCCCGGATGCATGGCATATGCTGAACTGTGGGCCTCCTCCAGAATCTCGGCCCGTAACTCCGTCTCTGCAGGCACACACAAACGACCCATTTTCATAAGTGCCCCATCATCTCGGATGGTAAAGTCCTGCCGTTCTCCAGCTTCAACCTCAATCCTGTAGATGGACAGTATCGGATCCTGAAGTTACGCCTCAATGATTCTATCAATCAACACTGGTCGTACATGGAAACTGGCTAATAACGCTCCATGCTCATCCGTATCCAAAATAACTCCAGCCTTCCAGAGTTCCACCAACAAAGGAAGATACACCATCCTCAAGTGTGCAACTGATCCTGCTGATTTCCTGCTGAGTGCATCTGCCACCACATTAGCCTTACCCAGATGGTACTCGATCGTATAGTCATAATCCTTGATCAATTCCAACCATCTCCGTTGCCTCAAGTTGAGTTCCTTCTGGGTAAATAGATACTTTAGGCTTTGGTGGTCGGTGTATATCCTGCACGTTGCACCGTAAAGGTAATGTCTCCAGATCTTCAAGGTATGAACTACCGCCACCAACTCCAAATCATGGGTAGGGTAGTTCAACTCATGAGTCTTTAGTTGCCGTGATGCTTAAGCGATCACCTTGCCATTCTGCATTAACACGCAGCCCAAACCCTGTAGTGAGGCATCACTAAAGACTACAAACTCTCCACTGTTGTCGGGCAATGCAAGGATAGGAGCAGTGGTCAAACGATACTTCAATTCCTGAAAACTCTGCTCACATTGCTCGTCCCATATGAACTTCACTCCCTTCCTGGTCAAACGTGTCAACGATGCAGCAATCTTTGAGAAACCTTCCATGAATCTCCGATAGTAGCCTGTCAATCCGACAAAACTCCGTACCTCTGTCACTGTCGTCGGTCTGGCCCAGTTAGTCACCGCTTCCATTTTCTGGGGATCCACGCTGATCCCATCAGCCGATATCACATGTCCCAGAAAACCAATGTTGCTCAGCCAAAACTGGCACTTACTTAGTTTGGCGTACAACTGTTCTTGTCTCAGCTTCCTTAACACCAACCGTAGGTGTTCCTCAAGTGCTTGGACACTCCTCGAGTACACCAAGATATCATCGATGAACACAATCACAAACTTATCCAAGTAGGGTCGGAAGACTCTGTTCATCAGATCCATGAATGTTACTGGAGCATTCGTCAAACCAAAAGGCATCACAAGGAATTCATAGTGTCCGTATCGGGTTCGGAATGCCATTTTCGGAACATCTCCTTCCGCAATTCTCAGCTGATGATACCCAGATCGCAAATCAATCTTCGAGAAGCACTGTGTTCCCCGCAAATGGTCGAATAAGTCATCGATCCTGGGTAGAGGATACTGGTTCCTCAGCGTCACCATGTTGAGCTGTCGGTAATCCACACACAAACGAAGACTCCCCTCCTTCTTCTTCACAAACAACACCGGTGCTCCCCACGGTGAAGTACTCGGTCAGATGAATCCCAAATCAACCAAATCCTGCAACTGTGTTTTAAGTTCCCGTAATTCTGTCGGCGCCATCCGGTATGGTGCCTGGGATATAGGTCGGGTACCGGGGAGTAGTTCAATGGTAAACTCAATCTCCCGCGGTGGTGGTAATCCAGGTAAGTCTTCCGGGAACACATCCGGAAACTCCCGCACCACTGGTATCTCCTCGAGACTCGGAGTTTCAACCTGCTCCGACACAACATGCGCCAGATAGCCCTGGCATCCCTTCCGTAGAAGTTTGGTAGCAGCAAGTGAAGAAATCACTTCAGGAAGCGAACCAACACGCTCCCCCTGGAAGGTAACTTCCGGCAAACCTGGACTCCGCAGAAACACTTGCCGATTACAGCAATCAATAAGCGACCCATGCTCCGATAACCAATCCATCCCTAGAATCACATCGAAGTCATGGATGTCCATAATGATCAAGTCTGCTGGCAGTTCCACATCCTCGATTCTCACTGGGCACCTCCGAATCACCTGATTAACTAAGTACACGATGCCCATAGGTGTGCCAACACCCATCTCGCTATCTAAGGCTGATACCTCACAATCTAACATACCAGCACAACTCCTCGAAATAAAAGAATGTGTAGCCCCTGCATCCATCAATACTCATACAATAAAGTTCGAGATATGAAGTGTACCTGTAACAACGCCTGGGGCTGACCTCGCATGCTGCTGAGTCACTGCAAAAACACGAGCCCTGGGCCCCGCAGTCTGTCTGCGCCCACGCGCGCCACGCTCAGCTCCCTGTCCTCGACCTCTGGCAGTGTTGGAAGCCGAACTCTGTGCAACACTAGCACCTCCAGTATCGTTGTTCCTCGACAACAATGGGCAATCTCGAGCATATTGGCCCGCTCCTCCACACGCAAAACAGCTAACTGTACTCGGTCCATCCCAAGACCCTCCTGATGCACCACTCCAATACTGATGATGTCCAGAACTGAATCTCGATCCGCTCCTCTGAGAGCCCCCATGTCGACCTGACCAGCCACGACCCCGTAATGATGAGGGTGCTCCTCGGTAACTTCCCCTCTTAGAGATCTTCCGGCCGGTTGGTCCCGAATTTGGACGATCCCGGCGCCGTCCCTCGCCTGATGATTGTCGCGCCTGGTGTGCCGCCAGACTGGCCTCGACACGAACTGCAGCGTCTACCATGTCCCTCAGAGTCGCATAATTGGCAGCCGTCACACCTGCCCGTATCTCTCCTCGGAGTCCCAACTCAAACCTCTGACATTTGTCCTCCTCATTATCACAAAAGTTGCCGCAAAACGGGAAAGCTTCCCGAAAGCCTGCTCATAGTCTGCCACGGACATATCCCCCTGCTCCAGTCGCAGGAACTCTGCCTCTCGTGCCCGCGAAATTATCATGGGTAGTACTGATCTAAGAACCGAGCACGAAAGACCTCCAATGTGGGATGTGGACAGACCACCCTGACATCTCCAAACCCTGCCACCACCGGTAAGCTCCGCCTTCCAGTAAGAAGGCCGCCAATGTCACCCACTCGCCGGGTGGGCAATGCATCACTGTAAAGATTCTTTCCCATTTAGCAATCCACTCATAGGCATCCCGGGGTCAGATCCCCCGTTGAAAGGTGTGGCTCCCAACCATTGAGCCCGCTCAATACTAGCGCATTCCATCTCTCTCTCAAGTTCCTCGTCCGTCCGTGCTGGAGGGATTCTCCTCGGAGGAATAACCAGCTGTTAAGAGGCATCGATTATATAACATCATCTTTAGACTCGAAAAGTACCTAGTACTAACCGCTAGTATAACATGCTGACCACAACCTAGTACTCTGATACCAAGCTGACAGGGACCCGCCCTGATTCCCCGGGGACCACAAGGGGGCGTGTCCTGCTCCCGTCTGACACCCGAACCAAAATTCCAATTTAAACCTTAAAAACTTTAATGCATAAATGTCCAAATAAAAGTTACACATGCAATCCAAAATATACAGATGTCAAACAAAGGATCCAATACAAAATTACAAAGTTCGAGCACGACTCTAGGAAAATCCTGCGGGTAATCCGACCCAACAGGGGTTCAGGTGCGCAGTACGAAATCTATGCCTCAGCCTCGGGGTCCTCACTAGCCTTAGTAGCACGACCTGGAGGGGTTACCAAAACATGAAAGGTGAGTGGGCCGAAACTCAGGTTTATAAAACAGTTTAATAAGTAAAATATATAATTTACCCCTCCGTTTTCCAAACATGCATGCATCAGTATTTAAAACCATAAATACATAAAATATACCACACGCATTATATCAAGCCATAAATGTAATGTAATCACAGCTACTGCACTATACACTCCGATCTCGACATCCCAGATGTCCGACGTCCCTGACGTCCAATATGGTCACAGTCTCAAGGCTACGCGTGCCACCCGGGGTCTCAAATCCTGAGTCCAACCCCGGAACCCAGTTCAGGTACGGCATCCCAGATGTCTAGCGTCCCAGACGCTCGACGTCCCAGACGTCTAATCATAGCATTCCTGCTCCTGAGTCATCCTACGGCCCGGCACCTCCGTAGAATGACCCCCGCAGGCAATGCGTTGTGACCGCTCCGGGGTACCACATCCGGAGGAGACAGTATCACATGATGGATCTATACAGTGCAGTACCTAAGATAATCATCAACATCCACATGCATATAGATATATAATCCAAAAATAGTGTTTAGTTTCCACAAACGGGTCTCAAGCCCCACATCGTAAAACGTGTCATAACCGTAAACCGAGGTAATCAAAATCCATAATTTGATTCACACACACGTATAGATATACGGAAATAAAAATAGTTATGCATGCAAGTGTTAATAAAAATGGGCCCACTCACAGTACGCTCCCGCTGCGAATTTTGCGCGTACGGACTTGTTTCCGAGATTATCGTGAGTTTCCTATCATTCCAAATCACATGCAAGTGTCACTATAGGTCCTCAATATACTCTCAAAAAGTCCGAAACATAAACTGGCTCGGGGAAGCCGTCCAACACGCTTCCCGAGACATCCGGCCCTAAACTGACCTTCCTAACTATCTCAGATCAACATGGTTATTTCACAGAAAATGTTCAAAATGATGAGAGTATTAAAAGTCATGTTGATCGTGGACTGAGATAATGCTCAACGCGCCCTTACGCACCGCCCAAAGTGGCTGCGTGTGAAAGTCACGCACCTGCTACAGTGTCTTCTTCCTTACCCGTCTTCCCTACTATTCGGACCTTCAACCCGCGACATGACCCGGATAATGACCCTTCAATTCTTAATCAATTTCCTTCTTTTTTTATTCTAGTATCTTCCCTAAACATCCAATTAAAGTTCTAAGTCATTTATTTACTTCGACATGCACTAAATCGTTCTATCCAGACCCGAACAGTCGAACGGGTCAACCTCTGTAACTCACCCAATACGGTTCCATTATCCAATTAACTTATACAGCAGCATAAGGAGGCCTAAACTAACAGTATAACACAACCAATTAAAAAAATCATTACCTGGAAGTAGCCGTCCAAACCTCTGAAATCTCTCTGAACACGGCAGTCACCGTCCCAGCTCACCCGTGGCTGGTTGCCTTCGATTTCGATATGGATGTGTTCTAAACACTCCCAGAAGGCTCACTCTGTGTTTAGATTGGTCCAACAAACCGTAGAAATTAAATTCTAGATTTTTCCCCCCAAAACCCGAAATGGTGCTTCACGGCTTCTCTCAGTCTCTCTCAGTCTCAACTGATACCAAATGACTCCTCACTCATAACACACTCAGATAATCGATTGAAACGGGAGGAAACTCATGGGAAGGCCGTTCTGAAGCCACTGTGAACCTGTTTCCCGCAACAGAGAAACCAAGAAATTGAAAAATGCTTCCCGTGCCTGTCCATGGCTCTGTCCCATGCTCCACTGTCTCAGAATGCTTAGTTTAATCCCCACTGAGACAGCCCACTACTCAATTAACAATTGTATCGGTCAGAAACACCACACACGGTGGTGCACTGATCTCCCCCACGGTTGTGAATAGTAATTCCGTGCAAAAAGACCAAAATGCCCCCAGTGCAATAATTACCAAAATGCCCTCCAACTTCCGTGACCCGTAACTTGGTCGTCCAACGTCCGTTTTCAGCGTGCCGCCTGTCTACGGACTCAGGGCATCGAGACCTATCCAACGGTCTTCGGGTCGTGTGACGATTCATTGTATTTCAAAAAGTCAACTTTTTCCCTTATTTTATCCAAATTACGAAAATGCCCCTGGACTTCCGAACGTCACAACTTCTTACCCGTTCGTCCGAATTGGACGTGCCACCTGTCAATGGACTCGTGACGTCTCGAACTACGTCACGGCCATCGGTCAAAGTCCGTTTGACCTACCAATCAAAAAGTCAACAATTTGATCATACCATTGACAGGGGTAAAAATGTCATTTCATTCAATATTTTATAATATTACAATCTACTAATTTCCGGGGTGTTACAGTACTAGTGTTGGTGCTGGTACCGGTGATTGTGATGACGATGAGTCACGAGTCGGGATGTGACTCCGTCGAGATGGGCATGTGTACGGTATATGTGGTCGAGCAGTGGATCACGGATAGAGGTAGACTGGTGATGGACACGTGGTTGATGTTTAAGTGTGTTGGTTTCGATATGGTTGGAACTTCGGAATCGAGAGAGATTGCGATTGAGGTGACGAGAGGAGTGCTGGTTTTTCGCATTGGTAATGAGTATTTCGAAGTCATTTTGGGTGACTTCTCAAGTTCCGCCAGGGCAGATGATGGTTGTGTCACCCGTACATTGGTCGTGTATTGGTCGGTGGACCCGTGATTTGTTTTGGGTCATCAAGTGGAGTTGAGTATTTCGAAGTTAAGTCGTTAAGATTCTCATTTTCTGCTTGGTGGCAGACGATGTTGGATTACGTGATGTGGTGAATGCAATAAGTTTTGGTTGTATTCACGTAGGATGAGTTTTGATGTCATCATTTTGGATCATCCTTGGTTTTTCCTAGGTGGAAGGACAAGGATCGATACGAGGTAATTGGAGAGAACCCACAGTCTCGGCGTGTCTCGTCGTTGACTGATCTATTTAGATGTGGGAATTAATTGGGGAGTGATGTGATTGATGAAGAATTTGAGAGGGTGTAAGACCCTATGACCAGATTTCAGGTGGGTCGAGAGTGTGATGTTAAGGACTAAGATCGTGATGTGGATCGGGATTTGATGTTAAGAACTTTGGGCGTCGTGACGATCGAGGATCGTGACGTTATGATCAGGTGACGTAGTGATGGATCTGGATCGTGATCTTGATAGTCCAAATTGGTGGAGAGTTTATCACTCTTACTTGGATGTTTGAGTTTAGGATGTTGGGACTGAACTTCTTTTCGAGGTAAATCCCGTATGGTATATTACTCGGGCGAGTAAGTGTCTGACGAGGTCGGATTTTGTCAGCCTTAGAGGTGTGAATGATGGGATTGGCTTCCCTATGAAGTAAATCGATTGTATTGTGGTAATCATTTGAGCAGGTAACCGAAAGGTTCGGAATTTGTGCGTCTCAGTAGACAAGAACGCGATTTCGGATTTTGGAATCGGATTTCAGAATGACGATTCAGGATTCGATTTTGGAATTTGAAAGTGAATTTCTGGATTTGGGTTCAGAATGGTTATTCCGGTTGCTAGCTTATGGAATGATGATTTCGGATTCGGATTTGGAAATGGATAATGGGTTGGAGTTTTTATTTGTCTAGTCCTGGATTGGACAGATGGACTCCAAAATTGAAATGTGTTTGGCTACGACCTAGGTGGTTGTAGGCTGGTTGATGGATAGTTGTATGTACCTTGTACGTTCTTCGAGGTACGATACTGGACAGGCTTGTCGTCCCTGGTGACGGTATATAGGGTATACTAGTGGTACGTTGGTGAGCGTGCTGGTAGTCGGCTTAGTTCTGATACCATTGGATTAGTTGAGGACGTGAACTGGACATTGGATACTGTGCATTGGCTCATAGTATTTCTGGTGGGTCCAGTTACACACAGATCGAGTGTTTGTTGGTATACGTATACTTAGGTTGAGTGAGTTGGTGGTTAGTATAACTACAAGTGGGTAGAGTGTCAGTTTTCGACTGACGACTATCAAGCGGTGACGGTTTGTCGGATGTGTCAGCCTGGATCCATTAGTGAGGTTTGGTGACTCACAGTGGGAGCAGACGTCAGGATAGACTGAGATTGAGAAAGAAACCTTCAAGTTGTTCGTGTCAACGAAATAGTAGATCTGACAAGTGGTTAGCTCATAGGACACTCAGGCTGCTCTGATACTAACAAGTGGTGTCAGTTCGGAACGTGCGATGACTATCATTCGACGTGGTCGAGTGTAGTTGATGCGACATGAGTATTAGCGGTACATCTGAGTGCAGACAAGTTTTTGTTCTGGTTAGTGGGTGTACGAGTGTACACGTGTCGTGAGATCAAATTATTTCCACGAGGTGGTTGTGGAATCAAGATAGTTGGAATTTCGAGAACAAAACTAATTAAGGAGGGAAGAACGGTTGGAATTAGATCAGTTGGAATTTCGAGGAAGAAATTAATTAAGGAGGGAAGGTTGTAACGACCCGTCCCGAATTCCAGGATTAGATTAGTGACTAATCATGATTAGTGAGGTTAATCCGCGATTAGTGTGCGAAATCGAACGAATGATGCAAAATGACCGTTTTGCCCTTGGGCGTGGGCAAAATGTTGACTTTTTGTTCTCGCAGTCAAATGGACTTTAACCGATGATCGTGACATAGTTCGGGATGTCATGAGTTCATAGACAGGTGGCATGTTCGATTTTGACGTTCGGAAGTTCAAGGGCATTTTGGTAATTTTGGTTAAAAGGGGCAAATAGTTGACTTTTGGATCAGGAGGTCCGATGGTCGAGGGCCGATGACCGTTACGTAGATCGGGACGATACGAATCGGTAAACAGGCGGCACGCTGAAATCGGACTTCGAACGGGAAAGTTATGGGTCACGGAAGTTCGATTTCACTATGCGAGCATTACGAGGCGATGACACTTGGCATTAGCTGATTGGTTGACTTCAGTGTGGGACCCATGGATGAGTGACAAGTGTCACTCATCCAATTAGTCATTTACCCCAAAAAGTGGATCTAAAAGGTGATTGGTGGGTTAATATTATATTAATAGTTTGGGATTATTTTATAATATCCCTTAATATCTCTCTCAATCTTGGCCCTCCATCTTATCATCCCCTCTCCTATCCACCGTCCATCCTCCCTTCTCCATCAGACTTCACCATATCCTTTTCATCAAACTTCAACTCTTCTCGGTTTCCTCACAAACCCGAAACCTCCATTTTCATTCTCTCTAAAGCAAACACACAACACCCATCACACCATCACCTTGCATCAATACGCTAATGTAAGGAAGCTTGAGGGACTGGGAATGAAGGCTCACGGCGGCTCAATGGCGGGGGTAAGTCGACCAAACCCGAGAGCCTACCTTTGATATTCAAAAATCGAAAGTTGGTTGTTAGCCTTGGTTTTGAGCTCCTTTTTATCCTAATATGACCTAGGGACAAGGATGACTCATTTAGGATTATTTTCAAGGGAAATGGAAGGCTTGAAGGCTATGAAACCAAGCTTGAAGTTCAAGCTCACGGTTTGAGCATGGAAGGTGAGTTTTCTTTTAGGTTTTCTATGTTTTTATTAGCTAGGAAGATTGGGTTTAATGCTATGATGGTTTAGAAATCAAAAAGGGGAAGAAAGGATGGAAAATAGAAGGGATTGGACCGTGAATAGGCCACGCCGGTCCAGACCGGTTCGGCCCGGTTCAGTTGCAGAAAATTGGTTCTGCCTTTTGGAGAAGAAGATGAATAGTGCCCGCGCATGGGCTTCACGTGCATGACTTTCTTGGGGTACGTGAGGGAGCGTGAAAAATAATTTTGGGAAGTGTTCAACATGTGAAACACTCTATTCGATGTATCGAACATTTTAAGACTGGTTTCGTATCGATCGGACACCGTCTCGATAATGTTCAGGGTATCGGAAGGTTTAGGTTCGAGATTTAAAATAGTTAAAAATTCAGGAAAATTACGGGGCTTCAATGAGAGGTTAATAAGGTAGTTAGTAACCCTCTAGATTGATTTGGACAGGTTTGGGAGTACCGGTGAGGCTTACGGCACGCAAACCGAGGTGGCAGCATAAGACGGTCTGTGAGTGGACTTTGATTTCAAAACTGTGATGCATGCATAAATGTTTTATATGGATTATGAAGGTGCTCCTATGATTTTGATTTGGATATTGGTGAATGATATAGTTTCACGCATTTCGAGGCGATTTACGTGCTTGCACGTAAATCGAGGTTTTCCAGTTTTACACTAATTTTCCGTACTTATGGTTTTGGATATAATTTCATGAAATGGTTTTGGAATTGAAAAGGTAAACTTGGGTTGGAGACTCATCTGTTTTGGAAACCCTCAAACTCGAAGTCCTTTTAGTGACGTTCTCGGGCTAGAGGCCCAATTGATTTTTAAATCGATTTAGGATCTGCAATTATGGAATCGGTGTAACGACCCATCCTGGAATTCAGGATTATATTGTTAACTAACCATGATTAATGGGGGTTAATCGGTGATTAGTTGGGTGGAATCGGACGAACGTGGCAAAATGACCGTTTTGCCCCTAGTTGTGGGTAAAACGTTGACTTTTAATTCTGGCGGTCAAGTGGACTTTGAGTGATGACCGTGACGTAGTTTGGGACGTCATGAGTTCATAGACAGGTGGCACGTCCGCTTCGGACGAATAGGGTGAAAGTTATGACGTTCGGAAGCTCGGGGGCATTATCGTAATTTGGACGAAATAAGGAAAAATGTTGACTTTTTGATCGGGAGGTCCGATGGCCGAGGGCCAAGGATCGTTAGGAAGGTCTTGATGCTCCGAGTACAACGACAGGCGGCATGCATGAAACAGACATCGGAGGACCAAGTTACGGGTCACGAAAGATGAGGGGCAATTTGGTAATTTTTCAACTGAGGGCAAAATGGTAATTTGGCTGCTGCATTTTGAACAGCCATGAGTGGAATTTTGTTGAACAGAGTGATGATTTGTTTAAGCTGCTTAGTGGTTTGGGATAGGAATCCTGTGACAATTGTCACTAACAAGGACTGGAATCGGAGGCAATTGAGGGCTGAGTGGGAGGCCAGCATGCCTGGGATGGTGAAGAGCTGTACTGGGCGTGCAATTTAGAAATAAAAACAGAGTATGGGCAGGAGGGTGAGTTTTGCACGAGTGAGGTTGGAATTGGAGCACTGGGTTTGTTTTTGCAGTGAGTGGCCTGATTAGTGCTCGGGCAGGCAAGAGTGCGGTGGATTTGGGGACATGAACTGGGGTGGTGTTGAACTGAACAGAGCACGAGTGCCTTGTGAATTGGTTTTGGGTCCTTTGCGGGAAACAGAGAACAGAGTGGGACTGAGTTTCCCTTGGGCTGCTGTGATGGACGGGTTAAACATAGAGAGGGAGAGTGAATTGAGAAGTTGGTTCGGGGAGGAATAACTGAGGGAAAAACCAGGGAGAAACTAAGTTGGGAAAAACCGAAGAAAATGGTGGGAAAATCAAAATTTAATCTGTGAGTTGAGAGGGCTGAAACAGAGATCAATTGTAGCTTCCTGGGCTGGTGTCGACTGCAACCACGCAAAAATCGAATGGAGGTGGTCGTGTTTTGACCCCAGACTGGAGTCCAGTTTTTGGGAACGGGTCGTGGTGGAGTCCAGATGGTTGGAGGCTTGAGACCTTGAAATTGAGCTCAGAAACATGTTCTTATGGATCCTGCGATGCTACGGAGTGAAGAAATTGAAGAAAACGATGAGTATTGCTACACTTCCAGTGATGAACAGTGGACGGCTGTTCGTCGGAAAAGCGAGCTTGGAGTCGTGGTCATGGAGGTAAGCTCTTGTGAAATTGAGTTCACAATCATCGTCAGGGTGAGTCTACGGTGCTTCCTAACTGATCAATTGAAGGAAGCAGTGACTGTGTGATGAATGGGGACTACGAACCTGATTAGGACCCGTATTCGATTGAGCTGGTTTTAAGCCATGACGACGTGAATGAGTAAAACAGAACTTAAATTAGGATCATTTCGATGCTATCTGAGAGCTTAATTGAAGGAATTAAGTGGATATTTGCAGGGATTGAATCGGGTCCAGTCGCGGGTCGCATACCCGTTTTACAGTGGAATCGGGTGAGGATGGTGACCGTTGGAGTTACTGTAGCTGGCGCGTGACGGCGCGTGGAACGTTTTCTCAAGGTAAGTTCAAGACGACTTTTGCCCTACACAATGTAACGAACATTTTAGCGTTGGTTTCGAAATTTTCGGACACCGTCTCGATGTTATTCCGAGGGTTCGAAGGTTTAGGTTACATTTTTAATTAACGAATAATTCCCGGAAAATTATGGGAAATTAGTATGTTGTTATTTGACACCTTAATGACCCGGGGATGTGTTTTCGGGCAGGATTCGGGTTGTTGGAAAATGTCAGAAACTACGGAACCGCGTGCGGCGCGAAACCGAGCCCTATTGGACGGTGTGTGAGTGGACGTTGCTTTCAAAATTTAATGCATGCATAAATTATTTATATGATTTTATGATTATGATTATAAGTGGTGATTGATTTTGATTTCCGTATTTATACGTATTCGATTCTCGTATTTATACGTATTTTTATTAAACATGTGAAATTACACGTATTTCGAGACTATGGTCACTCGTGTGCTTAATGATGGTTTAATGAAAGAAGTTATATGAAATGGGTGTAAAATGATTTAAGAAGGTTGTTTATGATTTGCGAGTGTGACTTACGATTTTGACACGTTTTTCGTGAACGTTCCGGATTTGCACGTTTACGAGATTTCGAGTTATTGTGATTTGATCACTGTTGATGTTTGAATCTGGGAATTGAAATGAGACTTGTGATTTTGAGGATTTTAAAAATGGGTTTTGAGTATGTTTCGATTGGATCGTGATTTTGGTGATTATGATTGTGGTTTGATGTGTTGAAAATGAGATTTGAGAAAGACGTGATTTCTAAGAATTAAAATGGAGTTGAAAAAGGTGATTTCGGGCTTGATGCTCGGGGCACAAAAGTAACTTTGATTTACGAGATTTCGGTTTTCGAAAATTTAAAGCGGATTCTTGGTTTGGGTTCGGGATGATGCTTCCGGATGCCAGCTTACGGAATCATTATTGCGAATTCGAATTCGGGAATGAAAAAGGATTTAATAAAGTGATTTGGTATGATTGTACATGCCCCGTGTGTAATGGTAATTTGATTATGTTTGTGAAGTATGATTTGGGGAATTGAATGGGGAAATTCAGACCATGGGTCCTGTTGTGAAAAATGTGATTTTGGGATGGATCCCACGTTGTCGTGATTGATAAACTGTTTTGGGGTTTAAAGACCTGTCGAAAACTGTTTTGGGTTTAAAGACCCGGGTGCTATTGCTGGAGCACGTTTTGAGTTTAAAAACTCGGTTAATTGATGACAGGGGAGGGCCCTTAATGAGTTTAAAGACTCGTGAGTTTAAAGACTCGGTTACTGTGATACCCCCGAGGCCTATTGATTATGTTCTGAGTTTAAAGACTCGTTGATATCCCGGAAAGGCCTGTTTATGCGCATGATTTTGAGTTTAAAGACTCGGGCACACTTGATATCCAGCAAAATGATTGACTTGTGATTTATTGATGATTTCTGATGTTTCAGTTGAGTTGGGCAGTGGCCCGGTATATGGTTGTTGGTTTTGGATCATGTTGTGCATTTAGTTTTGATTCGTGGTTTTGGGCTGCGGCTCGGTGATTATGATTGCAGGCTAAGACCCGATGGTTGAGAAAGGAAAAATGATTTTGAGGTTCATACGAGTTTTTCCTTATGTTGAAATTTGATACACAGTTTTTCTTATGTGGAAAATCTTAACCAATTGCGAAATGATTTTTGTATGCATGCATTCGTTTTTACGCGGAGGGTAAAAACGTTTGTCGTAACTGTTTTGCTAAACTGATTTATTTTTGTCCACTCACACCTTTTGATTTTTATTGACCCTCCAGGTCGTGGCGCGTTGTTCGAGGCTGTACGGGGGACAGAGGCATGAGTAAGTACGTTTGGCTATCCCTGGTTTGGCAAGTACTGAGGGTAACTTGGGATTTTCAGTCATCTTGCCAGACGGGAGCAGGACCGGGCACGGCTATCGATGCCCCTTTCGGGGGTGGTCCTGTCAATCGGGCACAAGATCCATTTGATTTACGAACTCCCGAACTTGAGGTCCATTTGATTTAACGAGGCATCGGGTCGGAGGTGCAGTTTGTATGTGGATTCGGGCCTAGGGCCCAATTATGTGTTACTATGGTGATTTCGGGTCAGGGACCCACAAATGGTTTTTATGGTTCATGACGGTTTATGGGAACCGGCATGAACCCTTGAAATGAATTTCTGGTTCATGACGGTTTATGGGGACCGACATGAACCCTTGAAAGGTTTTATGATTCATAACGACTTATGGGGGCTGAGCTTGAATCCTTGAAAGGTTTAAAGAATGGTTTCAAAAGGTTTTTCGTATGCCATCCTTTATATATGAGTAGTCACGGAGCACTGACTGAGTGGAGTCACCCCCCAGTTGGGTTCCTTACTCTCAAGAAGGCATATATGGTTCGTAACCTCCAGGGAGGGTCATTGATCTACGGATATTGACCTGGGTGGACCCTAGAGAGACTTGGGTTTGAGACCCCAGTTAGCACGCGCGTAGCTCTAGATACCGTGACATGTTTGGTGATATGAAATATATTGGATAAACATGATTTCAAATGGTTTGGGAAATTGTGTTTTATGATGATAAATGGATTTGGGCTGAGATCCCACATATGGTTTTATGTTCTAGATTCTTGTAAATGGATTTGGGCTGAGTTCCCGCATATGTTTACTATGTTATGGTTTTCTGTAAATGGTTTGGGCAGGAGCCCGTATGATTATGGTTGTTTAAACATATGTGATTGGATAAATGGTTTTACTATGCATGCATGCTTTTTAGTGAAGGGTATAAAGGTCTTTTATGAAATGTTTTATCGAACTATTACTTTTTGTCCACTCACAGTCTTTCTGTTTTTAATACCCTTTAGGTTGAATATGGTGTGGACTGTAGCAGAGACTGGGACATCACATACCTCCTCCGGATCTTGACGTACTCTAATAGCCCGAGAGGGCAAAGGTTTTAATTTTCCCTGTTCTGACATTGCGTGTCAGACGGGATCAGGGGCGTTACTCGTTAATCCCGGGGGGATTGAGGACGGGTCCTGACAACGATGGTCCCGAACCAATTTTCAACATTAATCCCAAGGAGCAAGCAATAATCATCGAATGATTTCGATGTAAACTCGCTGGAATTATCAATCTTATAGATTGTATAAGATAATCTGTATAGTGAGCCCTCAATTGCGTGTCGATAACTGTGTCACATGTGACATTATATTCTTTGCAAGAAAGTGATCGATTCTTTACTCATTTTTGCATATGATGGTGTAGCGTTTAATTTTCCTATCAAGCAAGCTTAGCATAGTGTTTCTCTAAACACAAGGTCCTTATTAGTAAGGGGAGGTCATGTCATGTATTGACGATACAACACAACATACATTGACTTGAGTGTCCTTATCAGTCATGTTATAATAAGTAGTTTCTTGGGTTAGGTAGCTTTTGGCTAACTATGTGATTTGCCTCAATTATTCTAACAATGGTCATGTAGTGCCCACTCGAAAGGTATTTTAATTTCTCCAATCTACACTTTCGGGTATATTGGTTGGAGGTTATGCAAAGATATTCCATGTCCTTTTCTTTGTGGTTTCGACGTAATAATCACTAGCTCGTTATCCTTGTAACTCAAAAACGTTCTTCTAGAACATATAGAATATAAAATTTCATCAATGCTAAATACAGTACCATTGACAACATTGAATGGGCTATATTGAAGTCTTCAACTAAGTTTGATTAGCCTGTTATAGTTGTTACTGTTGGGTAGACAACAAACTTTCCCACTTGATATGCCTACTCATAAATTTAACTACAAATTAAATATCACATTTATAGAAATAAATAAATGGATTAAAATAAATAATATTCGAGCAAAAATATAACTTCCAAATCTGAAGTAAATATAAATCACCAAAAATTACCCAAAAACTTTAAAAATATCCATTAAAAAAAGCAAAAATGCTAATCATATCATTTTTTTTAGGTCTTAAGCCACGTCATGTCCAGCGCCAGTCTGGAAATCAGCAATCTCGAGGGTGGTATCGATGGGAACTAGCCTTTTAATAAGATTGTTTTCTCGAGTTCCATGTCTAGCGTGATATTGTTCAGCAACTTAAGCTGTTGCACGACAAGTGTAGGACCAATGATTTTGTCTGCCACATCTATAGCATATGTTTTACTATTTTGATTTGGGTGGCAACGGGCTAGACTAGTGTTTCTCTCAATTTTGGCCTTTGAGGTTGAAGAAGCGCAGTTCCCACCATGTGGATATCGATCGCGTTTACCATAGTTGCGTGGGCCATGGTTATGCTGATCTCGGTCATAGAGGTACCCATTGAGTCTAGGGCGATTACGCCATGCGCCTTTATGATGACCCTGATTTCTCCACTCGTGATTTGAATCACAATGAGCAACAATATTTTCTTCAGGAAATGTATTGATTTTGTACCAACAGGTCGGGATTGATCGTTTTTCAATAATATACTGTTGTTCTTTTCAACGAGCAATAGAGTAGTGATCAATTCAACGAACTTGGTAATTTTTTTTCTCTCTCTCTCTGTATTTTTGATGTGGGACAATACAAGAGGCATGAAATATGAAAAAATTATTCTCAAGGAAATTAATTTCAGTGAGCTCTTCCCCAAATATTTGAGAATAGACCAGATTCGGCATACTTTAGAGTCGTATTCGTTTATGGATTTTAAATCCTGAGAACAAAAGAATATGTCAATCATGTTTTTCTTCAAGAAAAAAAAAATATCCTTATAGTGGTCGAATCGATCTACTAGCTGAATCCATAGTGTTCTCGGGTCTTCTTAACTGTGATACTCACGCTATAGTGCTCAATCCATGTGCCTTTTGATTAGAATCATAATATCGGCGTTTCGATGTTATAAAGTCACATTGTCTTCTTAGAGGGTTGAGTGAATTTTTTTTTTTGGCAGTGAGATAAAACTTCACATTTTCAGTCCACTGGTAATAGTTTCTTCCAAAAACTTTCAACGCATCAAAATTCAGCTTATTGAGAAATGTCATTCTCTACAAGGAGTAAATAATAATATTAATGTTTTAGAAAAACTCATCCACAAGCAATTCAAGATAATAGTAGGTTCTATAACATAGTATGATTAATTTGGATAAGCATGTAATGGTGAATTTATGAAGGAACTTCGGGTTCCTTTTAATTACTATTATTTTACTAACTTTTAATTAATTTAAATACATGCGTCCTAAAGAACAATTAAGCAATTAATTGAAATATTTGAACAATTATGCATTGACAATAATACTATATAACATGTAGTGAATGTTTGAGATCATGCATTGATGTTCGGATAAACAAGATGGGTTTTTTTTTTAAGAAGAAAAATTTTAGCCGAGCCAAGCTGGTGAGCTAAGGTAGTGAACCGAGTCAAGACAAAGCGAGTCGTGCCGGTGAGCCAAGTCGAGCTCGCTGACTGACCTCCTGGCGCAAGGCCTTATAGGATTGTGCTTGTGGGCTTATACTGATGGCTTCAGGCCTTGTGGGCTTATGGGCTTGGACTTGGGCTAATGGCTTGGTAGCTTTTAGAACAGTTTATGACATCTTCTGGGTTGGGCTTGCTAAGTCTTCTAGTCTACTGGGCTTTTACCCAAAACGTCAGTGGGGCTATATAAGCCATTGTTCTGGGGTTCAATCTTTGGGGGAAAAATAAGTTTCTTGACCAGACAGTGGGCTTCATGTTGCAAACTTCAAATCAACCAAATAATGGTCCACTATCCCTACAACCCTAGCGTGGAAAATTCCACAGAGAAGCCACAAAATTTTACTATTTTGGGTTTCGCGTGAAAACATTGTCATCATACAATTGGGCGAAAAATGAGCCGCACACACCATTGAAATCATGTATGTCGTAAGGCATGAATTCCCATGTAGGAGCATTCATTCATATCATCATCAATTCAAACATCAAATTCCATTAGTCACAAACCATCACCATCATCAATTCATCAAACGTCATACGTTATCAAAGAATATCAAGACATGCCTGCCGCAAGTCAAAATATTGTATTGCAAAGCTCAGCTAAGTTATTTTTTGTAATCAATTAATCAAATAATCCCATTCAATCCTACGATACATATTTTTAGGGTTTAACAATAACAAAATAAATTAGAATTTTTGTAGATACAAAAAACTTATTTGGCTGAATTAATTTTTTTCTTGAGCAATTCCCAATTCTATCCTTAAACGAGATCCGATTGTGAAGATTTTGTGCCAATAACATGTTATGAAGTTTCTGACTTCTACGTATGTTTGAGAGAAAAAGTTTATAATGCAGAGAGATAACTAATCTTTTGTATTATTGTATTTGAAAATAACAATAAATATTACCCTTATATACATCAGGAAACTAACCAACTATACAAAAAACCTATCTACCCTTATATGAAATGAAAATAGCCATTAATTTGTAAGTATTTACAATAATTTCTTATTTATAGACAATTTTTAAAATGAGAATAGATTGAACCCAAAATCTCAATATGTATCTCTTCAAACTCTTGACCATATATAAGCGCATTGCCACATGTAGGGTGGATTACACTTTAAAAACTTTTCTCCCTACTTTACAAATTTAAGTACTAGCTGAAACGTTCACTATAAGATGAGCAAATCAAGGGATACCAAGGCAGCTTCTAAGTTTAGATTTCCCTTCACTTTAACTCCAAAAATGGAAAAAACATTACTAAAAAGCGACCTAAATTTCGTAAAATTGATTTACCGTCACGGTGACATTTTAGAAGTAAGCAATAGGATGGAACCGACCTGGCTTTCCACAGTTCGTATCTACACAGAAAAGTTTGAGTGAGAGAGCCTGAGAGGTTAGGTAGCTATAGTCAATTTCAACCTCCATTCCAATTTTCAAATCAAATGAAAGATAACAACAACTTTGAATTTGCTATAATTAATCTCAAAAGTTCTGGAGCGAAACACGGAAGCAACACGATACGCGTTAACACCTTGTCCAAAAAGCCTCCTTCCAATCTTTGCTTCCCACTTCAGAAACAACTTTTATCATCGCTAATCAACTATTAATCAAAACGAATATTCTCTCCCCTTCTAATTAATCACACCTTTCTATAATTAAACAACATTAATTAACCTCCATCTCCATTTCAAGACTGCTTCTTTTTAGCTTTTTCTTTATGTTGTGATTCAATCTCTCTCTATTCTCTCTTGCCCACCAAGAGAGAAACAAAAATTCGAGCTTCACCCATCACCAAGAGTTTCTCAAGGTACGTAAAAAGAACGAAAAAGCTATGAACTTCGATCTTCTTTTTCATTTTGTAGCAATTGGGAAATATGTTTTAATTAATATGCATAAAGTTTGGATCTTTTTTCATTTTGTGGCAATTGGGACATGCTCTTGTTGATTACTATGCATAAATTTTGGATCCTTTTCATTTTGTGGCAATTGGGACATAATTTGTTGGACTAATATGTACAAATTTTGGATCTTTTCGGCAGGTGATTGTTTAAGGAGGTGATGGGAAAGCGTCAGCGTCACCGCGCTGGTTGTGATGGTAATGATCACTGTAACAATGGAAGAAAGAAGAGCCAGAGAAATCCGAAGAGTACATGCCATTGTTCTGCAGTGTCATCCATTTTTAGAGGGATAGGGAGATGCATGTTTGTGACATGTTTCCCTGTCATACAGTGCTTTGGATTGGATGAGTGTCGGCACCGCCACCACCACCACCATCACAACCACAGACATTTCCACGAGTTTTCATGATATTAGGATTGACTCTGGGAAATAGGATCAGGCCAGCCCCATCAGTCATCAACAACCATAATCTGGTTTGGTTCTTGTGTAAATAAACTATGGCTCATGTCAAGGAAGTTTGAGGTTCCACAAAGACACCCGCGTTATGTGATCCAGGTGATTGCACGTATCTGAAATTTATGGTCGGGGTAGTTGGGGCAGAACAAATTTAGAAATGTAGGAAATTTCTGATTGAGAGTCTAGCAGTTTAGGAATTTTGTTCATATACTCTCCTGATTAGCTTATTCTCTGCAAATTGAAGAAGTAAATTATACACCAATCATGCATTTCCAACTCTATTTTTCTTATCATTTCAAGGCACGATTTCGAAGATTCTGCTTAGATTTCATTCCATTTTTCTAATGCAAAGGTGGAGATAACATGTCCTCAGAAAAAAAAAAACCAAAGATTAAACATCAGCAGATGAAGGTTTTGTCATACAAGGTTTTTCTCAGGCTCTTCCCAATTTCCGAGAGAGAGAGAGAGAGAGAAAAAAAAAAAAACAGTTTGTTTAGGTCCCGCAGTTCATCAAATGATATCTCAGTTTCTTGATGTCTGACTGCTTGACTGGCTTTAGCATGAACATCTGAGCTCCTTCCTCTAAGCACCTGTTAATAATAAATTAAAAGTCTTAATCAAAGGAACAAAAATTAATACAAAATATATTATCAAAACAACAAAGCACCGATGATCAGCTCTGTAATTACTTGGTAATTCGATTTGGAACGTTTTCGGATGAAATAATCACTACCGGAACCTCCTTAGTGACTGAAGATTCCTGCTTGCAAAGGGGGGAAAAAACATGATGAGCATAAAGTTTGAAACATTTTTAATGCTACAAAAAGCGAATAATGCAATTATGAGGAAATTGATAGAAGAATTTTTCAACAACCTTGATTTTCTTGAGAAGCTCATAGCCTGTCATTCTTGGCATGCAATAGTCAGTAATTACCAGATTTACCTTTTGTGGAACCCAAAATCATCCGAAAATTATGGAGCTGCCATGTGTCCCGTCATTCTCAAAAATGACCAAATTGCCCTTGGCAATAACGCTGATCATTTGAAAAACACCCGCACATTAAATAATCTATTTACCAGTTAAATACGATATTTGATCGGGTTAAAATCTCCGTAAGATTGATATTCTCTCCGAGAGTTAATTATCGTTATTCGTAATAATGGATAATTAATATTAATATTAAAATAAAATAAATATCATTACTATCATGATGAGCCATCATTACAATTATTAAATAATATTTAATAATAATATATTATTTACTAATTAAATATTCAACCGACCAATCAGAACGCTCCAAGGCTCCCAATATTTTCCTATAAATAGCAAGACACATTTCATTTCAAGGTACGTTGATTTTTCGCTTCGAAGTATATCCTTTTCCTCTCTCAAAGCTAACTTAAGCATCGGAGTGTTCTTGGTCGAACAACCCCCCGGGTAAATCGATTGAGGTAACGATAGCTAATTGTTTGCTGTTTGCAGGAATTGTGAGGACTTTTCGCGGCGGGTTCAATCTTTGATTCAACACCTTTGAGACCTGAAAAGTAAGAACAAGACCTTACTCCGTAAAAAGATTAGAACTTTTAATGTAAAACTTGTTTCCTTGAAGTTGTAGTTAATTTTTCACTCACATTGCCTTCCAAACCATTGTGTTGAGCGTCTCCCAAGCCCAAAAACTCCAATGCCCTTGCCGCATTCTCTGCAGTAGTTACTACACCCAGCAGATAAAACAATTGGCATTTTTTTTTTTACCAATTTAATTCTCCATGTACAAGCCTCCTTAATTTTTGCAGAAAAAAAAAATACCAAAATTTTGTAGTTTAATAAAGAGGGATTTTACCTTTGCAAGAGGAATTTTTGAGGAGTTTTTCGATTAGTTTTCGGTCAATGAGACTGTCATCCACAGCCAAAACATGGGTTGATCCACACTTCCATGAAACCCTCTGAAGAAGAAGAAGGAGGAGAAGCAGCCTCCATTTTTTCGCGTGTTTGAGCCCAAAAATTACCCACCAAAGTTTAAATAAAAAGACAGAATTAATTATACATAAAACAAACCAAATTCATGGGAACATGTAAATAATTTGGATGGCACCAGATTGTATCTATTTATAGAGAGAGAGGGAGTAAAATGAGTAATAGTAAATGCATAAGGCTACCAGTAAATGTGAGAAAATGAAAGGTTGGTGGGTGATGAATTTTAGAAGATTCTCAGGTAAAATATTTAGATGTATTCGAAACAGAATCATGTGATGTTTTCACTTCACATATATTAAATACGAAAAGGAAATGATCATAAAAAGATAATAATTATCCCCAGTCACATATATTTGGTGATCCTTTTAGGGTTTGTAGCTTCGATTTGATTCAGTGAGTCCCATCTCCCTTCTTTAATTCTCTGTAAAGTGTGTATCAGAATACAGAAATCTTCTGCATATAATCTCATTTGATTCATTTTTCTGCTGCTGCTGCTATGGCTGCTGACTAGTACCCTAATGATAATAACTTCCATCCCTTTGGGGTTCCACTTTTTAAATTTTCCTTAACTGTATCTAAGGGTGGCAATTTTTGACACGATCCGACACACGACTCGAAACCCGCACGAAATTTATGCGGGTCAACCCGCACGATTAAAATTTTGGGTCATTTTCGGGTCAACCCGTTATGACCCGTTTATTAAACGGGTGGGTTTCGGGTCAACCTGTTAACCCGTTTAATAACCTGTTAACCCGTTTAATAAATGGGTAGATTTCGGGTTAACAGGTTAACCCGTATATTGGCTTATATATTGACCCATTTAATAAACGTGTCATTACTAACCCATATATCTACCCATTTACTACCTAAATATCTATTAAATTTTATAATTTAAATAGGTTAAATGGGTTAAACGGGTCAAACGGGTCATAGGTTAATTGGGTTTTCAGTATGACTTGTTTATTAAATGGGTTAAACGGGTTAAACGGGTTACACGGGTCATTAACAGGTCGGGTTCGGGTTGGACATTCTGAACACGATTATTAAACGGGTCGGATTCGGGTTGGGCATAAATGGGTAAAACAGAATTCATGACACGACACGAACCCGACACGACACGACCCATTGCCACCCCTAACTGTATCATTTGTTTTTTTTTTGGTACATGCATCACATCTTTTTTGCCTTCTTGCATTCATAAAGTTTATGAATTATACGTAATATTTTACTTTAATTTGATCAAGATTAAGGAGATGAAATTTTAAATTTAGGATGATATAAAAATGGAAGTATATCCGGTTAAATCAACTTGATTACACTTAAGTATCTACATGTTTACTTGAATTAGTATCTGAATTATGTGATCCCTAATACATGAGTACTAAGGTGATTCTGTTTTCTAACTTCTTATGTGTTGATTAATATATTTATCTGATTACAAAGATCATATTTATAAACCAAACACTAATTTATATTGATCATATTTATGTCTAACGTCGGATTATAATTATGCTACTTTCGGGATATTTTTACCTTCTCTTGTTTTCAAATTAGTCAAGTAGGTGATTTTTGAAAGATTGGACTATCGGAGCAGCGAATGGTTCGCCAGTTGCTGGGGAGAAGTAGTCAAATGAAGGAAGGAGTAGATTTAGCATATCTATTATCTAACAGATCAAAAATGGTCAACAATAGATCCGAATCCCATCACCCGACTGACGTACTCATGAGTACACAACATAGAATCTCTTGGCACTTGGTGCCATTGCCAACCCAACTCTGCAATCCAACCATACAATCTTTGTTTTGAGTTCTTGTGTCATTCACTTCACTTTGTTATTACGTTCCAAAGTCCAAATACTTCAGAACAATATACGGTTCACATTATGTATGAAGTTCGAAGCCTAGTATGGTGAACAAGTCAACAATGTGGTTGAAGTATTTGAGTATAAAGGGATTGATTCTTATTTTTGAATTGTTCTAATGAATTTAATTCTTATATTGACAAGTCTTAGTGTTGATGCAAAAAATGTACCAACGAGACTTTAAAGATAATTACGCACACCAAGACAAAAGAAAATACGTGGTTCACCCAAATCGGACTACGTCCACGGTGTTGTTTCACTCTCTGTTGATTCAGAAATCATCCGGTCCTGTAAAATTCTTTGTCGATCCCTACACACAATAACAAAAATCAAACGGGGTTAAGGTTGAATCCCGGGGGGTTGTTCAACTATAAATGCTCTGATACTTAAGTCAGTTTTATGAGAGAATAAATCGACAGAGTGTTTATAGAAGTTTTTTATTACCTTCAGAAGTGATATGATGTCTTCTAATTATAGTGAAGCCTTGAAAGTCACCGAAGTGTCTGATTGGTTGAAGGAGAAAGTCTTAAATAAGTGATTGTACCGAGTGTAATCACTTATTTATTAACAAATAAATAATTTGCTAAGAAGTTATTTATTGACTGTATTGATCTGATCATTTAATATATTTAGCAGGTAAATATATTAAATTAATGTGAAGATCGTAACGTGTCGATGTCAATTTTATTAAGGGTAATATCGACATTATGGGAATTGTTGGTCACGTGACAGCTCCATTATTTTTTGGTGATTTATGGTTCCACACTTCTCATTAATAATATAATGTTGTTTGTACAAGTATAAAAGGCTTATGAGCCTTTGAGAGATAATAGTATCTATTAGAGAAAAGGGAAAGGGTGAGTCTAAAGAGAGAGGTTCCTTTAATGGGAGAGTTGAGTCCCTATTTATAGAAGTTGTCTAGGGTTTTAGGTCATAGTAGTGATGGATTTAAGACATGGACCTTATGTGATCTTTGAGGTCTTTCAAATGGACTTATATCGTAGTCCAATGTAGTATTCTGACATGCCCGTTGTTTGGTCAAATGTAACTTCAATACTTAGTATTCAAAGAATGGTAAAATAAATAAAGACAACAATGAAAATGTTTCAAGCTTAATTAGTATTATGTAAATCAAATTCAAATAGTTTGATTATGATATATAGTAATCAAATTCACCATAATAACTATAAAAGATTTTGCTCGGATTAAAACATGCTTTTTAGCGGGTGGATAAGGATGAGGTGTTCGAGGCCTGCTTTGTTGTTGTTTTTTTTTTTTTTTTGCTGTGAATGGCAAAGCATCATCTGTCTGGTTTTCAAGCAGCTTCCAAATCAGACTTCATTTGCAACTTGTTCTAATATGTAAAACTAAAACTAAAAAGGTTTCACTTTTCCAACCCCTAACAGTTTGGTCAACAACTTATGAGTTCCGAGTTGGAGGCTTTATTGAAAAATGTGAATCATAAATGGGTACTGAATTAAGGGGTGACCATTTCACCACTGCTATCACGTAATGTTACTAATTGATAAACGGACTACATGTTTATAAACACTACGCTGCGGTGTGACACTGTAATGGCAACACTATCATCGGATTCAAATTGATTGATTAGCATGTAAAAAGCATTTGGTAAGTAAAATCCACACTGAAAGGATTTACAAAACAGAAAATGAAGCTGCGCTTCCATAATATATTTTCTCGTCAAATAAGGGCTGAACTAAATGCTGAGGAAAACATGTGAGAGGTACAGTTTAGTTTGTATGAGCCAAAGATGTGATCATTGGATGCTTGCCTTGGGGATGGATGATGTACAAGGCCCAGCTGAGGTCATAAAAGGAATACCCTTGAACGTAGCCACGCTGTTCTCATCAGTGAACAGATGCTGCAACAATGGAACATCCATGAGATTACATGGACAACTTGGAGCAGCATAAATGCAATGTTATAGAGGTGGTAAATGCAGAACAGATGACGGTACTACTCTGATTGATTTACCATAATCATAATAACCGTTTTACAGCTCTTAAAAGGTAAATGTATGTCATAATTTTTAATATGAATGAGCAATGCAAGAAGGAATCATAATCTGTAGAAACATGGTCATCAAATAGGGAATCCGGCGATAAGATCCATGTAATTTTATATTTTAGTTATGTGAATAATATTGGCTACCATTTTGCAACAATTTTTTATGGCTAGCTAAGCAGGAATTCTGTGTTTTCTACCAGTTTCAATAGAAGTCGTGAACAGTTTGAATATATTAGGCAGCACAGGCTGTTGACACTGATCCACAATTTGAGAACAACAAAAACTTACCGGTGTGATTTTCTCTAGCTGTTTCTTTTTTGGGTTGAGGACATCTGGTGCTTGGTCAATCCTGGATAAAAAGAAGAGTGTGAGAGAGCTGGGCAAAAGAGGAAAACTTTTAAAAAGAAACGAAAATATTAATAACGATATAATAAACAGCCAGCTGTTGGTGTTGAATAAATGTTGGCAGTGACTATATATTGATAAAATGTAGAACTAGGCTACTTCCAGTATTTCCATCAAATTTGTTACTCTCTTCCACATGTAGAACCAAGGGTGTTAGTATGTTTTTCCACCCCTCATGGTGGGACAACTCTTGCACTTGACAAGAAAATATAGTGATCGTTACTTTGAAGAGACAAGAGGGAGTATATGAGGTTACTTTAACCATTATAATTGAGGATGGAATAGATTCAAACCCAGCTAGAAAGCTTCCCAGAAGTGAAAAGTAAACCAGCAAGGTTGCAACAGGTACTCTTTAGCAAAATAAAAAACCCTAACTTGTATAAATGTCTGTGAAGATCGGTTACCGGTGAAATTAATTGTTTAAGCTCTATGTAGTTTCAGCTAACTCACCCAGAAAATGAAACTATTTTTTTCATTGTCAGAAAATGACACATGCTCCCCAGGTTTGGCTCCTTCTGAAGGGAGCAAAGACTCTACAAGGGTGTGATCTTCATTAGAAGCACATAGCACCTAACACATTTCATGCAAAAGAAACACATACTTTATATTTGTTTAGTAGAAAAAGTAAACTTCAAAAGCTGTAATCTATAGAGTAAACATTTGGTATCGCGTATTAGAGAGTAGGCATTGAGATTATATACATTTCATTTCAAAGAATAAAGTGAAAATTTTCACTTGATACTTTCTATTCCTAAGTTGCAAATTTTGAGCACAAAATAAGATATTAAATACACGGGATTTTAATTACCAGTTAAGCAGGTGAAGAAATAAAGAGCACCTCTTACAAATCAAACAACTACCTCAGCAATGAACATAATATGATGCAAATGACAAGAAATATATACCAGCCCTTCCAATGCCACATCACGTAACTTCCCCAGTTTCACATTTGTAATCAGCACAACAAGATGATTCTGCACTGTGCATACTAATACCACCAAGATACATCAGAAATTAGTGTGTATCTTTATCTGTCTAACAAATATGAAGATCAATTAAAACCCATGCAAGAGGCCAAGTAATGAACTATCTACTTCCAAAAGATAAAGCAATAATCATACTGTCAACTCCTCTGGGGTGCAATATTTTGCAAGGCCGCTGACCACTTGTCTCAATTTAGCATCTCCAACATCTATCTCCTCAACCAGTAAACTGTATCATGTTTTAGAACAAGGGTCATGACTGATTTGGCATCTTCCAAATTTACAATAAAATTTAGAGTACAAAATTTAACGCTAAGACACCTAGCTTGCAAGCACTGAATTGGTTTTTAATGAACTAATAGGCCTCCATAAAGGAAAGAAAAGAAGAAAGAAAAAAACAAAAACAAAAAACTGTTCCCTGCAGTGGACGGATGCTTCCACGCTTTGCGAATGAGGCCAACCTGTATTTTCAACAAATTGACACTAACTTCTTTGTCTTTCTCAACTGTCACTACTTCTGGTGTTTTTTTCTTCTCTTGAGTAGCTTTCTTATCCCCTTTGTTATCTGCTTTCTTTTCCCCTGTAGCCTTTATCTAACAATTACAATTCAAAAACTAGCCATTGCAGAAGAATTGTCCAAGGAAATCTGAAAATAGAAGCATTGTGCAGAATGTAATAATTCTACCACACAGCCCCATTGGCTTGCTTAGTTAAGATGAAAAGATATAATGTTGGTCAAATCACTGATCAATGGCCATATTGTTATAGCTTAGGGCCCTTTTGATAACCATTTGGCATTTTGGTTTTGGTTTTTGGTTTGTGATTTTTGATGTTTGGTTTTTAGTTCACTTTTTATGCTTGAGATATAGGAAAGTATATGGAGGAAAGAAAGGACGATGACGAGTAGGGGAATGATGGTGGAAAATATATTGAACAGACGAATAAGGAAAGTTATACAAAAGGAAAACTAGGAACCAAAAGTTATTTTAACATAATTTCACTTTCAAGACTTTTGTTCTCAAGAGTTTTCTTCATCCCTACTTTCCCCACATGTCAAGCACAAAAAGTGGATATCAAAAGCCAAAGTTATCAAACAGTGTTGAAGAATTGGCTCGGCAAATACCAAGAATTAGTGTTTGACCAGGAATACTAGTTTAACTAGGATTTCAAGTTAATCTAGTGTTTCCATATAGGATTAGGAAAAGTATTCCATAGCCCTCTAGAGATTAGGAAATAAGTTATCTTTCCATCTCCAAAGAGGAATAGGAATTGTAATATGCTAAGGAGTGTAACCTAAGTTCCTATACATTATAAATAGGCCTCTTAGGAGTCCTTACATACACACAGAAAAATAAGACAACAGTAAACAAAGAAGTCATACACGGGTATAAGAGCAAAAGAGTGATTTGAGAGATCGTGAGCAAGGGTTTGGGGATTAGGTCAGGATTCTACATAAGTTCTTGTAAATCTTGTTATCTTCATAGTGCTAGTGATTTCTCAAGGAGGTCACACGAGGACGTAGGCAAAGATTAGCCGAACCTCGCTAAATTCTTGTGTTCGTGTGTGTGGCGTGTTTACTTTATTGTTCATCTATATTCCGCATTATCTTAGCATCATCCTATTGTTTGCATAGTCACCTAAGTTTATCAAGAAACAAGATCAGTAAAGGGACAAAAATTTACAACAATTGGTATCAGAGCTCCCGGGAAAGTGTTTTTTTTGAGATGGCGGGTGTCAAGGCAAACACGAGCAACGACGTGAAGACTGTGATCAAGCCGTTTGACGGGAAAGAGAACTTCACGTTATGGCAGAGGAAGGTGAAAAACGTCCTGATCCAACAAGATCTGCAGGAGGCTCTTCTCGGTACAGAGAAAAGGCCAACTGGCATAACAGATGCGCAGTGGCAGAAGATGGACAGGAAGGCGAAGAGTTTTATAGAGCAGCACCTAGCGGATAATGTATTGCTTCATATCGACGAGGACATGAATTCTAAGGAAACATGGGATAAGCTGGAGAAGCTCTTTAGGGGTAAAACTTTATCCAACAAACTCTTCTTAAAAGATGAACTATTCAGCCTTCGGATGGAAGAAGGGGGAGACTTGCAAGAACATCTAAGCAAGTTTCAGAATTGTGTTGCGAATTTATCCAAGGTGGATGTAAAATATGAGAACGACGACAAGGCACTCTTAATGCTAAGATCTCTACCGCCTTCGTTCAAGCACCTCAGAACCACATTGATGTTCAGTAAGGATACTCTGAAGTTAGATGAGGTTACCGAAGCCATTCAGTCCTATGTCAAGATGGACAAGAATACTGAAAGCTCTCAAGCACAAGGCCTTTATGTTAAAGGCACAGAGAGAGGCAGATCAGAGAAAAGACCGGATAAACCAGGCAACAGAGGTAGGTCAAAATCCAAAGGAAAAGATAAAAAGGGTTGTTTCGTATGTGGTGCTTCAGATCATTGGAAGAAGAACTGCAACATATGGAAAGAAAGGAAAGCAAAGGCGATGGCAGGGAACTCAAACACAGCCAGTGTTGTAACTTCTGAGGATTACAACGGAGAGCTCCTTGCAGTATCATCCAGCTCCAGTGTTTTCGAATTTTGGATTTTGGATACGGGATGTTCATTCCACATGTGTTCTATCAAAGAATGGTTTGATACATATGAGGAAACCAGCATCGGAGAAGTGTTAATGGGAGATGACTCACCACTTATGATCCAAGGTATTGGATCAATTAAAATTAGAATGCACGACGGGGTTGTTAGGACATTGGACAAGGTCAGACACATTCCAAAATTGAAGAAGAACCTTATATCTCTCGGTACCTTTGACAAGGCAGGGCTAAGATACTCAGCTGAAGGAGGGATACTCAAGGTTGTCAAAGGATCCCTTGTCGTAATGAAAGGAGAAATCCAACCTAATCAATTATATAAGCTTCGAGGAAATACAGTAGTAGGTGGAGCAGCAGTATCCACGAAAGGTGATACTAACGACAAGACTGAGCTTTGGCACTTTAGGCTCGGGCATATGAGTCAGAACGGTTTGCAAGAGTTACACAAGAAGAATAAGCTAGAAGGTGTCAATTATTGCAAACTAGATTTATGTAAATACTGTATCCTTGGGAAACAAACAAAGACGTCGTTCAAGCTTGCGAATATTGAGGAAAGAAGCAAAAATCTGTTGGAGTATATTCACACAGACGTTTGGGGCCCTGCACCAACCAGATCCATGGCAGGTTCCAGGTATTTTATCACATTCTTAGATGATTTTTCGAGGAAGATTTGGGTCTATTTCATGAGGGAGAAATCTGAAGCTTTCACTAAGTTTAAAGAGTGGAAAGCTGCTGTAGAAAATCAGACTGGACGAAAAATCAAATACCTAAGAAGTGACAACGGAGGTAAATATAAGGACAACAGCTTCCTAGAGTTTTGCAAAGAACAAGGCATTACAAGACATTTTACGGTGAAGAAAACTCCCCAACAAAATGGTGCTGCCGAGAGGATGAACAGAACTCTCATGGAAAGAGAGAGAAGCATGAGATTTCATGCTGGATTATCAGATATGTTCTGGGCAGAAGCAGTCAACCATGCTTGCTACTTGGTTAATCGATCACCATCAAGGGTTCTCAATTCTAAGTGTGCAGAAGAGATATGGACCGGAAAACCAGTTAACTATTCAAAATTAAGAGTTTTCGGTTGCAGTGCTTATGCCCATATTCCAAGTGATGAGAGAACCAAGTTAAAGCCTAAGTCACTCGAGTGCATATTCATTGGGTTCAGTGAAGGAGTGAAGGGCTACAAGCTATGGGATTTCGTAAACAAGAAGGTAGTCTTAAGTAGGGATGTAATATTCAACGAGAAGACTATGCCCTTGAACCAGAATAAGAAAAATGAAAGGAATAATGCTGAAGAAGAAACAACCGAAGTTCCTCAACCCCAACCAGTCATGGAAGAAAATCCAGCTCAGGTGGAGCATGAGCAAGTGGATTACGACGCGGAGTTTGATGAGGAAGAAGTAGAGCAACAGCAGCAGTCACCAGTACAGACGCAGGTGGAGCCACACGTGCAGAACCAAGACTCCCTGGTTCGCACAACACCTGTAGAACAGTTTCAGAGGATCATAGCATTGGACAAACCTGTTCGAAATCGTAAGAAACCAGAAAAGTATGGTTTTGAACACGATGAAGTGAATTATGCTCTAACAATCAGTCAAGGAGATCCAACCACGTATCAAGAAGCTATAGCAAGTAATGAACGGGAAAGTTGGATGATTGCTATGTTAGAAGAGATGGAATCTCTTGAGAAGAACTCTGTTTGGGAGTTAGTTTCTAAACCAAAGGATAAAAAAACAATTGGCTGTAAATGGGTGTTTAGAAAGAAAGAAGGAACACATGAAGGAGACGCAATGAGGTACAAAGCCAGGTTAGTGGCTAAGGGATACTCGCAAAAGGAGGGAGTTGACTATGATGAGATATTCTCACCAGTAGTTAAGCATACTTCAATTAGATTGCTATTATCTATAGCAGCTCAGCAAGACATGGAGATAGAACAAATGGACGTGAAGACAGCGTTTCTACATGGTGATTTAGAAGAAGTCATCTACATGGTTCAACCAGAGGGGCATGTCGAAATAGGAAAGGAAAGTATGGTTTGCAGATTGAAGAAGTCACTTTACGGGCTAAAGCAATCTCCAAGACAGTGGTACAAACGTTTTGATTCCTATATGCTGAAAATTGAGTTTCGAAGATGCTTATATGATTGTTGCGTTTACTATCATATGTTCGAAGATAGTAAGATTATACTATTGCTACTTTATGTAGATGACATGTTGATTGCATGTCAAGATATGTCTAGAATTCGAAAGTTGAAGATGCAACTAAGTAAGGAATTCGACATGAAGGATCTAGGACCCGCACAAAAGATCCTTGGAATGCAAATACGGAGGGACAGAACAGCGGGAAAGATTTGGCTATCACAACCAAAGTATATTCAAAGTATTTTGGAGCGCTTCAACATGAATGAAGCAAAGCCAGTGTCCACTCCATTAGCAACACACTATCAATTGAGTGCACTGCAAAGTCCAACTACAGAACAAGAGTTGAAGGAGATGAAGACAGTACCATATGCAAGTGCAGTAGGGTGTCTTATGTATGCAATGGTTTGCACCAGACCTGACTTAGCTCAAGCAATGAGCGTTGTCTCGAGGTATATGGCAAATCCAGGAAAGGAGCATTGGTCTGCAGTTAAGTGGATCCTTCGTTATTTGAAGGGAACAAAAAATCTGGGCATTTTGTTTGAAAAACAGCAAGGAGAAACATATGTGTTGGGTTATGTGGATGCAGACTACGCAGGGAATCTAGACAGAAGAAGGTCCACGACAGGTTACGTGTTCACGTGTGGTGGTGGCCCTATTTGTTGGAGGTCTACTCTACAGTCTATTTCAGCATTGTCTACAACAGAGGCAGAGTACATTGCACTAGCAGAAGCTGGAAAAGAAGCAGTTTGGCTAAGTGGTTTAGCGAGGGAGTTCGGAATCATTCAGAAATCTGTGGTGATTAGGTGTGACAGTGAAAGTGCTATCTTCTTAGCAAAGAATCAAGTGTTTCATGGGAGATCAAAACATATTGATGTCCGTTATCACAGGATAAGGGATTGGGTCGACTCTAAGGAGGTGATAGTCGAAAAGGTCCATACAAAGGAAAATGCTTCTGACTATCTTACTAAAACAGTTATACCAGAGAAGTTCAAGTATTGCTTGAACTTACTCAACCTTATCTCGTGCTAAAGGGTTGGGTGGAGCACCTCCTCATATGAGGTGCAGTAGGGCAAAAGGGAGTTTATTTCTTTTTTGCCAAGGTGAAAGGTTCTTGAAGTTTTTCCAGGGTTGCTTCAAGAAGGTTCGAAGACATTCTGGGTTTTCAATGGTCATTTCTTGGTTTTGACTCACCAAGGTGGAGATTGTTGAAGAATTGGCTCGGCAAATACCAAGAATTAGTGTTTGACCAGGAATACTAGTTTAACTAGGATTCCAAGTTAATCTAGTGTTTCCATATAGGATTAGGAAAAGTATTCCATAGCCCTCTAGAGATTAGGAAATAAGTTATCTTTCCATCTCCAAAGAGGAATAGGAATTGTAATATGCTAAGGAGTGTAACCTAAGTTCCTATACATTATAAATAGGCCTCTTAGGAGCCCTTACATACACACAGAAAAATAAGACAGCAGTAAACAAAGAAGTCATACACGGGTATAAGAGCAAAAGAGTGATTTGAGAGATCGTGAGCAAGGGTTTGGGGATTAGGTCAAGATTCTACATAAGTTCTTGTAAATCTTGTTATCTTCATAGTGCTAGTGATTTCTCAAGGAGGTCACACGAGGACGTAGGCAAAGATTAGCCGAACCTCGCTAAATTCTTGTGTTCGTGTGTGTGGCGTGTTTACTTTATTGTTCATCTATATTCCGCATTATCTTAGCATCATCCTATTGTTTGCATAGTCACCTAAGTTTATCAAGAAACAAGATCAGTAAAGGGACAAAAATTTACAACAAACAGACCTTCAATTATACATCATAAGTGCTTCACGTAGATATCTCATATAACACTCTGGGAAACGTTAGTAATCTGAGGTTGTGGATACCGATAACTACTCTACTAGATATTTTTTTATCAGAATGGAAACGAATTATGGTGGTTTAATCTTCCATGCAGCTCAAGTACTTTATGGAAACGGATTATGGAAACGAATTCAGTGTACGACTCTCCCATACAGCTCAAGTACTTTCTGAGATATCTCATATATGCCCCAAGTATAACTGTAAAATTTATAAGTAACATATGATAAAGAATAACTAAATTTTATAAGAACATACCCCAGCATCACTTTTATTCATGTTCAGGTCTCCCTTTGGCTTGGCTGAGCTTTTTGCGCTTTCAACAGTCTTCTCAAGAGTAATATAGGTCAAAATTGTGACTCAATAAAACATTGTGGCCATATTTTCAATGGTTATTATTTCTTTTCATTTCCAATATCAGGGATCAGATATGTGAAGAATAAAATAGGAATTGAAGAGTAATACAGTTATTTCACTTACTTGAAATTCAAATTCAACCTTCTCTTGCACTATCTTCTCAAAAATACTACCGAAATCAAACTTGTTCTGTGAAGGAAAAAGGTGTGAGCACTAATTAACGATAAAACTTACGAAAACTCATATTTCTACATCTAATCAGCAACTCGTAAACACTTGGTACTTAATTTTGCACAATATTACTGGCATACTTAGGTGTTGCTAACAAAGACTGACAAGCATAAGTGGATACATGCCTTGGACAACTGCTTTGGTTAGGGGGTGCCCAGGACGGTTGAGATTAAACCTTAACTAAGTTTGAATTTAGGACAGAAACTAACCAGGTTAGGCATATCTGAATGTAATCAATCCATCTCAATAAATGCGGAAACTTTTTCCTATCAGAATTTGAAAGGCCAATCTGCATATAACCCACTCAACGACATCACCAGCATGGCAGCATTTCATTCGTGCTGCTACTGGATTTAAAAAACTTGTTCTTCTTAATTAAAAATATAGAAATATTGCATTACTAAAGAGACCATTTTCCAACTTGACTGAAATACAATAGATTCTATAGAAAAAGAAAAAAAAAACATCAACATGCAGCATGCATGTATATAAAGAGTTTCATACCATAAAAGAATCAAACACAATAACATCAGTTTCAGATGGTTTTAACTTAGTGCCCAAAAGCACAGAGAAGTCAGCCAAGGCATCATTTAGCCCTTTGAGAGCTCCAAAGCATGCCTGGGCCTCTGTAGAAAAACCCTCTGCATATCCTATCCAATTAACCACCTACGACCCCAAAAGCATGAAGCTTTTACTTTCACTATCTATACAAGTTTTCCCAGAAATCCAACAGAACAAAATGTTGAGGCAGTAAATAAAATTTACCTCATCTTTCACTTCCGGTGAGCCATCGGCTTTAGCCGACTTCAAGATGGTTAGGGAGAAGCTCGTGATTTCTTCTTCAGCAATGCTTTCCGGCAACGTTTTCTGCAGAAACACAGTGTAAGATGAAGCGATCAAAGTTAAAGGAAGGGAAAGTAACATGGACAAAATTTGAAGTTGCTTACAGGATCTAAAGAAAGGTGCTTGCATAAAGCTGACACTATTAATTTCTTTCTGATTAGGCTGGTGGTGCTTCCGTTAGTTGCCATCTCTTCTCTTTCCTTCAGAATCAAAGCTCATTGTTCAGCACTTCAGCTCCAGACTCCAGAGGGCAATTCCTCCAAGTTGATATTGGATTATAGGGTTTTGGGTTTTTTACATGTTTTGGGCTTGGTTGGATTCTGATCCAAACAAATATGGCCCAGTAGAATTCGAATTAGCCCATGACTCAACTGTGGGCAACTTTCAAAGAATGCTGGACCTGGACGGTGAGGAAGTATAACCAATATGGTGAGGAAGTATTGTCAAAACTTCCACACAAAAAAAAAAAAAAAACATTAAGAAAAAAAAGCTATCGGTCTCATATGTCCGTGTGTGTATATATATATAATTAATACTATTTAGAGATACTTTAGTAACTACATTGATGTGTCATTTTATTGGCCATGCAAAATAAATACAAAGTGGTTTTATTTATTGAAATATCATAATTCATTGATTGTCACGTACACGTCTTCAGTAAATGTGATCAATTTAGTATGTCTAAATAACATTACTTATATAAATATATAAAGACATGGTTAGATAGAAAAGTGAGGCCTATCCTTTTAATTCTCATAAGTGAGATGAACATGCATGATCTTAGAGAAACTATTAAGTGGTACTATAACAACACATTAACTCATAGTACTTTCATTTGACATGTTTCTATTTTTTTTATATGTTGAATTCAATTTCTTTTTATATTTTGAAACTGAATTCAAAAACCAAATAAAAAACTAAAAAACTAAAAAACCCAAAAACCCTACCCTTTGTCCATATTTTCCCTACCCCACTGTTCTCTTTTTCCCTTCTCCCATCATTCTCTCTTTTCCTTCCTACTTTCTCGTTGTTCTCCCCTTACCTTTACTCTTCAGCTTGCATTTTTCTTTCGTCCTAGAAAATCATCACTCAGTTTAGAAGGAATGTACTTGTTTACACCCAAAAAGATTCATTTGGGCCAAAGTTGATGACTCGAAGATATTAAAGGTCCAAACTAAAGATGATCCAACCCAAACACTCACTTGGAATATGAAGAGGAAGTAAGGCATGGGCTGTTTTGACACACGAAAAATTTGAAGGCAAAATAGAGGTTTCCACTAGAATAAACGAAAGCATGGGACCCGTCGAAGGCTCAACTTGACAACTTGATCAGCTTCTTTGCCGCCTATAAAAGGAGAAGGAAGCAGTTTTTCAAAGGACCGAAAATCAACAAATCAAACTTATTAAATTGATCTCCATTAATTTCTGAACCAATGAACACCTAACCATGTTTGGTTTAATAAAAGGCTAGTGATTATGGAAAAACCTACTTTTTTCGACCTAAAAAATCAAGATGCAGTATCTCTTCCTATCTCCTCGAGGCATTTATGCAAACGCCTCATCGTTTTTCTAACTCGCTCCAGAAACATCATCATAATGGTTAGTTTTATCATGCGTTGACTTTCTTTTTTACTAAGCATTATTTAAGTGTTAACCTCATTTCGACTACTAGCTCATGAATGGTCATTGAGACTTACAAAGATTAACCTTTTTTTTAACTAAATATTGTAACGGCCTGTCTCGGAAGTCGGGATTAGATTAGAGCTTAACGACGGATTAATGAAGATAATCGGTGCTTAGTTGGATACTTATGGACGGACGGTGCAGAATGACGATTTTGCCCTTGGAATGGGCAAAATGTTGACTTTTAGTTCGAACGGTCAATTGGGCATTGACCGATGACCGTGACGTAGTTCGGGACGTCACGAGTCCGTAGACAGGTGACACGCCCGATTCCGACATTCGAGGAGGAAGTTATGATGTTCGGAAGATTGAGGGCATTTTCGTAATTTAGGTAAAAATGAGGATTTTTGTTGACTTTTTGTTTGACCATTAGTTTTCATGCAAACCGAGGACCGTTAGATAGGTCTCGACATCCCGAATACAACGACAGGTGGCACGTCTTTATCGTACTTCGTACGGATAAGATATGGTTCTAGGAAGATGAAGGGCAAAATGGTAATTTGGAACTTGTAGGGGTACTTCAATCTTTTTACTCCTTGGGTTTTGTGCAAGCCGGATAAGGACAAGTGGACAATGTTAATTGGATATTTGGGGCTATGTCCATTGGGGGTTGGACACCTGGCCACTGTCTAGTGGCTTCTAGCCGATTTCACGGGTCCGTTTAAAAATTGTTTGGGATTGTTATCGTGCAATGAGAGAAACAGAGACTGGGAAGCAGATGACCGTTTTTCCATTTGAGTGAGTGGTGTGGGAGCTCAGATGCAGTGGTGAGTGATCTGAGAGGAGTTGTGATCTTGGTGAGTGACCTTTGGTGTTGGATCGAGTGAGATGACTGAGAGAAGGTGGGGAAAACTAGAAAACAGAGAGGATGACTATGCCGTGGAATCCCACCCCAATTAAATCGTGAAGTCTCATCCTTTTCTCTTAAGAAGTAAACGAAAAAGAAAGAAGGAAGTGAGAGGGTGGTGGTCGTGTGCTCACAACGATTTGCCGTGGACGGTGGCCACGATATCAGCCGAAATAGAGCCCTGTACACCGCGAGGAATGAGTGGGCTGTGTTCTCCTCAAATATGACCTTTTGCTTGTGATCTCTGAATGAAAAAGTGAGAGGAAGTGGAGAGGAGACCATTGGTGGCCACGACAGAGGACGACGGGGGAGGTAAGGCCACAGAGTGGGATGGCCGGAATCGTGGAACAGAGAAGGGGGCCAGTTCAAGTTTTTACACCTTGATTGGAAGGTAAGGATTTGTTGTTAATTTTTCAGACTTTCATAGGTAAATCAACTGCTTGGAATAAGACGAAGGTAATGGAATTAAACGAAGGACAAACTGGATGAAATTGCATGAAAACCGTGAACGCCGGTTTAGCCTGGATCGGACCTGTTCAAACCAGGTGAACTGGGTTCACCTGAGGTTGACGACGACACTGTTCACGTGCGTGAGTCTCACGCGCAGAAACTTCTAGACATACGTGGGGGCGCGTGAAGGGTATTTTGGATAATTTTCCAACACGACTTTTAAAGTATTTAATGTAACGAACATTTTGGCGTTGGTTTCGAGTTAATCGGACATCGTCACGACATGTTTCGGGATGTCCGAAGGTTTTAAGGCTCGGTTAAACATAGTTAAAATTCGGGAAAATTACGGAGTTTAAGTATGACCATTGTGAAGTAGTTAGTATGGATTTTGGACAGGTTCGGGAAAGCCGAGGATAGCGGAAAGGCTGGGAACGGCGTACGTGCGCACGTATCGAGACGACGTCGGAATGGTCTGTGAGTGGACTTTGCTTTCAAACTTATGATGCATGCATCTATGTTTTAATATGTTTTCATACATGATTCTGTGATTTGCTTTATGATCTCGATGGTTTACGGTTTTGCATGTTTTTCGAGGTATTTTACGAAATTTCATGTTTTACGAGTTTTCGAACGATCTGTGATTTGACTATAGTTTTAATGATTTGATTTCGGGAATTGAAACATGATTTGATTTCAAGGATTTGAAATGGATTTTGGAAAGGTGGTTTTCGGGCTTAGAGCCCTGTTCATGTGATTGAGATTTCGGTTTTGAAACTGGATTTTGGAAAGGAAGTCTGGATTTGGGTTCGGGACAGTGGTTCCGGATGCTAGCTTACGGAATCATTGTTGCCAATTTGGAGAAGGATTTTCTGTGGTTTTCATTGTTGCTTGGAAAAAATGGTTTTGGGTTTAAAGACCTGGAAAAAGAGAAAAACCCATTGGATCTGGTTTTAAGTTTTAAGACTCAGATTGATTGACGGGAGGAGGGCCCTGGATTGATATGTTTTGAGTTTAAAGATTCGGTGATTATGATACCCACCGAGGCCTGTGATTGTATTTTGAGTTTAAAGACTCGGATATCCCGAGAAGGCCTGGCTATTTGAGCATTGTGTTTTGAGTTTAAAGACTTGGGCGCACTTGAGATCCAGTAAACTTGTATGAATTGATATTTTTACTGGTTTTCTGATGTTTTGGGCAGTGGCCCGGATGAAGTGGATTTGATGAGTTTTGGGACTGAGTTCCCGGATTTGAGATTGATTTGCAATTTGAGGCTGAGGCCTGGATTTGAATAACGGTTTGATACAGGTTTTCAAATGGTTTTCTTGGATGGTTTTTGATATGAGTGGTTTCATGACTTGAACTGATATGCATGCATTGGTTTTTGCGTGGAGGGTAAAAATGTAATTGTTTTATTGAACTGATTTTGAACTTATACCTTATTTTTGTTCACTCACAGTCTTTTCGTGTTTTCAATACCCTCTAGGTTGTTGCGGTGCGGGCTGTTGGTCGAGAGAGACGGAGACATCACACCCGCGATCCACAGTAGATTCGGTGCATTCTGGGGAGTCCGAGTACTTTTAGGACAATCGGGTCGAGAATCCCTTGTCCGACTTACGTGTCACATGGAGGTTGGACGTCAGCTTAGCCTCTGTGTTATGCGTAAGTTAGACGGGAGCAGGATTAGCCCTTAATCCCGGGGGGATCAGGGGTGGGTCCTGTCAAATATTGTCATAAGGGTTCATTATTTCAACTATTGGTTTATAGAAAGCTATCCCAACTAAGGTCCCACAAAGTCATCTTGATTACTGCTTTATGGAAAGTCATCTCTACTACCGACTTACAACAAGTCATTTCGTCTGTCAACCCATAGCTAGTCAATGAGGCATTCAAACCTCCTTTTCGACATCTGACCATTGTGTCTGAATGCTCTGCTACATGATTTTTGACTGATATTCATTTCAGTTGATGATTTCTAGAATTTTCTATTTGATACGGGTTCAAATGCGAAGGAAGTAATTTACTTTATATACTTATTGTAACACCCGTGTCTTGAGACAAACAGTGCACAATCCTACACCGCTCGGGTAGGGAAAGGTGAAGTACCTTATATGTGTAGGTACATATCTATCTAGCATCAGGCTTCTGGTAGCTCACTAACTTTGAGTTTGGTTGGAATTCCAAAGTTAAGCGAGTTTGGGCTGGTGCAATCTCAAGATGGGTAACCTACTGGGAAGTTGTACATGAGTTCTCAAAAATAAAACCGTGAGGGCTTGGCCCAAAGAGGACAATATTGTGCTAGATGGGTAGGTCGTGACAGAATAGTATCAGAGCTGGAACCCGACCAGAAGTGTGCCAGTGAGGATGCTGGGCCCCAATGGGGGGTATATTGTAACACCCGTGTCTTGAGAAGAATTGTGAACAATCTCACGTCGTTCGGGAAGGGAAATGTGAAGTTCCTTAAATGTGTGGACACATATTTATCTAGCATGAGGCTTTTGGGAGCTCACTGGCTTTGAGTTTGGTTGGAACTCCAAAGTTAAGCAAGTTTTGGCTAGTGCAATCCTAGGATGGGTGACCTATTGGGAAGTTGTACGTGAGTTCCCAGAAACAAAACCATGAGAGCTGGGCCCAAAGCGGACAATATCGTGTTAGATGGGTCGGGTCGTGACACTTATAATTTCATTTTTTTTGCTTAGTTCAATTTAATTACTTTTACATTCCAATATTTGTACTTCTATTTCCATCTCAATACAAAACCATATTTTTTGAAGTAGTAATCGGTACTCGAGATACACCATCCAAGTGGTCCATGACTATTCAAGCCGGAATACTATCTTTGAGTATTGGTCCAATACTTTGATTTCAACTTGAGGGAACCTGAGACCTCTGACAACCTGACTACTAAAATCACAATGTCGCCAACCTAAACATCATGGCGAATAACTGAACTTGGATTACGTGGAAAGAAAATTATTAAAATTCTCGAAAAACACATAGAAAAGAATATCGTAAGCTAATCTTGTTCGCTTACCTCACGATCTCTTTGATTAGAAGAAAGGTTCTTGGGCCGTGAATGGAACTCATATATACTGTCTAGCAGTAGTTTCTACTAGTGGCACGCCTGCACTCGAGTTGAAAGCCTACTTGCTTCCTAGTCTACCTATTTAGGGATCGACCATGGCTGAAGGCTCATTCCACTTAACCCATTAAGCATTTTTTACAACATATGCCCGCGACCAATGGACAATGGCTAGGCAGAGGCTAGAAACAAAAGAATTATCACTATCCTAAAGAAGATAGTTAAGGATCATCCTACTAATTGGAACGAACAATTGCTATACACATCATAATCGTATCGAGCATCAATGGGGACGTCCCTGGCTGATCGTGTTTATGGTCTGGATCTGATGCTTCCAGTTGAAATGAATATCAATTCATTACGATCACTATATCAATATGGTTTGAATACTAAAGAAATACCTAGGCTATTTGTTATGAGTTAAAAGAGTTAGACCAAAAGAGGATGGACGTTTTGAACAAGATCATGGCCAATAAGGCAGCAGTGACAAAAGTATACAATACGAGGGTGAAAGAGAAGTCTTTGTAGGAAGGAGACCTCGTGTCTAAAATGGTGTTACCATTGGGAACATCGGTAAGGAGCCCGACTTGGGAATGACTATTCATAATTCACAAAGTGAACGGGAAAGGTTCCTACTATTTGAGAGATGATGGGGGAGTAGTGGACAAGAATCCTACCAATGCCATTCATCTAAAGAAATATTACCCCATGCCCTGGGATTCCGAGAGTGGGGTGATCACTTGAAATCCCACAAGAAAAAAATATCTCTACTTCCGAAGAAAAAATGCATTTCAAAGAAAAAAACTACAAGCATCTACAAAAGGATCATTCCAAGAAAATACTTTACAAAGGCCACTTGAATGGCCATTAAAAAAAAGATGGAAACTCGAGGAACCACCTATCGGGAAGGAACTGGACCCACAGTCACATTGAAATGGGACCACTTCGCCATCTTGGCAACCATCTTTTCCTCAGACCATCCATTGGAATGAGGATGACTCTTGGCATGAGTTATGTAACCGTCATCATATCCATTCTTGAAGGAAATATATGATATGGCCTCGATATGGTGATCACGGGCCTTGATCATCTCTTTGAGTTCAACGATATGGGTATTGGAAATAGTATGCCCCCCTTGGTTGGCCTATGAGATCATCATCAATCTTAAGATGACATATACGTCAACCCTTAATTATTACTGCATGCAATCCCTAAAAAGAAGAAATTACTGGATCTAAGCCCTTGGATAGGATTTTTGGCTGCACATAGACATGACCCACCCCCAATCCCCCGGGATTAAGGGATAAGTCATGCTCTCGCCCAACCCACGTGCTACACGAAGGCTAAGCACATGTCTAACCACTGTGGA
The DNA here is from genome assembly GCA_032719365.1 of Prinsepia uniflora. NCBI lineage: Eukaryota > Viridiplantae > Streptophyta > Magnoliopsida > Rosales > Rosaceae > Prinsepia > Prinsepia uniflora. The sequence goes on along the minus strand of CM064870.1, from coordinate 11,610,306 downwards.
ACACGTAAGTTAGACAAGGGATACCTAGGTCAACACACCAAAATCAACTTCATACTTTCCAGAGTGCGCAGAATCACTGTGGATCGCGTGCGTGATGTCTATGTCTCACTAACGTCAGCCTGCACCGCATCAACCTGGAGGGTATCGAAAACAGAAAAGACTGTGAGTGGACAAAATATATAATACGTTCAGAAAACAGTTTATAAGAAATTACATTTATACCCTCCACGAAAAACCAATGCATGCATATGAAAAGCATTTTCATAAAACCATTTCATATCCAAGATAAGAAAACCATCAATGAAATCCGGAATCATTTCTTTTTCTCAAATTCGTAACTCAAATCTAGGGCCTCAACCCAAAATTATAAATCCTCATTAAAGTACGGGAACTCAGCCCAAAATCATAAATCAACATCAAAATATGGGAACTCAGCCCAAATCCACAAAGTCCAAATCATCCGGGCCACAGTCCAAAAACATCTGAAAACTAGTGAAAAGCCAACCGAAAATCATAATCAATCAATCTGCTGGATCTCAAGTGCGCCGAGTCTTTAAACTCAAAACACATGTGCATAATCAGGCCTTCCTGAGATATCAACGAGTCTTTAAACTCAAAACACAATCAACATGCCTTGGGGGATATCATAATAACCGAGTCTTTAAACTCAAAACATATCAATCAAGGGTCCTCCCCCGCACATCAATCAACGGGTCTTTAAACCCAAAACCAGATCCAGTAACAATAACGAGTCTTTAAACCCAAAACCAGATCCAACAACAATAACGGGTCCTTAAACCCAAAACCAGGTGAAAATCATAAGAAATCTATGCCAAAACCAAATATGAAATCCTTATGTGAAATCTCGCGTTAAATCCTGAAATCATATGAAAATCGAAATCCAAAATCACTGGGGCCTCAAGCCCGAAAGCACTTTCCCAAAAGTCATTTCACATCCTTGAAATCAAATCATAAATAAACTCTCAAAATCAACGCATCGAGACCAATATCAAATTTCCGCATAAAACAGCATATCATAAAACGTGCAATATATCACATATCTCGAAAAACATGCAAAAAGTAAATTATCGAGATCACAACCATAATCATAAAAATTGTAATGACCCGTCCCGAATATCGGGATTGAATATTAATTAATTATGGTTTAGAATGACTAATCGGGGATTAGTTGAGTGAAATCGGACGAATTGTGCAAAATGACCGTTTTGCCCCTAGCGTGGGCAAAATGTTGACTTTTAGTTCGGGCGGTCAAACGGACTTTGACCGATGACTGTGACGTAGTTCAGGACGTCACGAGTTCATAGACAGGTGGCACGTTTGATTCCGACATTCGTAGAGAAAGTTATGATGTTCGGAAGTTGAGGGGTATTTTGGTAATTTGGCATGTTAGGGGCCAAATGTTGACTTTTTGATCGGGAGGTCCGATGGACGAGGGCCAAGGACCGTTACGTAGGTCTCGTCGATACGAATCCAACGACATGCGGCATGCCGAAATCGGAGATTCGACGACGAAGTTATTGTCACGGAATCGGGCTCGATTAACCGAACGAACCGGGATTAAAATAATATTTTAATATGAACAGTACCCGGTGATTGTGCACATCCGGATGAGTGACAAGTGTCACCCATCCCTTGATTCCAGCTCCATGTTTCCCTCCCAACACCATCATTACAACATCATCATTTATCCTTCATGATTTCCTCCATTTTCTCCTTCATTTCCTCTTCTTTGTTTTTCTAAACCGTGAATATTGGGCATCAAAATTGGGAGAATTAAGCTCCATTTCACAACCAGTTTTGAGGGGAATTTTTGAGTTTGTGAGAGGGGATTAAACTGGGGAAACACTGGGATCGATTAATGGCTGAGAACTGGGAATTCGAAAATTTAGAAAATTGGGGGGGAAATTCAAATGTCAAGTGTTTGGCTATAAGGATCGAAATTGAACTCACTTCGAGTTTCCTGGGATCACAACGATCAGAAACGTCGAAAGAACGAAGGAAATTGGTGCTGTTTTGACTCTGAACACACTTGGTGACAGAGGATGAAATTCGAGGTTGAGTCAAGGGAATTGAGGCTTTGATTGATGAAATTGATGTGGGGATTATGTTCCTGAGGATCCCACGATGCTTCTGGGTCCATCAATTGGAAGAAACTGGTTGAGATTGACGGAACTCCATGGTTGCACAGTGACGGCTGTTCTTCGAAGAATCGAGATTGAGTCGTGACGTTTGAGCCATGAATTGATTCAATTGAGTTGGGGGAAATGTTTACCTGAGTCTATTGAAGCTTCTTGATGAATCAATTTAAGGAAATCGTGTGAAATTGAGGGATTTCTGATGATGAACAGTGTTCGGGGTGTTCTTCGAATGATCAACTGTGATCGTGAGGTTTGAGGTAAGTTCGATTGTAATTGAGTCCACAGATCTTTAATTGAACTTAATTCGAAGCTGTGTGAATGTTCAATTGATTAATTCAGTGTCAAATTGATAGGATTGGAACCGGGTCTGATCGCAGGTTGAATGGCCCGTTTTACAGACAAACGGGTTAGGCTGGTGACACTGTAGCTGGCGCGTGGGTTTCACACGCAGCCACTCACGGCGGCGCGTGAGGGCGCGTCCGGCCTAGTCTCAAGGTGAGGTCAACATGACTTTTGATCCTCTCAGTGTAACGAACATTTTGACGTTGGTTTCGATGAAATCGGATATTGTTTCGATAATGTTCCGCGTATCCGAAGTTTTGTTTTATGTTAAAAATACGTATTTAAATCTCGGAAAAGTTGGGGAAAATTATATGTTGTATTTTGAGATGTTATTAACCCTCTATAATGATTTTGGGCAGGAGTTACGATTTCCAGATTTTACGGAAAAACGTGCAGCTCGGAAACGGACCGTTTTGAACGATGTGTGTGAGTGGACTTTGTTTTCTAACCGTGATGCATGCATATATGATTTAAAATGCTTTATTATATGATTTGATATGCTTTGGCATGATTGGTATTTCAATTCGGTGATTTCTCGGTTTTATGATTATTATATTATTATATTCTGGCATGATTTTCGAGAAATCATGGAATTGGTTAAAAATGATATTGTGGGCGTGAGAACCCAAGTAAATAATGATTTTGACTCGGATTTGGAGTTACATGTGAATTTGATGATTTTCGGTATTCTCGTGATTTTGTGATTATTTTAATCAGTCTTTCGGGCACGTTTTACGAGGAGCGTGCAAATGATGTTTTGGGCTAGGCCCGGATTGAAAATGATGTTTTGACTCGGGTTATGAGTCAGGAAATTGAAAATGATATTTGGACTCGAATTATGAGTCAGTGATTGATTTTATGGATTTACGCGATCGTGGCAACTCGGGTTTACGGTTGCACGGATTTACGTGAAATTGATATTTTGGGCTTGGGACCCAATGGAATTGTGATTTTGATTGGATTTGTATTTCCATGTGATTACATGATGATATTGATGATTTTCGGATTTATAAAGTAAATCGGGACTTGGGGCTGAGACCCTGTATTGTAAATGATTTGGTTTTCATGCAACTGTTTTCACTGGTTTTTGTGATAATGATATGTTGCGGATATTTAGGGCTTTCGGGAGAAAATATGTTTTTCCCCGGAGTGCACCCTGGAGATAACGCTCGCCTTCGGGATGGAAGTGTTTACCCCGAAGAGGTCGCGTAGCACGATCTTTGTCTTGCAGCCTAGGGGAGGCTTGACTCAGATCAGATGTGCTGGATTATATGGATCGGTAAGTGATGTGTTCACGAGATCCGGATCGTCGGCTGGTGAGGTTTTCACAGCGACAGATTGCTGACTGGTGATGTGTTCACAGCAGCGGATGCTCGGATTTTGAGCGGTCCTTGAGCCTATTGATATGCACGCGTTGCAGGGATAAACGTGACTCTAAGCAACAGGATATGGAAATAAGTCCCGTGGATTATGGAAAATGATTTTGAGGAAACCGTGGTTTAGCGGTTAAAATGATTTATGGAAACATGTTGTTTGTGATTACGTACTGGTTTGAGTACGGGTTTTTGGTCTTTGTGGCCAGTGATTATGTTTTCACATGTTTTGGCCTGAGAGCCGGGATTTGATGTTTTATAACATGAACTGTTTTGGTGAACATGAGTTTTATGGATCATGGGAAAATATGTTTTGATTTTATCGGTCCACTGTTCACACTATTGCTCATGTTTTATGATATGCATGCAAGTTTGTGAAAACTGGAGGGTAAGAATATATTTTGATAAATATTTTTATAAGAGGTCATTTTTGTCCACTCACACCTTTTCTGTTTTGTTAACCCTTCAGGTTGTGGCGCGTTGATCGAGGCTATTCCAGAGGCGGAGGTATGTGTGGGCACAGGCGAAAAATTCCCTTGTCTAGCAGGTGCTGAAGGGTTGTTTTGGACTTTCAGTTGACTTGTTAGACGGGAGCAGGCCCGGGTACGGTTTTTGACGTCCAGTTGGGACGGGTCCTGTCAAAAATCATATCATGAAAACATATAAAAAACATTTATGCATGCATCATAAGTTCGAAAGCAAAGTCCACTCACAGACCATTCCCAATGCCACCTCGATACACGTGCAATAACACGTTCCCGGCCAATCCTCTATCACCGGACTTCCCGAACTCGTCCATATCACATAATAAGGTCACTAACTACTTCATAAAGCTTCTACTAATTCTCCGTAATTTTCCTGAATTTTTAACTATTTTTAAACTATCCCTTAAATCTTCGGACATCCTGAACTATATCGAAATGATGTCCGATTTTCTTGAAATCTATGCCAAAATGTTCGTTACATCAAAATAAGTAAGTTTCATGTTGACCTCACCTTGAGAGGAAGCACCACGCACCCTCACACGTCGTTGCAAGCAGCTGTGCGTGGGAGCCATTAGCCTGCTACAATGCATCTTCCTCGCCCGTTTCTCTAGTAAACAGATCCTGCAACCCGCCTGCTAACCCGATTCAATCCCTGTTAATTTCCACTCGATTGCTTCAATTGATTTATCTAATCGTATCGGTTTAACCTTAATTAAAGGTTTGTAAGATCAATTACACCATTCCTTACCTCGAAGGCAGTCGACTAACCATGACAATTCGAAGGGTGTTCATCGTTTGATCCTGTCAATTCTCAGCGATTCCTTCAAATTGACTCACTTAGAAGCTTCGCAGGGTTCATTTAAAGATGTTTCCAATCTCAGTTTCAACCTTCATTCCCTCCAACCATTCCAACTCAACTGGGATTTCCAAAACTAAATACAAGTGTCGTCTGGGCTCATTTATTCACCATTTCATTCACTTTAAATCCCACTTGACTCGTTTAGACCTCTAGAAGCTCATCCTCGTCTCTATTTCCATCAATTGATCGTCCAATTCAAAATTCGATCCCAAGTTATCAATTCAAGGTTTTTGGGTGGGTTTCGGTTTTTCTGGATTTTTCCTTCCTTTTTCTTCTCTATTTTCTCACAATTGCACTCTCAATTCGAGCCTAATCTCACAAGTACAGTTAGGAGTTTAATGGTTTCCTTGGATCGACATCCTTCCCCTGTTTCTTTGTTAAACACACATTTTCCTTTTGTTTGTTCTTCCACCACTTACCTCCCACCGTTCACACCTATTTGACACTAATTATTCTTTGTCAGGTGACATGCGTCACTTAAGGAACGAAGTGAGTCACTAATGTAATTGACTCAGCAACTCTAGCAAAAAGATAGTTTTGCCCTTACTTGCAAAATTTACCAAGTTGCCCGTAACATTCCTTAATCCATAACTTTTTCATCCGAACTCGGATTTACGTGTGCCTCCTGTCGTTCTACTCAGAGAATCGAGACCTACCTAATGGTCCTCAAAATACGTGAAAAAGACATGTCTCCAAGAAAGTCAACAAATTGCCCATTTTCAACCAAATTACCAACATACCCCCGAACTTCCGAACATCATAACTTCTTCTTCGATCGTCAGAATTGGACGTGCCACATGTCTACGGACTCGTGACGTCACGAACTACGTCACAGTCGTTGACCAACGTCCGTTTGACCACCTGAATAAAAAGTCAACGATTTACCCTACCTAGGGGCAAAATCGTCATTTCGCACCGTCTGTTCGAAATCACCCAACTAATCACCGATTACTTCCACTAATCCATCATTAACCATTAATCTAATTCCAGTTCCCGGGACGGGTTGTTACACACACTCAGTGAAACCCTAGTCAAACCCATCATGACAAGCAAACGTCCTTAGATATTTGCCCAAAGCTTCATGAAAAGCAACTTCAACCCTAAGATGTTCCCCCTTATCTTTCATAATGGCCACATCTCCCTTCAAGTGCAACGAAGCATCCTTGGCTACACTAACCTTCTCACAGAGAAAGATGATTTCGAGCTCGATTAAGGACCATTTTTGGATATGGGAGGTTAACTCTGCCTCTTCGGAAATACTAAAAGCATGAACTTATTTCCTTAAATTCATGATAACATGTAGTTGTTCCTGAGATTAATTATGGAGGCATTCAACAAGCCTATGACAGTAAGAAATAAGGGCGTTACTCAGATCATGCTTTAGGAAAGACATTTTGTGGTAGGGAGTTTTGTTTTTTACAAAGCCAACTTATAAGTGGTCATGTATGAATATAATAGTCATGTCGGTTGAAAGTTAGATGTAAAATGTAAAAGCCCTAGCAAAACTTGGAAAATTTATTAAATGGCGAGGATAGAAAAATAAATTACAGTTAGTCTTGGGCCACTCTACTGAGACCTTGACTAAGCCTGTATTACATAACTTCATCAGGATCTTGGGAGACCATTTTTTTTCCTCTTTTTGAAGAGTTACAAGAACCTCTCGTAGTTCTCTCTTCCTCTTCCGCATATGGCTCATCTCAATCACGTCCTCCTAACATTGGTATAGGATACCAGTGTAACATTGTATCCAACTTCCCGGATAGCTTTCAACCGAGTTGTCAATGCCGCTTTCTGAACAAGGGCTTCGTTGACCTTTTCAGCCAGCAAAAAAATTGGTGGCTCGCCATTAGAAGCAAAGGTGGGATCACCAGAAGGATGGTCAGATGTAACCCTAGAAACTTGAGACAACTTTCTCTGTGTGACTTAATCGATGCAGAAGAGTGTAAGGAAAAGGCTAAATATGTCTTCTATTTATAACTATAAGATTTGGTTGGGAATAAATCTCAAGATACGTGAGAAGTAATGGGGATTAAAAGTCCCGACTACTGGACGGTTGAGTATCTCGAGGAAAGTTAAAGTACAAACTAAAGTGACAAACAAAGTAAATAGCTCACATTAACTAAAGCGTGAAGCAGCCCACAGTTACAACAAAGTCAAGAGTTACAAATTCAGCATCCCACCAAGCATGGCTTGGAGGCTCACTTTCTGCGTTCTAATGTTAAAAGAAAAGGTTACATCCTCAATGGAAGCTTCACATGCCCGTTCTTTTTCTCTCTAAAAAAATTTATGAGCAACTTCAATCCTACTTTTGGTAAATTCATAGTGATGTCTAACTTGTGCGTGAGTTGCTCCAGTTTCTGAAATTTGGGCATGTAGGATCTACGTACATTGAATTTTTACATAAAACATACCTCCTATGCGAGAGCATTCGTCATGGGAATAAGGTAGCTCGGGCAGAGGTCATCCAAAACACATATGTTGGAGGAGGATCCTAGTCCATGTGGCCCAATGAGAGGAATCTCCGAAAATTGTCCAAAATTGGCTTGATTAGAAGAGAATCGGATAGAGCTGTACTGTCCCAACTAATTCACCTATGTCAAGACAAACGCCTCTAGCCATGAAGAACATAATAACATCCCTGGTAGCTTCTAATTCAGATAGTCCAAGGTTCAAAGACATTGCAACGCGAGAAACGAATGAAGCACCAGAACTCGCAACATAATCTAAATGTTCCAGTTTAGAAGGACATAACTGTAGAAAAGAATGAACCAGACCGAGATATGGAAGTAATAATCTCTCATAGAACCAACTTTTTTAGAACAAGAACTTACCAGTAGAGTTTCTAGCTTAAGATGTTCAGAGTCCGCAGAGTTTGGACTTTAGAAAAGGCAAAAGAAATAGCTACTGATGAAGAAACTATATGGGATGATACATTCAAAGGACCTCGATCATTCAAGCTTGTCAAACAATAAAAATTAGAGGGGTCATATGGAGTATCGTCAATCCAAAGGAAGGGATTGTCAGTGGGGACCACTGGCAGCTTTATCCTATCTAGGACATCTACATGAAGAGATAGATCAAAAACCATGGATAAACAAACAATAAGCAGAGCATCAAAGGAAAACATATATATATTGGGACACCATTGCTTTTGGACTTCCGACGTTCAACTAAAACTGAGATAGTTGGATCGAAATAGCTGAATGACAAGACCCGATCAAAAAAATCTGTAAAAACACAACCAGAGTCTTACTCTCGTCTAACACGAGACCGGTAAAAACCCCAAAATGCCCCTCACACGTGTCAGACAAGGGATGATTACATAAAATTCAACTGAAAAACATAGTAGCAAAGCTTTAAGCTGAAAGGGAAAGAAATAAACTATAAAAAATCCTACTATGAGGATCGAACACTAATCAAGAAACCGAAACTGAGCCTCTGTCCTAGGTATGCCCTCGCACCTATACCACAGTCTAGAGGGGAAATGAAAACACAAAACCGTGAATGGACCTAAAATTAATAAACCTTTTAAAAACATTTATCAATAAAAGATATTTACCCCTCCGTTTTCCAAACCATGCATGCATAAGAAATACGATCAAATCAATGAAAATAAATATAGAAAACACCCAGGGTCCACAATTCCTTGAACATCTCCCGGGCATAACCTTTGGGAAGACGACCTTTACACCACCAACAGTAGCCATGATATCCCATCCTCAATACCTGACTGTGACGACCTGTCCCAAATTAGCGGGATTAATTAAGAATTAATGACGAATTAGCAAGGCTAATCGGAGATTAGACGAGGATTAGCGGGCGTTCGAGCGAAATGACGATTTTGCCCCATAGAATGGGCAAATCGTTGACTTTTCGTTTCGGCGGTCAAATGGACTTTGGCTGATGACCGTGACGTAGGTCGTGACATCATGAGTTCATAGACAGGTGGCAGGCTCGATTCCGACATTCGAGGAGGAAGTTATGACGATCGGAAGTCCAAGGGCATTTTGGTAAATTGGGCCAAAAGTTGACTTTTTGACCGAGAGGTCTGATGGCCAAGGGCCGAAGATCGTTACGTAGATCAGGATAATACGAATCCGTAGACAGGCGGCACGTCGAATTCAGACGTTCGACGAAGAAGTTACGGTTCACGGAAGTTCCAGGGAACTATTAACGGCGACACGTTTTACGAGACAAAAAGTGAAGCTTTGTCTTTTGTGGGCCCAGTTACTTTTCAAGGACCAATGGATGAGTGACAAGTGTCACACATCCACTGGCCCTTCATTTACATTCATGCACCCACCATTCTCCTTCATCGATCATTCATCCTCTACTTTTCCAACCCAAAAACCCGATGCACCCTTCACCCAAATACCAAACCCTTGACTCCAGATGATAACTGAGAGAACAGAGAGGGAGGAGAGGACGGTGGACAATGGTGACTGGCCAAGGGCACGCCGCCGTGGACGGCGGAGCCATAAACCCGAGAAGGAACTCGGTAAGGCCCAATTTTCATTTTAATTCAATTTTTGCATTAGGGCCTGTTTTGGATGGTTTGGTCGAGCTTATTAGGTTGTTAGGAGTGTGAGTGGACTGTTTTTGATGGCTGAGAAGGGCGGTGCTGCCCTGGGGGTAATCGGAAAATTTAGACCGATTAGGGGAGGATTAAATGAACGGGTTTTTGTAGGTTTTTCTTAGTTTTCTTCATTGGAATGGATATGAAACATCAAAATAGGAAGAAAGGAATAAAAAAGGAGTGGATTGGACGAAAAATGAGGGAGGAGGAGAGCCAGACAGGTCACGCCAGTCTAGCTGGGCCGGCCGTACAGAGTGAACCGGCCGGACCGGTTCAACGCGTGAAGGAGAAGATGAATAGTCCTGGCGCGTGAGGCCCACGCGCATGACCATTCTTGGGCGCGTGTGGGCACGTGGCCCACAGTTTGGGGATGTGTTCAACACACGAAACTTTCTATTCGATGTAACGAACATTTTGGGACTAGTTTCGTGTCAATCGGACATCGCTTCGATATAGTTCGGGCTGTCCGAAGGTTTAGGATCGATTTTAAAAATAGTTAGAAAATCGGGAAAATTATGGGACTTCAATGAAAGGTTAATAAGGCTATTAGTAACCTTCTATTATGATTTGGACAGGTTTGGGAATCCCGGAGGCGACGGTTGGCCCGGGAGACGGTTATGGCACGCGTATCGAGGCGTGGCTTCGGACGGTCTGTGAGTGGACCTTTCTTTTGAACTTGATGCATGCATAAATGTTTTATAAGTGTTTTAATGTATGTTTTGTGATGCCATGAATGCATTTGATTGTGGTAGCTTAGGATCGACATATTTTTACGTTTTTCGAGGTTTTCGGCTTTATGTCGTACCTTTGCGTACTGCGTTTTCAATAAGGATTTAATAAATGGATTTCGGATTTAGAAATATGAAATCGGGCATGAGACCCATTTTATTTACGAACTCTCGGACATGGAGTCCATTTGATTTGACGAGGAATCGGACCTAGGGTCCATTTGAGCCATACGATCGGACCGAGGGTCCAGTTGGTTTACGATTCGGGTTTGAGGCCCATTTAGTGGTACTATCAGGCTTGATGCCCCGTTGATTTATGATAACGGGCTTGAGACCCATTTAGTTAAAATATCGGGCTTAAGGCCCCGTTGGAAATGTGAAATCGGACCTGAGGTCCTCTTGGGTCATGGTTTCGGGCTTAGGGCCCAATTGAATGTAACATCGAGCTTGAGTCCCAGTTCAGTTTATGAAATGAGAATTCAGGCATGAGACCCTGTTGAACTGATTATTTAGGCCGAGGCCTGTGAAATGGATTTGAATCGGATTTGAGGAATCCCGTTGAGATGAATCGGGTATGAAACCCAGTTAAGAAAGTGATTTGAGAAAGAAAGAAAAGAAATGAAATGAATGAACCCTCCATATGTTATATGGTCTCCTCCAGCGTCAACTTGGAGAGTCACGATCCACAGACCAGAGTGGGTATCCCCATAGGGATCCCGTTCCAGGAGTGGTGGTTACTTATTATGATGTGGTCCCAGACCAGATTCTGGTGAGATATGTGGACTAGATCCAGAGAGAGAGCTCGGACTAGATCCAGTGATTGAGCCTCCCAGATGGATATTCCTGAGAGAAGACTTAGAGTGAGACCCCGAGTAGTGTGCACACTAGTATAGATTTGACATCGTGACTATATCGGGGATGTGTTCCCTAGGGGCTGTGTGCCCCGAGTTGGCATCTTCTCCAGAAGTGCCTAGGATGGGTTATACGTATATTGATACGTATAAGGTTTTACAGAAAGTGATTTGGGGTGGAGACCCCGTATTCGATGTTTTAGAAATGATTTGGGGCGGAGACCCCTGTATTTGAAGTTGTGAAAGTGATTTGGGGCGGAGACCCTATTTGTGATATTTTGAAAATGGTTTTGGGCTGAGACCCACGTGATGTGATTTGGGCTGAGTCCCTATTGATTTGCCTTCGGGTTTTGAATTGTGATTTCGGGTTAGGGACCTAAATGGATTTATGGGTTATGGCGATTTATGGGGCCGTGCATGAACCCTTGAAAGGTTTTGATATGTTTGACAAATGAATTTTATGAATGTTTGATAAATGGTTTTGAATGCATGCGTATGTATTTATGAAGGGCATAAATGTCTTTATGCGAAATTTTTTTTAATGAAATTATTATTTTGTCCACTCACGACTTTTAATGTTTTAATGCCCTTCAGGTTGATCGCGGATGCGGGGTGTAGCAGAGACGAGATATCACTCCCCTCCTCCTACGATCCTGACACACTCTGATAACCCCGGCGAGGGCTAAAGATGGAATTTTCCCTGGTCTGACACGTGGTGTCAGACGGGTTCAGGCGGGTCCCACGTTAATCCCGGGGGATTTGTGACCAGTCCTGACAAGTTGGTATCAGAGCGTGGTTGGCTCATTTGATACTCATGGTACTCTGATACTAGTTGGTATCAAAGCATGTTTTGCTTGTGGAGTACGAGCAGGTCGAGGATGTGATGTCTCTGAAGTCGTAACAACCCGTCATCAACCTGATAGTTAGGGTAAGAGTAGGAAGTACCACGTGATGAACGAGATTCGATACGATGGTTTGAGGTTCAATTGCCATTCGAGGCCACGTGTTTCGATGTTTAATCTCGAGGAGGATCCGTATTCGTGTGAATTTAACGGCTTTGAGCCGTAGTGTTACTGGTGAGTAGGACCCAGTGGATCCTTAGAGACAGTATGAAGGTTTGAGAGTTGTGACCCTACTGTCGTGTCGGATAGAGGATGTACGGATTAGTACCAGTTGTGGTCAGAGGTCATGGTCGCCCGGTTTAAGATGACCCTGTATGACTAGGCTTACGATGGTTGGGAATAGGAATGTGTAACTCTGGTTGGCGTTGTGATGTCATGTTTCGGTGTGTCGAATCCCGGTGGGATGTCGACTAGCAGGAGATGCCGAAGTTGTAACGACCCGTCCCGAGAGCCGTGATTAGCAAAGTCATTAGTAACAGATTAGCGAGCTTAATCGGTGTTTAGTTGGTTACATTTGGCTCGTTAGCGTAAAATGACGATTTTGCCCCTAGTTTGAGTAAAAAGTTGACTTTTAGTTCGGGCAGTCAATTGGGTTTTGACTGATGACTGTGACGTAGTTAGGGACGACACAAGTACGTAGACAGGTGGTACGCCCGATTCCGACATCTGAGGAGGAAGTTATGATGTTTGGAAGGTTGAGGGCATTACCGTAATTTGGGTAAAATAGGGGGAAAAGTTGACTTTTCGCACGACAGGGTGTTTGTACGTAAATCGAGGACCGTTAGGTAGATCTCGTCGTCCTGAATTCAACGACAGGCAGCATGCCTTCATCGGACATTGGACGGGCGAGATACGGGTCTAGAACGGTAAGGGCAAAACGGTAATTTGTGCAAGTAGGGGCATTTTGGTCTTTGTGGTGCATTGGGAATTGGGCCAATCTGATAAGGCCAAGTGTACAGGTGAAAGTGGATATTTGTGAGAGGGGTTATAGGATTATGACATGTGGCAAGGGGCTAGAGGTTTCTACAAGTTTGCACGGTTCAAATTAAAATGGGTGAGTCGTGCTTGTGTTTGTTCGAAGAGGAAAACAGAGACTAAGCTGAGGGTGAGAAATCGAGTGATGGCCAGGAGTGTGTGCTCTGGTGAGTGAGGGAGTGATAGCAGAGAGAGTTTAAGGCCTGGTGAGTGAGTTGTGAATGGAACTCGTGGCAGAGTTGTTGTGTGTGTGAGGGTGAGCTCACGGGAAAACCAGATAACAGAGAGGGAGTTTGGTGGTAGTGCGAAGCTCAGTGATCAAGTTGATCAAATTGGACTCAAGGGGAAGCTTTGACGGCTATGTGGACTCCAGGGAATGCGGCGGCGAGCACGGCGGCGATCGACATGCAGGTAATTTCCCCATTTCTTTTTTATGTTCTGTTTTGCCGTGAATTTCAAATCGATAGTCGTGGCTTTTATGGATGAGTCGAAGAGTCTGGTGAGGTCTAGGGGACTCAGTAGGGTCCTAGGAAGCTGCTGGTTGTGCAGCCATGAAGGGGAAGTGTACGGGTGGCCTGGAGTGCAAATAGGGGATTTGAACGGGTTCTGTTTCGAGCTAGGGACGATGGGTTAGAGGTAGGATTGTCGTGTTTGGTTGAGGGGAATGGATTGCTGGGTAGAGGACGAAGAGATTGATGGAAAGAAGGAAGAAAATGGTGGACGGACGGCGGAGAACCGGCCACGCCGGTCCGGAACAATAACCGTCGAGAGGTTGAAAATGAACAGTGTTCTGTGCAGGCGCGTGAAGCCCACGCACAACCACTTTGGGCGGCGCGTGGGGGCGCGTGGGACATTTTCCGGGGAAACTTCCAACTAGGTTTTTGATCTAGATGTGATAACAAATCTTTTGGGATATTTTTCGGGTTAATCGTATGTCGGTTCGAGTTAGTTCCGCGGGATTGAAGTTCTAGGGTTTCTTTTTATGCACGTTTGAAGTTCGGAAAAATTGGGGAAAATTAGGAGGACCTTGTTGGACGTGTTAGTGATGTATATTGGTGACTTGTGACAAGATTGGAAATCCCCGAGGATGTAACAACCCGTCCTGAGAGCCGGGATTAAGATAGTGATTAAGGTGTGATTATTGAGGTTAAGCAGTGGGTAGGTGGTCCCGATGGGTCTATGAGCGTAGAATGACGATTTTGCCCCTAGTTCGGGCAAATAGTTGACTTTTAGTTGGGAGGTCGATTTGAGTGTTGATCGGTGACTAGGATGTAGTTTAGGATGTCACGAATCCATAGGCAAGTGGCACGCCCGATTCCGACATCCGAGGAGGAAGTTGTGATATTCGGAAGGTCGAGGGCATAACTGTAATTTGGGTAAATTAAGGGGAAAAGTTGACTTTTTGAATAATCGAGTTTTGGTAGGTTGACCTAGGATGGTTAGATAGATTCCGTCGTCCTGAGTTCGATGACAGGCGGCACGTCTTCATCGGACTTACGGGGCGAGAGTTACGGGTCTAGGAAGTTTTGGTTAAATCGTAAATATGAGTTAAAAAGAAGGGTATTTTGGTCATTGTGGCACATTGGGATTTGTGCACAGAGGAAAGGAATGGACGGCTGGGATTAGGCCATGTGGGAGTGTGTGGAGTGGATTGTGACATGTGGCATGTGTGTAGAGGATTCTGGTGGAATCCTGTATGTGCGCGGTCCCAATTATTTGGGTGCACCTGTGCGTGCCCGTGTGTTGTTCTTCGACACAGACAGAAACAGAGGGTGAGGAATGGGGAGCAATTGATCGACTCAGTGCAAGGGGGGAGTGAAGAGTGCTTGTGAGAGTGACAGGGAGGAGAGTTTGAGTAGGTGGTCGTGTTTTGGTGGCGACATCGTGCACGACGTCACGGAGGTGGCACGGTTGCAGTTTTGGGGAAACAGAGAGGCTGTGATACAAGGGTGGTGACTACGCCGTGTGGTGGCTCAAACCAAGGCAGAGAGAGCTGCAGGAGGCTGCAGGGAGTCCAACGAGCACCGTGGCACGCGACGGTGCGCACGGCGGAGACGCGATCGAAAGGTAAGCTCTTTTGCTCTGTTTTTCCCGTGCTGCTCAATTTGAAAGTCGTGAGGTTGGGCTTAGAGTCGAGAGGAATGGAGGTCAGGGTGAGGTTCAGGAGGGTCCTAGGCGTCGACTAGGATGGTCGCCGTGACGGGGGTGTACACGGCGGAGGTTAGCACGACGGGGGTACCTGTATGCTCTGTTTTGCCGTGATGTTCAAACGGCTAGTCGTGATGTTTGGGTAAGAATCGACGGTCAAGGTGAGTCGGGTTAGGCTTAGAAGGGTCCTAGGAAGAGGTTGGTGAAGCCACCATGAAGGGGGAAGTCGTGGGTGGCCGGAAAGGAAAACAGGGGTTTTGAGTTGTCTGGTTTGAGCTTTAGTCGACGGGCTAGGGACAGAGTCGAGGTTAGGAGTGTTGGGGAATCGATAGGGTAGGCCTAGACGATGAGAATGGTGAAGGAAGGGAAGGAATGGAGACGGGACGGTGGAGAACCGCTCTCGCCGGTTCGAATTACAGACACTGTATCGAACCGGGTTTGTTCGAGGTAGGGGATGCACTGTAGCAGCGCGTGAGGGCCACGCGCAGCCACTTTGGGCGGCGCGTGGGGGCGCATGCGGCGGCGTATGGAGAAACGGTCAACATGGTTTTTGGTCTAGGAGTTGTGGTGAGTTCAATGGAGTTGGTTTCGGGTCAATCGAAAGTAGTTTGAATGTAGTTCCGCGAGGGTGAAGGTTTAGGGTCCCGGGTTTTAGGTTTTCGATTCGGGGATTTTTGAGGGAATTTAGGTAAACCTTCGTAGACGTGTTAGTGACGTAATTTGACGGTGATTGACAGGATCGGGATTTCCCGAGGAAGCCGAGGAACGGGCTGGACGTTCGGGACGCGAGTAGGGCTCAGTACTGTGAGTGGACCCTTTCCTTAAACTCGATCATGCATAACTGTTTTTATATACGTTTTGATGATTTTACTCAAGACACTAGGTTTATTACATATGTTATGATGGTTTTACGTGATTATACGTGATTTAGATGTTTTCACGTTTTTCGAGACATTTTCGGGATTTTGCATGTTTTTCGAGGAAATGTTGGTTTTCGGATTTTGATGACACATTTGGGGATTTCCACCTATAAAGGTTTTCTGATAATGATAAATGGGTTATGAAATATGATTTGTGATTACATGTGGTTTTGGTATGAAAATGGATATTTTTCCGGATTTGGGTTCGGAATGACGGTTCTGGATGCCGGAAGGGCTTCAGACCAGTGATTTCGGATTCGGGTTTGGATGTGGATTTGGTAAGTGGTTTTCAAATGGTTTTGGGATTGGATTTGCTGGATCTGGATATTGGGTTTAAAGACCCGGATATATGTGACGGGGGACCGGCCGGATTGGGTTTAAAGACCCGGATTGAGTTTAAAGACTCGGATATATATTGGTATTCCCCCGTAGGCCTTGAGTTTAAAGACTCGGGAGTTTAAAGACTCGGATATTATTAAGGCCTGGATTGAGTTTAAAGACTCGGGAGTTTAAAGACTCGGATAGGTCCAGCAGGTTCGGTCGAGGAAATGAGGATTTGATACGGTTTCTGATACTCATGCTATGGTTTCTTATGATACTTTATAGTGTTTCTGTTTTTATGATGTTTTATAATGATTATTTTATAACTGTGTTCATAACTGTTGGTTATGCATGTGGTTTCAAAACGGAGGGTTAAACTCGGTTTTCATATAACGTGGTTTTGAACTTTTTGTACTTTCCGGTCCACTCACATTTTCTGTTTTAAATTGCCCTCCAGATTGTGGAGCTAGCGCGGGGTCTTGGCGTCGAGGCAGAGTCCGAGGCATAGAAGTGACGTAAGGGATCCTAGAAGAGTTTAAAGGCTTCTGTGTGCGTGTACTCTATCAGTTTTATTTTCCTTGTAATTTAGTGCCATGCTCTGTAAACGATAAGGTTGGGATATTTTGTAATTACTCCTGCGTCTGACTGGGTTCGAGTGAGTTCTACTTGAGTTTTGTGTCGGGGAGTCAGACGGGAGCGGGATTTACCTCGGGTTTCGGGGTGAAACCGGGGTGGGTCCTGACAGAGGAGGTCGTGGAACGTGCAGGACGTACGGGACGCGAGTGACGTGCCCGGTATCTGTGAGTGGACCCCTTCTCTATAACTGAGCATGCATAACTGTTTTAATTACTGCTACGATTTTCATCACGTTTTACGAGGAAGCTTTGATTTACGATTATGATGCCATGATTTTGGGATTTCAAACGATAAGTGATTTTCAATGATTATAAGTGGATTTTGATACATGATTTGATGATCAAGGATTTTGGTTTTAGAATCAGATTTCGGAAAGTGGAATTTGGTTTTAAAGTTGAAACGTGAAATTCTGGATTTGGGTTCGGAATGATAGTTCTGGATGCCAGAAGGGCTTCAGACCAGTGATTTCGGATTCGGGTTTGGATGTGGATTTAGAAATGGTTTTCAAATGATTTTGATTGGATTTGCTGGATCTGGTTATTGGGTTTAAAGACCCAGATATTGTGATTGACGAGGGATAGGCCCGGATTGGGTTTAAAGACCCGGATTGAGTTTAAAGACTCGGATATATTGATATTTCCCCCGTAGGCCTATTGATTTTAAAGACTCAGAGTTTAAAGACTCGGATTATTGAGGCTTGGATTGAGTTTAAAGACTCGGGAGTTTAAAGACTCGGATAGGTCCAGCAGGTTTGATCGGATAATGATGACTTGGATTTATGTTTTTATCGTATTGTTTTCATGATGCCTATTTTGTGAGTCATAAACGTTTTTATGATGATTACTATGTGATTTATAGCTGTGTTTAAATAAATGGGTTGTGCATGCATGTTTTCAAAACGGAGGGCCAAACCCTGGTTTGTTTATGAAATGGTTTTTGAACTTTTATTCTTTATGGTCCACTCACACTTTCTGGTTTTTATTTGCCCTTCAGGTCGTGGAGCTAGCGCGGGGGTTGACGTTGAGGTAGCGTCGGAGGCATAGAGTACTCGAGAGTTTTCCCGGAGTGTTTTCAATTTTCCGTTGTGCATATTTTCTGTATCGGTTTTTTTTTCTTAGTTCGGTACCATGCTCTGTATGACTGTTGACTTTGGGTTGTTTAAATTTCTCCTGCGTCTGGCAATGAAATTTGTGGTTTTCATGAGGTTGTTTCGGTCTTTCGTTTTTGGGTTGTCAGACGGGAGTAGGATTTACCTCGGTTTTCGGGGTGAAACTGGGGTGGGTCTTGACAATTTGTATCAGAGCATAGGTTTGTGGTTTGTGTCTGTTGCGAGGTTGTCTTTAGGTTGTTTGACTGCTTCTATGCCTCTTTCAGCGTGCGGTTGACCATGCCTCCGAGACGTGAACCCCATCCACGACCTGAAGACGAAGCGGCGTGAGGGACAGAGAGTGCTACGATTGAGCGAGCACAGCGGCTCGGGGCTATGACTTTTAGTGGTGGGGCAGATCCTGAGGAAGCCCAGAGGTGGATCACGAGACTTGAGCGGATTTTCGCAGTGATGCATTGCCCACCGGAGGTTCGGGTGTTACTTGTTACCTTTTTACTAGATGGTGCGGTGTAGGAGGGGTGGCACACCCTCGAGTTGTCTGGCTGGGACGTCCACACTATGACCTGGGAGACGTTTACGGAGCGGTTTCTGGATCAGTACTACCCTCGTTCTTTCCATGATGCCAAGGAGGCGGAGTTTCTGCAAGTCCAACAGGAGAGTATGAGTGTGGTTGAGTACGAACAGAAGTTTCAGATGTTGTCTCGTTTTGCCTGCGAGGCGAGATTTGAGCCATAGTGACGGCTGGATCGTTTGCGACCCTCCGAGAGTTGTCAGATGCTGTGGTAAGGGTTGAGGCTAGCTTGCCGGTACGACTCCGGGAGCCACCTTTTTCTGGAGCTTCTAGTCAGAGGACACCGAAGAGGGGCAACTTCAGTGGAGCATCGTCGGCGGGCGATGATAATTTTGGTAGACCTGGTAGTTTCCAGAGTTCAGGGTTTCGTGGTTATCGAGCACACCCGTCTCCGCAAACCAGTGTGACGTCTGTTGCGTCCACCCGGAGACTGAGTGGTGGACCAAGTCGGGATGTGTGTTACTACTGTGGGGAGCGAGGTCATTTTCGACGTGACTGTCCGTTGTTACCACATGAGGGTGGTGTAGGCCGAGGAGCGGCGGAACCCGGACGGAGCATGGCGTCAGCGTCAGGGACTGCGGGCGCCAGAGGAGGTGGAGGTGCCACTAGTAGTTCGAGGGGACGTGGTAGACCTTCAGGATCCCAGTCCCGAGTTTTTGCGATGACTCAGCAGGAGGCTCAGCAGTACCCGGTGCAGGGACAGGTACTTTGTTTTTATCCTCGGTTGTGTTGTACACTATTTTGTTGGTTTCGAGGTAGAGTCTAGGACTTTCCCTAGGTGACCTGGAGTGACGAGGTTCAGGGTTACGGTGAGTTCCGTTGAAGGATGACGGAAGGAACAGTTGAAAGGAGTGACGATAACTGATCGATATGAGGTTATTTAAGAGAACCCACAATCTAGGAGTGCCCTTAGGACTTTGTTGGTTTAATCCGACAAGGTGGTCGGAATTGTTGGGCAGTGAGCCGGTAGGTAGGATTCCTTTTTGGACTAGATTGCTTATGGGTTAGGATTTGAGCTGGTTTCCGGAAAGTGTAGGTGGTTGTACGTGAGGATGTACTTTATGGACTCTGTTTGGGTACTCTACATGAGGTATTTTAAAATACCTTTGTTTTCTTTTCATAGAGTTTCCCTTGCGTACACCATGAAGTTCTAGTTGTACTGAGAGAGGGTTTGAAGTGTTGAACCGGTAGTAGGAGT
The DNA here is from genome assembly GCA_032719365.1 of Prinsepia uniflora. Taxonomy (NCBI): domain Eukaryota; kingdom Viridiplantae; phylum Streptophyta; class Magnoliopsida; order Rosales; family Rosaceae; genus Prinsepia; species Prinsepia uniflora. The sequence continues at coordinate 11,590,154 of CM064870.1, read as the reverse complement.
GTTGTGATATACCCAAGGTGGAGATGATAGGTTAGGAACTTCCTAGAGTAGTTGTCGTTGGGCGAGAGTTGACCACCGGGTAGGAGATCCCAGGTGTCGGGAACGAGCTGTGGAATTTCGGGACGAAATTCTTTTAAGGAGGGTAGATTGTAACGACCCGTCCCGAGAGCCGGGATTAGAAAAGTCATTAGTAACGGATTAGCGAGCTTAATCGGTGTTTAGTTGGTTACGTTTGGCTTGTTAGCGTAAAATGACGATTTTGCCCCTAGTTTGGGCAAAAAGTTCACTTTTAGTTTGGGCAGTCAATTGGATATTGACCGATGACTGTGACGTAGTTAGGGGCGTCATGAGTACGTAGACAGGTGGCACGCCCGATTCCGACATCCGAGGAGGAAGTTATGATGTTCAGAAGGTTGAGGGCATTACCGTAATTTGAGTAAAATAGGGGGAAAAGTTGACTTTCGCACGACAGGGTTTTTGTAAGTAAATCGAGGATCGTTAGGTAGATCTCGTCGTCCTGAATTCAACGACAGGTGGCATGCCTTCATCGGACATTGGACGGGCGAGATACGGGTCTAGAACGGTAAGGGAAAAACAGTAATTTGTGCAAGTAGGGGCATTTAGGTTTTTTTGGTGCATTGGGAATTGGGCCAATCTAATAAGGCCAAGTGTACAGGTGCAAGTGGATATTTGTGAGAGGGGCTATAGGATTGTGACATGTGGCAAGGGGCTAGAGGTTTCTACAAGTTTGCACGGTTCAAATTAAAATGGGTGAGTCGTGCTTGTGTTTGTTCGAAGAGGAAAACAGAGACTAAGCTGAGGGTGAGAAATCGAGCGATGGCCGGGAGTGTGTGCTCTGGTGAGTGAGGGAGTGAGAGCAGAGAGAGTTTATGACAGGACCCGCCCCGATCCCACGGGAACCACAAGGGGACGTGCCCTGCTCCCGTCTGACACCCAAAATAACATTCCAATTTTAACCTCAAAAGTTCAAATGTATAATAACCAAATTAAAGTTATACATCAAATCTAAATTTAACAGCTGACAGTTTAAGACCTGGTGAGTGAGTTGTGAGTGGAACTCGTGGCAGAGTTGTTGTGTTTGTGAGGGTGAGCTCAAGGGAAAACCAGAGAACAGAGAGGGAGTTTGGTGGTAGTGCGAAGCTCAGTGATCAAGTTGATCAAATTGGACTCAAAGGGAAGCTTGGACGGCTCTGTGGACTCCAGGGAACACGGCGGAGAGCACGGCGGCGATCGACATGCAGGTAATTTCCCCATTTCTTTTTTATGTTCTGTTTTGCCGTGAATTTCAAATCGATAGTCGTGGCTTTTATGGATGAGTCGAAGAGTCTGGTGAGGTCTAGGGGACTCAGTAGGGTCCTAGGAAGCTGCTGGTTGTGCAGCCGTGAAGGGGAAGTGTACGGGTGGCCGGGGTGCAAACAGGGGATTTGAACGGGTTTTGTTTCGAGCTAGGGACGATGGGTTAGAGGCAGGATTGCCGTGTTTGGTTGAGGGGAATGGATTGCTGGGTAGAGGACGAAGAGATTGATGGAAAGAGGGAAGAAAATGATGGACGGACGGCGGAGAACTGGCCACGCCGGTCCGTAACAGTAACCATCGAGAGGTTGAAGATGAACAATGTTCTGTGCAGGCGTGTGAGGCCCACTCGCAACCACTTTGGGCTGCGCGTAGGGGGTGTGGGGCATTTTCCGGGGAAACTTCCAACTAGGTTTTTGATTTAGATGTGATAACGAATCTTTTAGGATAGGTTTCGGGTTAATCGGATGTTGATTCGAGTTAGTTCCGCAGGATTGAAGTTCTAGGGTTTCTTTTTACGTACGTATGAAGTTCGTGAAAATTGAGGAAAATTAGGAGGTCCTTGTTGGACGTGTTAGTGACGTATATTGGTGACTTGTGACAAGATCGGGAATCCCCGAGGAGGTTGAGGAACGTGTAGGACGTACGGGACGCGAGTGACGTGCCCGGTATCTGTGAGTGGACCCCTTCTCTATAACTGAGCATGCATAACTGTTTTTAATTACTGCTACGGTTTTCAGCATGTTTTACGAGGAAGTTTTGATTTACAATTATGATGCCATGATTTTGGGATTTCAAACGATAAGTGATTTTCAATGATTATAAGTGGATTTTGATACATTATTTGATGATCAAGGATTTTGGTTTTAGAATTAGATTTCGGAAAGCGGAATTTGGTTTTAAAGTTGAAACGTGGAATTCTGGATTTGGGTTCTGAATAACGGTTCTGGATGCCGGAAGGGCTTCGGACCAGTGATTTCGGATTTGAGTTTGGATATGCATTTAGAAATGGTTTTCAAATGATTTTGATTGGATTTGCTGGATCTGGTTATTGGGTTTAAAGACCCGAATACTGTGATTGAAGGGGGACGTGCCCAGATTGGGTTTAAAGACCCGGATTGAGTTTAAAGACTCAGAGTTTAATGACTTGGATATATTGATATTTCCCCCGTAGGCCTGTTGAGTTTAAAGACTCGGATTATTGAGGCTTGGATTGAGTTTAAAGACTCGGGAGTTTAAAGACTTGGATAGGTCCAGCAGGTTTGATCGGATAATGATGACTTGGATTTATGTTTTTATCGTATTGTTTTCATGATGCCTATTTTGTGAGTTATAAAGGTTTTTATGATGATTACTATGTGATTTATAGCTGTGTTTAAATAAATGGGTTGTTCATGCATGTTTTCAAAACGGAGGGTCAAACCCTGGTTTGTTTATGAAATGGTTTTTGAACTTTTATTCTTTATGCTCCACTTACACTTTCTGGTTTTTAATTGCCCTCCAGGTCGTGGAGCTAGCGCGGGGGTTGATGTTGAGGCAGCGTCGGAGGCATAGAGTACTCAAGAGTTTTCCCGGAGTGTTTTCAATTTTCCTTTGTGCGTATTTTAGTATCGGTTTTTTTTTGTTTTTCTTAGTTCGGTACCATGCTCTGTATGACTGTTGACTTTGGGTTGTTTTAAATTTCTCTTGCGTCTGGCAATGAAATTTGTGGTTTTCGTGAGGTTGTTTCGGTCTTTCGTTTTTGAGTTGTCATACGGGAGCAGGACTTACCTCGGTTTTCGGGGGGAACAGGGGTGGGCCCTGACAGGAGTAGTTATGGTGTGACGCGATAAGATGTGATTGCGCACTTAGCGCTTGTGCAGTATTGGACCCGGAGTATGGCCAATTCTTGTGGAGGCCAGCGGTTGAGAGCCGTAGAGTTACGAGAGGACGAGATCCTCAGAGAGTAGTTATTGGCTGGTTGGGTACTAGTATTGGAGTACGACGACTCTTCGGAGTCGAGATCGAGGGATCGGTCAAGATGGTAAGGCTGCAGAGGGCAGCCGAGGTTTGTGATAACCCTGGTTGGTGATTGATTGGACAAGTTACTATGAGTGTGGTACTTGTGATCGGATCCAGAGGTGGAACAATCGGTGGATGTTGTGTGCGGAGTGGTTGGTACTGGCGGTGAGACTACCGCATGGGTTGAGAGTCTCGATAGCAAAGTGTTTGTGAGTTTGGTCTGTACGAGGTTGTGATAGACGTTGCTATCGATGGGCGTGATCGAGTCTTATCGAGTTTGATGGACTCAGGTTACCGTGACGATTGTGACGATAGGATTCGTCAGTCATAACGATGATATGAGGTGCATGAGTGACGCACAGTACGAGCAGTGATTCTGGATTCGACTCGGTGACGGCTGAGTCCGATTTCAGAATGAAATGTTGACATTGGGTGTTGACATACTTGCCACGCTCTTGTGAAGGCGGCTATTAAGAGTGGGACAGAGAGGATCACGAGTGGCTCAGTGCGAGGTACTGGAGTACTTGGTATGGAGACCAGTTTCCCCAGTGATGGATATCAGTTTCCTCAGTGATGGAGACCAGTTTCCTAGTGATGGAGACCAGTTTCCTCAGTGATGGAGATTAGTTTCCCCTGTGATGGAGATCAGTTTCCCTAGTAATGGAGACTAGTTCCCTAGATTGAGTCGCGAGGGTGTGCCCAGAAGTTGTAACTTTTGAGGTGAAACGTGAGATACAGGTGCAAATGGATGGCTTAAGTGACGCCTTATGACGTATGGGTTGGTTTGTCGGATTTGGTAGTACGTGAATCAAGGTTAAATCGCGTGAATTCCATTCGGAATAAGTGTAACCGCGTGTACGGTATTCACAGATGCGTGGATGGTGTTCGGTTGAGCTGAGAACTTGATAGTCCATTGTGGATTGGTTTTGGATGACTACGGTTAACCATACCTCCTAAGTTGGGGACTTGGAAATCGTTTTCCTGTAGGATACAAGAAATGTTCGTGGGATGAGTGAACTCCGTATTTGAAAAGAAACACGATTCCAACGTGATTGGTACTTCGGAATCACGAGAGGTTGCAATCGAGATGATGACATCAAAGTCCTTTCGACGATGACATCAAATCTCATCACCTTGGCGTATCTTGGATTTTTTCCTAGGTGGGACGACGATGAGTGATTTGACGGCTAGGAGTTCAAGAAGGTGTAAGAACCGAACACCTCGGTTGTGGGTCAATCTTGTTTGACGTGACGAGTAGATAGTGGTTAGCGTCACGTGATGTGACGAGTGAGTACCCGAGAGTACGAGTACGGTGTAGTTTGGATAGAATCCTAGTTGGACATGAATGACGATCGGAGTAGATCCGATAGTGATAGTTTGGAGACTCGAGGTGAGTCTAGATGACAAGTGGTATCGCTGAGTGATGCGAGATACGATGCAAGGACTCGAGAACGAGTCGAGATCAGAGTAGAGCAGTGAAGCGCAGTGGAGCCGGGAGTTATCGGCTGGTCACGATCCGATGCGTTTGGATCGATGTGGATTGACGGGACTCTAAGAAGAGTCAGTTTTGGGGAATAGGAAATTGAGAGAATTGACTTGTGCGAGTGTTTAGAGTCATTATTGGGCATAGGTTTGAGGATGACCTGTGAGATGGGATTCATTCCATTGTGATGGTAAGATCTATAGATTGTTGTCTGATCGGATGCTGAGTAGGAGGCCAGCTAAGATGTGATAGCTTTTCATGGGGATGCGTTTTCAGCCTGACGACTGTCAGATGGAATGTGTCAGAGTGTCAGACTGAAAAGCCGTTTAGATGTCAGATTGGTATGGCTGACCTGTCAAGTGAGTGACAGGCGTGATCGACGAGTGTCAACATGTTGTCTCGAGTAAGATATACGAGCAGGCGTGTAGTTCTCTAGAGTGAGTTGGAGATTTGGAGGCTCCGATGATGGTACGTACCGATGAGTACAGTATGTATATTGGACGTGTACTGCTACACGAGTATTCTCGTGTGGGTGCAGCGATCCGATTCGAGGAACATGGATGGATTCCACAGTTTGGTTGTGGAATCGGGTCGATTTAAATTTCGAGGACGAAATTCTTTAAGGGGGGAAGTTTGTGACGACCCATCCCAAATTAGCGGAATTAATTAAGAATTAATGACGGATTATCAAGGCCAATCGGAGATTAGACGAGGATTAGCAGAAGTTCAAGCGAAATGACGATTTTGCCCCTAGAATGGGCAAACCGTTGACTTTTTGTTTCGGCAGTCAAATGGACTTTGGCCAATGACTATGACGTAGTTCGTGACGTCACGAGTTCATAGACAGGTGGCAGGCTCGATTCCGACATTTGAGGAGGAAGTTATGACGATCGAAAGTCCAAGGGCATTTTGGTAAATTGGGCCAAAAGTTGACTTTTTAACTGAGAGGTCCGATGGCCGAGGGCCGAAGACCGTTATGTAGATCGGGACGATACGAATCCATAGACAGGGGCCGCGTCGAATTTGGACGTTTAACGAAGAAGTTACGATGCACGGAAATTCCGGGGAACTATTTACGGCGACACATTTTACGAGACAAAAAGTGAAGCTTTGTCTTTTGTGGGCCCAGTTACTTTTCAAGGACCAATGGACGAGTGACAAGTGTCACCCATCCATTGGCCCTTCCTTTACATTCATGCACCCCCATTCTCCTTCATCGATCATTCATCCTCGATTTTCCCAACCCAAAAACCTGATCCACCCTTCACCCAAATACCAAACCCTTGACTCCAGATGATAACTGAGAGAACAGAGAGGGAGGAGAGGACGGTGAACGATGGTGACTGGCCAAGGGCACGCCGCCATGGACGGCGGAGCCATAAACCCGAGAAGGAACTCGGTAAGGCCCTATTTTCATTTTAATTCAATTTTTGCATTAGGGCCTGTTTTGGATGGTTTGGTTGAGCTTATTAGGTTGTTAGGAGTGTGAGTGGACTGTTTTTGACGGCTGAGAAGGGCGGTGCTGCCCTGGGGGTAATCAGAAAATTTAGACCGATTAGGGGAGGATTAAACGAACGGGTTTTTGTAGGTTTTTCTTAGTTTTCTTCATTGGAATGGATAGGAAACATCAAAATTGGATGAAAGGAATCAAAAAAGAGTGGATTGGACGAAAAATGAGGGAGGAGGAGAGCTGGACCGGCTGTACAGAGTGAACCGGCCGGACCGGTTCAACACGTGAAAGAGAAGATGAATAGTCCTAGCGCGTGAGGCCCACGCGCAGGACCATTCTTGGGCGCGTGTGGGCGCGTAGCCCACATTTTGGGGATGTGTTCAACACACAAAACCTTCTATTCGATGTAACGAACATTTTGGGACTGGTTTCGTGTCAATCGGACATCGTTTGGATATAGTTTGGGCTGTCCGAAGGTTTAGGATCGATTTTAAAAATAGTTAGAAAATCGGGAAAATTATGGGATTTCAATGAGAGGTTAATAAGGCTATTAGTAACCTTCTATTACGATTTGGAGACAGGTTTTGGAATCCCGAAAGCGACGGTTGATGCATGCATAAATGTTTTATAAGTGTTTTAATGTATGTTTTGTGATGCCATGAGTGCATTTGATTGTGGTAGCTTAGTATCGACATATTTGCACGTTTTTCGAGGTTTTCAGCTTTATGTCATACCTTTGCGTACTGCGTTTTCAATGAGGATTTAATAAATGGATTTCGGATTTAGAAATATGAAATCGGGCACAAGACCCATTTGATTTACGAACTCTCAGACTTGGAGTCCATTTGATTTGACGAGGAATCGGACCTAGGGTCCATTTGAGCCATACGATCGGACCGAGGGTCCAGTTGGTTTACTATTCGGGTTTGAGACCCAGTTAGTGGTACTATCGGGCTTGATACCCCGTTGATTTATGATATTGAACTTGAGACCCATTTAGTTGAAATATCGGGCTTAAGGCCCCGTTGGAAATGTGAAATCGGACGTGAGGTCCTGTTGGGTCATGGTTTCGGGCTTAGGGCCCAATTGAATGTAACATCGGGCTTGAGTCCCAGTTCAGTTTATGAAATGAGAATTCGGGCATGAGACCCTGTTGAACTGAGGATTTAGGCCGAGGCCTGTGAAATGGATTTGAATAGGATTCGAGGAATCCCGTTGAGATGAATCGGGTATGAAACCTAGTTAAGAAAGTGATTTGAGAAAGAAAGAAAATAAAAGAAATGAATGAACCTTCCATATGTTATATGGTCTCCTCTAGCGTCGACCCTGAGAGTCACGATCCACATACCAGAGTGGGTATCCCTATAGGGATCCCGTTCCAGGAGTGGTGGTTACTTATTATGATGTGGTCCCGGACCAGATTCCGGTGAGATATGTTGAATAGATCCAGAGAGAGAGCTCGGACTAGATCCAGTCATTGAGCCTCCCAGATGGAGATTCCTGAGAGAAGACTCGGAGTGAGACCCCGAGTTGTGTGCACACTAGTATAGATTTGACATCGTGACAATATCGGGGATGTGTTCCCTAGGGGCTGTGTACCCCGAGTTGGCATCTTCTCCGGAAGTGCCTATGATGGGTTATACGTATGTTGATACGTATGAGGTTTTACAGAAAGTGATTTGGGGCGGAGACCCGTATTCGATGTTTTAGAAATGATTTGGGGCGGAGACCCCCGTATTTGAAGTTGTGAAAGTGATTTGGGGCGGAGACCCCGTTTTTGATATTTTGAGAATGGTTTTGGGCTGAGACCCACGTGATGTGATTTGGGCTGAGTCCCTATTGATTTGGCCTACGAGTTTGAATTGTGATTTCGGGTCAAGGACCCAAATGGATTTATGGGTCATGACGGTTTATGGGGCCGGACATGAACCCTTGAAAGGTTTTGATATGTTTGACAAATGAATTTTATGAATGTTTGATAAATGGTTTTAAATGCATGCGTATGTATTTATGAAGGGTATAAATGTCTTTATGAGAAAATGTTTTTAATGAAATTATTATTTTGTCCACTCACGACTTTTAATGTTTTAGTGCCCTTCAGGTTGATCGCGGATGCGGGCTGTAGCAGAGACGAGACATCACTCCCCTCCTCCTACGATCTTGACGTACTCTGATAGCCCCGACGAGGGCTAAAGATAGAATTTTCCCTGGTCTGACACATGGTGTCAGACAGGATCAGGCGGGTCCCACGTTAATCCCGGGGGATTTGGGACCGGTCCTAACACTGACTATGCCAACAAATCCCTGTACTACGAGTAGACAGCCCCAAGGAACTCACAGAGACACACACCAAACGCCAGTCCTGGAAAGTATAATAGTCCCCAGGATCTAGCGTAGACACACTTCAGGTGCCAGTCCAGGAAAATGGTAATTAACATACGTAGTTGTCTCAGGATCTGCGGAGCCCCACTCCGGATGTCTGAGAGTCGGCCAAACCCCAAGGATGGTCAGCAGTGGAATAGTCGTAGTCAAATAACCCCAAAACATCATGTAAAACACATATCAAAGTTATGTCAAAGAATAAACCCAGATCCAAACCCAAAATATAGTTCATGTACACAAATCTGTAAAATCGGCTTCCAAACCATATCAATGAGTAACCAAAATCATATATCTGTATATCAAAACAACCATAACCAGAATATGCAGTCAAATCATGTATAACAACCACGTGACTTTAGTTGCTGACGTCACTTGCTACCGTTAGTCCTAGGTGGCATGTCTCTGACAATCCTGACACATCCTACCACATGGCAGCCTCTGCCACATGCCACGTGGCACCCTCTAACACCTGTTGACAAGACACATCCCTAATTCCCCTCGATTATGGTAGAATGTCATGCTCCTGTCCGACACCACGTGTTAGACTAGGGATATGACCATAACCCACTCAGGGTTTCCAGAGTACATAGTGGTTTACTGAGTACGCAACGTTGTGTGATGTCTCGGTCTCAAGTACAGTCCGCATCCACGATCAACTTAAAGGGTATCAAAAACATTAACACTATGAGTGGACAAAAATAAACAGTTGGTAAACAATTTCTGAAATAACATTTATACCCTTCAATTAAAAGTATGCATGCATCAGAAATCGAACCGTAGCTCAAATAATTTCTTAAAACCAAATCATATTGTTTTTCAAACCAATAAAACAGTGAAATATTCATCAAATCAAATCAAGTATCTCACGTAGGGTCTCAGCCCAAAACCAAATCACGTAGGTTCTCCGTCCAAATCCAAATTATGTAGGGTCTCAGCCCAAATCAAATCTCATAAATCATCTCAATATGGCCTTTATCCGAAACATAGCTTTTAAGTACGCATGGACTCACACTCGGAGTCGTATGAAAATAAACCAAACCATAAAACAAATATCTAAACGTAAGATTAGTACTCAAAACATGAGAAACCCATCCTTAATATCAAATATCAAACATCCATACGATAGTCACGATATCAATGCAACGCGTGCGACTCGGGATTACCACGTCCGAGTATACACCTAGGATCTACGATGTCTGGGTAATGTACATATCTGACACTCTTGAGCCAGAGCCTCCCCTCGAAGCTACTCACCTCCAGGCAGTGTAATCGTGACCTGTCCAGGATCTACAACGTTTGAAGGATACCACTTCGGGATCTAATACGTCCGAAGGGAATAATCATATCATAGAGGATGATAGTATGGAAAAAAGTTCACAAAGACTCACAATTTGAGTCTAAATCATTTCTAACAGGGTCACAAGCTCAAAATATCATTTTGAAGCCCGATAACCATTTCACTATTCAAATCACTGTTCAAAATCACATTTGATTGTAATCTAAGTCAAAGTCAATAACCAACTGGGTCTCAAGCTCGAAATACCAATTTCACGTATTTCCGTGAAATCATTCAAAATCGATAATCAAATTCTCATTTAAAATTATTGAAATCACATGCACGTAGAAAACTCGGCCTAAGTCCAAAGTAACATATAAAACACAAATCTCGAAATACATGCAATATAACATTTTCCACGAAAATGCTCAACATCAAACAAAAATCATATTCATAAACACACATAGATAAAACATGTATGCATGCATCATTTTATAAAAAAAATATCCACTCACAGTCTGTCCAAGATGCGCACTCACCATCTGCGTCGTAAGCCAATTCGAGGCTAATCCAAAGTCTCCAGGACTTCCAGGCATGTCCATAAGTAAAACCCCTAAAAATCATGGAACCGAGAATGCGTCCTGAACATGCTTTCTGAGGCTAAAACCTCCAAATGAACTATCAAATTATCTTCGATTGACCTGAAACCACCACCATTGAATTTAGATCGTCAAAAACTTTCTAACAAGATCGAGTTAACCTCGAAATTCGTGCCCATAAGTCCTCACATGTCGGTCAAAGTTCGGTTAATGAAAATCACCACTAACATCAGCCCTAGCTGACGTCATCTGCTGACATCCGCCTGACATCTGACAACTCTAACAACATGCCACATGGCACACCCTGACTAGTGCCACGTGTCAACCTCTGACAAGTGCCATGTCAAAGGATGACATCACCTGATGACGTCATCACCACCACATGTACTGCCACTTGTCACTGACAACTCTGATAAGTCTCTAACACACGTCCACGTGGTACCACCTCACTAGTCCACGTGGTCTGACATGTTTGACGTGGACTACCACGTCAACTCCTGACTGGACTAACACCTGGCCACGTGTCACCCTCTAGTTGGACATGTGGCCTGACAATGATGATGTGAACTGCCACATCATCACCTTCAACCTCCAGTCGAGTCGACCCGAATCTTTGTAACGGGTCATTCAATCTGCGACTCGACCCGGTTCATTCTTCGCCATTTTTCCACCTTTTCGCTCTATTTTTCCATCATTAAACTCGTCTTTCACCCAGAAATCGACCCCTATAATTCAAACTAGGAAAACGTACCTAAAATGGGCTGGCCAAGCTCAATCATCCACGACCAGCATTCGAACCTCCTTCTAGGGCGATTCTAGCAGCCTTCTTGTTTGTTTCTTGGCCTTGTACACTCGCAAGAACCCACAGAAAAGAACCCTGGCCTTAGTTTTTATCCAAAACATCCTAAAATTCACAAATCCAAAAATCACACACACGGGCTCACGGGTTGCCTAGTTTTCTGGGTTTTCTACCCACCGTCGTGGCTCAGCCACCTCTACTGTCCAGTCAGTCTCTCAACCTCACTCTCAATCTCTCTCAGGCAAAAGAAGGGAGAAGAAAAGGAGATGATGGAATGAAAAATGCAGTGGGTTTCGGGTTGTTCAAACAAAGGGAGAAGATGCATGTATGAAAGTTGAGGATCAATGGATGAGTAACAAGTGTCACTCATCCATTGGGCCTAAACACAAATATGTAGGCCCACAAGTCGAACATCAAAAGTCAATGACCTCGTAATTCGTGTAATCAAAATAGTTCAAAAAATAATTCTAGACCCGTAACTTCCCTGTACGATGTCCGATCTCGACGTGTCGCCTATCTACGAACTCGTAGCTTCTCGATCTACGTAATAGACCTCGATCTACATGAAATTGACATGGGAGGTCAAAAGTCAACATTTTCACCCGTCTAGGGATAAAATCGTTATTTCACCTCGATCATCCTAATAATCCTCGATTAATTCCTGATTAATCCTTAATTAAAACTTGTTAATTATGAAATTCGGGACGGGTCGTTACACCTGCCACGTGGAACCTACTACGTGTCACCTGATGTCATCATGATGTCACTTGGTGACATCATTATAACGTCATGGTACTGTCACCCTCGTTGGAGAAGGAGGTTGCGCCATCGCGGCTGTCGCCATGGTAGCTTCTGTGGCCGAACGAAAAACCCCCATTGAAGGTCCAAAATTCAGACCTTAGTTTCTCAACTAAATTGGACAATTTTTTTTTAAATCAAAATCTATCTACTCAAACCCAAGAATCCCAATCCAAGCTCAGAATTGAAAAAAATTACATGGTTCCTAAGTTATAAGCCTCGAAAGATTTGGCTTCCTATCCTCCTCTCATCCCGAGCACCACTATGTCATTCCACCTTCAAAACTTACATTGCCTTGCTGATGAGAGTCCCTAGACTCTAAATCTGGACTTGGTTTGGTCTAAAAGGTCACAAAGATGCACATGTGGTAAAGGAAAAATGGGAAGAGTGGAGCTTCAATTCAAGCCAAGAAAAGGAAAAAAGATTACAACTTGATGACCCAGACCGCCGAAAACAAAGAATAAAACTTGGCTGAATCATGTAGTCGGTCGTCGGCACCTTGCGAAGGAATTGGATATGCGACTTGGGCAAATTAATTTCATGGTGCTCTTTGATTGCTTCAATTTCAACCCATGTAACATATAAAAAACTAAACACATGTCAGGTTTTGAAAGGAAGTACCATAAATTGATGTGATATTTCAAGATCACTTAATAATTTATCATGATCTTGCATGCCACATTTTCTTTCGATAACTACATTGTTGGATGTAGAAATAAGAAAGATAAATATTAACATGAATTATTTTATTGAATGGTGCAGTTAGGAATTTATTTGAATATGATATTTTTTAATTATTTAATATAATTCAATTTATTATAATATATGTCAAATTATAAAAAAAAAATTATGATAAATTGAACATCAATGGAACATAAAAGCAATAATAATGTTTTATATTTATTGTTTAAACTTCATCAATGGAACATCATTTAGCTAAAATTACAATATGACAAGAATTACTTTAAGAAAAGTTTATATAAAATTTCTCGTGTGACAGATTTTATATGCGTGTAATAAAACTATAAAAGCAATAATCACTAATGTTCACACTTTTTTGGGATATCCTTTTTGCGAAAATTCAACGGGTAATTACAAGAATCAACCCATGGAACTATGGAGAGTCCCTACCTCCATTGAAATGTGTCAAAAAACTGGTCCCAATCTTGAACGTAGTGGTGTCTTGTTCTTTTTACTTTTTACTTTTTTCCTCATCTCCCTCTCTTCAGAGGCTGCTGGTAAATTTCCCAGAAATTCCTGCCAACCACGTTAACAAGCACACAGTGATGGACCAGTGAACACAAAAGCGCACCATGTGAAAAGCAAGTTAAAACACAAAGGTAAATAGTAAAATAAAAATAAAGCATGCATCAATCAATTGGCCTATGCCTTTTTACTGTCCATTCACCATTTCAATTTGCTTATGGAATAATGGTCCATCATCCATGCTTGTTATTTTACTTGGGATATCAACAGAAGAGAGGTTAAGAAAATAAGAAAGTCAGATAAAGAGAATGAATGTAGCTGGCTCACTTGAGAATTGTGAATTCTTCTTTCCCCTTTGCCCTTTTTGAAATTCACAACCACTTAGGGTTTTTGTCAATAGTGCTTGCCATTTAGTCTTGGTCACACACTCACACTCACCATTTGTTTTCATTTTTTATACAACGAAATGTGGAAAAACGGAATTTGTAAATTAAATGGGGAAGTTAATTATTATGCATCGAAAATCAATACATATAGACATTATTATTATTATTATTATTTATCATAAATCAATACATATATACATTTTTTTTTTATCATTTGTTTATCAGAGTGAAGTTTTAAATTTCTCACTTACAAATGAAAAAGAATATTATTAAATAGTAATGTTAGTTGTTTTCACATATTATGCATGCATTATTCACTTAATTTATTTTCGGACCCCTTTTGGAAGGATGAAAAATTAAAACCTAAGTATCATTTCGCCTCGGGATAGAGTCAAAGATCGGTCCAAACTATGATCAACTATCAGCTGATAGTGGTGGATTAACACAAACTATAAATTTGTCAAGAAATGTATACGATAATTAATCAATATTCATAATTTTCTTTAACTACTATCATAGAATGTGATGAAATAATATCTTGAGTAATTATATATTCAAAATCCTTGATACAAATAGCCATGTTTCGATTTCTATAGTTGTATGTATGCATGTAACTTCTCAATACTTTTGAGTGAGACCCACTATTCTTCTGGTCGTTTTTCATGATGTGGATGTCCTTATATACATGTATTTACCTTACAAAAATATTGGGGATTAATTACTTGTGTTAACTATGTATTAAAAAAATTGGGTTTAATTTGTTGAGGTAGAGCGGAGCAAGATCCAACATTCATATTGGTATTGCAGGGAGGAAAGGCGGCAGCTGAAATCCTGAAATGATATGCGCGCTTGACAGCCTGAAATTTGTAGGGCAGAATGCACTCATTCGTTTGGTGTTAGAGTAAGTTCCAAATTCTCGATATAAAAAAGTCAGGTATATGGCTCAATGCATAAAGACAACACAAAACATATATGCAACCCCAAAACTTCACAAGCTTAATTATCCCCTTTAACACATCTTGAATTTTGATGATAGGGTTTGTGTGCAAAGGTCCAATAAGCTTGAGAATTAAGGGAAAACAAACCAACATCTTAAATTTAATTGGTCCAATCAAAATCAACAATACTCATCGTAGTATTTATCAAAATCGAGTAAGAATCAAATAATATAGATCTCTAATGAAGTTACCAAAAATTAACAAGTTTAACATTTGAAAATACAACTATTGATCGATGATCATTACTATGACCTATTGAATAATTTATTTACATAGATTGAGTTCTATATATTCTAAATTTTGATGAGCTAGTTGTCATTATTCGTATTTAGTACGTGAACCTTGCATTAAAACCAATGTTGATTTTATGAGATAAAATTGACCTAATTTGAAGTCTCAACTATATTAAAACAAATTAAGATCAGTGACTTAGATGTTTTGGGTTCTTCTTGTTTGTATATGCATTGCTTGGTACTTGGTACATTTTTCTCATGGCATTGGCTTAAGATGAAAGCATATTGAAGAAAGTGCGACAATCCAATTGAACACCAACCATAAAGATCATACATAAGCATTATGAAAGCACATCACAAAATTTTTTAAAAAAAAAAATTTAAAAAAGGAAAAGTTTCCAAAGCGTATATTTGGAGTGAATCTCATTGAAGCTCAACAGCCTTGCAACATGCAGAAGAGGTTAAAAAATGTAGAGGAGAATGTGGTGCATTAATAATTTATGTGACCTAAAGTAAAGGGACATGAAGAAGAAGATTGTAGGGTGGGGGCCCTAAAAGTAAAACTCTAAAACCAAGCCAGGAATTTAAGTAAGAAATAAAGCAATGAAAGTTGAGTCCTTGTCACAGGCCTGCAGTCTGAACCACACCATCTACCCTTTATTACCCCACCCACCTTCACCACCACCCTATTTAATTGCCTTTATTGCCTTTTCCCTTCACTTTCTCTGTTTATCCACCATCTCCCACACTCAAGTATGTGGGTTCTTTCTGTTCATGGTTAATCAATTTAAATTAGGAGAAAAATAACTTGGAATTCAAATACTTCGACATTACAATGGTTAATATATTGGATTGACGTTGTCGCTATGAAAATCCAACTCAAAATCACTAACATAATAAAAAAAAAAAAAAGAATATCACTATAAATTATAATACGAGTAATCAACCATACAGGACATTAACTGTCAATCTGTCATGCAATCATTCCCATGCATTTACATGAACATGATTAGATGCGAGCCACGTAGGATGTACTGCACCTCTTAGGATCACGCCCGAGTTGGTTATTCAGCTTAATTTCAAGAAACGTATTTTCAGCGAAACACAGGGGCGATTCCAGAGGTGGTTATTCAGTCACATTCCGAGCCCCCTCCGATTGAAGGAATCGCCAGTTACGGCCACTTGTGTCTTCCACGTCAAAAGCACCCCGAGTCACACGCTTAGGTGTGAGCCACGTAGGATGTACTGCACCTTAAGGATTACGCCACGTGTCCAAAATCTCAATAAAATAGAATAATGCTTCATTACACCAAGCCGGTCCCGCCCTGCTGCCGTTAATTACAAACTAATTTAATTTATCTTTTCAGAGGTCATCATTATTAAATGACTATAGAGTTGACAGGCAGACACAGACAGAGAGAGACTCTGTCTCTCGGAGCAAGAGAGAGAGAGAGAGAGAGAGAGAGAGAGAGAGAGAGAGAGCGAGAGGGAGGGAGGCACTCTACAAATCCCCGAGACCTGAGCTTTCTTTCAGCCTTCTCAAAACCCTAGTTCTCCTCCCTCGCCGGAGCTTATTTCTGCTGCAAATTCCGGTGGATTTTCCTGCCATTGCAGCGCCTCCCCGCTGAAGTTTGAAAATTCTAGCAATCTAGCCCTGGCAGTTGGTGTTAACAGATCTTAGAGCTTCTTCTATGAGTTTTCGAGCTCTGGTGCTAACTGTTTGCGCTGGAAAGTGATCAATTTCTTGGGTTTCCTAACACTTCACCCAGCCGTGAGTCTTTGTTATTTCGACCCCTTTTTGGCTTGTCGGGCTTCTCATTTGCTACTGCCACCATTTTCTAGAACATTAGACTCTCTGCTTTGACTCATTTTGTTCTTTTCGCATCCCCAAATCTAGCCGTTGGAGAAAGTTGGCTTTTTTTCTTTTGGGTTTGTCTGTGTTGAAAATCTGAGCCTTTTGAGCTAATAACCAGTGCACTTGAGCACTCTAGTTTTCTGGGTGGGTGAAATTTCTTTATGGCTTTCTAGAGTGGTCTTTTTCTGCACCAAACAATGCGAGCATTTTTATCCATGAAACCGCTGCTTGCGTTATTCACCGTCTGCATTTTAGCTCCGGTACTTGTCAGATCTCTGAACCCATCTTTAAACGACGACGTCTTGGGGCTGATAGTGTTCAAGGCCGACATTCAAGATCCAAAGGCGAAGTTAGCATCTTGGAGCGAAGACGATGACAGCCCATGTAAATGGGTGGGCGTAAAATGCCATCCGAGATCCAACAGGGTCATTGAGCTCAGCCTTGACGACTTCTCTCTTTCGGGTCATATAGGCCGAGGCCTCCTCCAGTTACAGTCTCTACGGAAACTTTCCCTCTCGAAGAATAATCTCACCGGAAGCTTAACCCCCAATATCGCTCATATCGACAACCTTCGGGTCCTTGATCTGAGCAACAACAGTTTCTCGGGCCCTGTACCCGAAGACTTCTTCCGGCAATGTGGGTCTCTGAGAGCGGTTTCTTTGGCCAAGAATAAGTTTTCCGGAAAAATTCCGGCGAGTTTGGGCTCGTGTGCCAGTCTAGCTGCAGTTAACTTGTCGTGGAACCAGTTTTCGGGTTCTGTTCCATCTGAGATTTGGTCCTTGAATGCGATAAGGTCACTGGACTTATCTGATAATGTGTTGGAAGGTGAAATTCCAAAGGCCATTGGAGGGTTGAATAATTTGCGTGCAATCAATTTAGGGAATAATCGGTTTACTGGGCTAGTTCCGGATGAAATTGGAAGCTGTTTGCTTTTGAGGTCCGTTGATCTGAGCCAGAATTCATTCTCTGAGAACCTCCCTCAGACAATGCAGAAACTGAGCCTTTGCAGCTATCTAAATCTGCACCAGAACTTATTTTCTGGTGAGCTTCCTGAGTGGATTGGAGAGATGAAAAGCTTGGAGACTTTGGACCTTTCTATCAATCGATTTTCCGGTGAAGTTCCAAGCTCAATAGGCAATCTTCAGGCCTTGAAGGTGTTGAATTTTTCTGCAAATGGGTTCACTGGGAGCTTGCCTAAGTCTATGGCCTATTGCTCAAACCTTCTGGCTTTAGATTTTAGCAAGAATTCAATGGCGGGTGAACTTCCTGAGTGGATTTTCAAGTTGGGTTTAAAGGAAGTTTCACTTACAGAGAAAAAACTAAGTGACAGCATGGACATCCCTTTGCCTACTTCAACTGAAAATGCAGTTCAAAATCTCCAAGTCTTGGATTTATCACTTAATCGTTTTTCTGGTGAAATTACATCTGCCATTGGGGCCTTAAGCAGCTTGCATATTTTGAACCTTTCTGGTAACTATCTTGTTGGTCCTATTCCTGTGGCTGTTGGAGGGTTGAAGGCCCTGGACAGTTTAGATTTGAGTGAGAATCGGCTCAATGGAAGCATCCCTCTGGAAATTGGAGGTGTTTTTTCTTTAAAGGAGTTGAGATTGCAAAAGAACTTTCTGACAGGAAAAATTCCAATTTCAATTGAGAATTGTTCTTCTCTGACCACTTTGTAAGTCCTCCAACCTCTCTCTCTTTACATTTCATTTTGGTTTCCTGCTTCTTAAACTTTAGAAGGTAATTTCATGCTATTCAGAACTTGATGCCTTTACCTTAATGTAGAGATTGAGAACTAATTTACACACAACTGGTGTTTGGCTTCTTGTCAAAATGGGTTCTTGTGTTGTACTTAAAGGCTTAAGATGTCTTAGAAATCTGGTCTTCATGTGCAGCATTTCAATCTTTGATGGCTTGTATTGTTTGAGATTCTTTGATGTCAATGAACTGCACACTGATATTCTAGAAAACAGTGATATGAAATCTCAAGTTTCTGTAACTTTTGTTTGATTGAAGGTGCATGCTTCACATTAGTCTTAATTTTTTTCCATTTCCTTGAAACTAGCTACTAACTTAAGGCTTTTTTTTTCACTAATTTTGTTCTGGGAGAAACAAATTTCTACTTGAAATTTTCACATTTTAATGCATTTTTCTTGTTTTTTGATCTCTTGTTTTGGTTGAATCCAGAATTGTATCACAGAATAGACTGACTGGCCCATTACCCACAGCAATGGCCAAACTTACCTACTTACAAATTGTGGACTTATCTTTCAATAACCTCACAGGAGGCCTACCAAAGCAGTTAGCCAATCTTCCCAACCTTATTACCTTCAATTTTTCCCACAACAACCTTCAGGGTGAACTACCTGCGGGTTCCTTTTTCAACACCATCTCTCCTTCCTCTGTCTTCGGAAATCCATCTCTTTGTGGCTCTGCAGCTAATAAGTCTTGCCCAGGAGTTCTGCCAAAACCCATTGTCCTCAATCCCAACTCCTCGGCTGACCCTGGCACCTCCGGAACATTGTCTTCAAATCTTGGTCATAGAAGAATTATCCTCAGTATTTCAGCCCTAATTGCCATTGCTGCAGCTGCTGTCATTGTCATTGGTGTAATTGCCATCACTGTGCTTAATCTCCGTGTCCGGGCTTCTACAAATCGTTCAGCACCAGCCCTTGCATTATCAGCTGGGGAAGACTACAGTCATTCCCCAACCACAGATGGAAACTCCGGCAAGCTTGTCATGTTTTCAGGTGAGCATGACTTCAGCACTGGTGCACATGCTCTACTCAACAAGGACTGTGAGCTTGGGCGTGGTGGATTTGGAGCAGTTTACCGGACAGTTCTACGTGACGGAAGACCTGTTGCAATCAAGAAGCTTACTGTTTCAAGTCTCGTCAAGTCTCAAGAAGAATTTGAAAGGGAAGTGAAGAAATTGGGGAAAGTGAGGCACAATAATCTTGTGGAGATCGAAGGCTATTACTGGACTCCATCGTTACAGCTCATCATATACGAGTATGTCTCTGGCGGTAGTCTTTATAAGCATCTTCATGATGGATCAGGCGGAAACTTCTTATCCTGGAATGATAGGTTCAATATTATTCTTGGAACTGCAAAAAGCTTGGCTCACTTGCACCAAATGAACATCATTCATTACAACATAAAATCCAGCAATGTCTTGATTGGCAGCTCAGCTGAGCCGAAACTAGGAGACTTTGGCCTAGCAAGGTTGTTGCCAATGCTTGACCGATATGTCTTAAGCAGCAAGATCCAGAGTGCCCTCGGATACATGGCACCGGAGTTTGCTTGCAAAACAGTAAAAATAACCGAGAAATGTGATGTGTATGGATTCGGGGTTTTGGTCCTAGAGGTGGTCACGGGGAAAAGACCTGTGGAGTACATGGAAGATGATGTTGTGGTGCTTTGTGACATGGTCAGAGGAGCACTTGAAGAAGGCAGGGTAGAGGAGTGCGTTGATGGCAGGCTTCAAGGAATTTTCCCAGCAGAAGAGGCGATTCCTGTAATGAAGCTAGGCTTGATATGCACGTCTCAAGTTCCATCAAACAGACCGGACATGGGAGAGGTTGTGAACATATTGGAGCTCATTAGATGTCCTTCTGAAGGCCAAGAGGATTCGGGATGAACTTAACTAATCTTAACTGATATTTAGTGAAGGGATTCGCAATGAGGTATCCGGCACAGAAGAATCAAGTGTGTTCATCTCATTCAAGGGAGGCGAGAATTAATTTTTATTGTTGGAAGGCTTTTCTTTTCTGCAAGGGTGTATTTATTTTCCTTCATTTTGTGGATTTTCCTGTTTATTTCTGTAGTTTCTCTCCTCCATGCTACATGTAGCTAGGTCACCAGATTCTTGCTTGCCGGATTCCAATCTGGGCCCCTTCTCAGATATTGTCAATGCTAATCTTTTGTACTCTTCAAATTTCTCTCTACCTCATGTTTCTATCTATGAAGCCTGTTAGAAAGTTTTGGACCATTGATATGTTTTAGTTATTGTAGATATCATATGAACCGTTATAAACGGACAACCAATTCAGAGAAGAACGCACGGCCTCCTTTAGGTGCCAAAACAACAACAAAAGACAGCAATGAGGCGAAGAATTGACTTTGAAAGACATGTGAGGGGAAGGAGATTGTTGCTTGTCCTGGGATTCTGTTAGGACCTTGGCCCAATGTGTGTTTTGTTTCATTATGGAAATTTAAAAAAAAAAACAATTTTTGAAGTCAAAGGTGAGGGGAGAGGCCTGAGGAGACCAGTGAATCCTAGTGCCACTTTAAGGCACGGCAATATCTAGAGAGCTCAGTAGAATAAAGCAAAAGGAAGAAAAACAAACCAAAAAATGGTAGGGTAAGAAAAGACATATTATATACTTAGAGAGATAGAGACAACTAAGCATCTTGAAGATGATAAATATTATATATATATATATATATTATAATGAATGGTGTGGCAAATTATGGAATTATTAAGAAAAGAAAAGAAAATAAAAGAAAAAAAAGTATTGCACATGTACTCTGTCGGAAATTCGGAATAGAATAGAAAGCAATTTTTTTCTTTAATTTGTTGACACCCATGGCTTTGGGTTCTAAGTTCTTTCTTTCTTCAATGCAGTCTTTCTTTCGTTATTTCTCTTTAAACCCTCTCCAAGGTTTCAGTTTTCAATGAATTTGCATTGATTTTGAGCTTAAGAAAGTGTTGTATCCGGAGACTCATTTATAAATCGATGAATAAAATAAATAAGAAAAAAAATTAACAATCAATATTTTTGTAAATAAATTATCATATGCTATAGTTATTCAATTTTTTTTATTGTTTGTCAGATGATATCTCTCTGGCCGAAAGACAGAATAAAAAAATGGTGGCACTAGTGCTAACAACTATAAAGCAAAGTAGGAAAAACCCCTTGTGATATCTAAATTTGCATAGGCATGTGGATAGATTGCCTTGGAGCATTGAGGCATGAATTAAATAGGGTTTGGGCCCTCGAGAAAATATATTGTACATTGGCATTTGCATCATGAGCTACCTACCACATGGGTATCCTTCATAAATTAGGGTTTCATTTGGATATGGATGTTTAATGTAGGTGAAGAAACACATACCCTATAATGTGTACTTTTATGGAAGCTCATTAAACAATATGTGCATTGGTTTTGCGCAGTCAAAGCTGAAGACCTAGTTTGCTTTCAAAACCAACTTGTAATTAATGTGTATACTGCTTATATGAGTAATGAAATGCTATAAAAAATGTCACTTTTTATATAAAGATGTTAGGAAAGAACGATTTTATATATTGAATAACTTCATTTTTTGAATGACAATTGAATTCGAAATTCGAAACCTCCAACTAAAATAAGGTAAGTGATTATATAATGCTTTGGTTCTATTGATTGGAGAAGATGGGAAGATAAAAAAGAGTATAAAGCACTGCATAAAGAAATCTTCTTCTTCTGGTGTGTTTGGTTGCTTTCATGCTTTGCTTGTGTTGAGGGGCAAAATGATACCCCCTCTCTCTCTCTCTCTCTCTCTCTCTCTCTCTCTCTCTCTCTCTCTCTCTCTCTCTCTCTCTCTCTCTCTCTCTCTCTCTCTCTCTCTCTCTATCAAGTTCACAAATTGGAGAGCTTGTTCTTGTTGCAACGGTGGGTGGGGACACCACATACACCTACCAAACACATGGCCACCAATAATTTGGCATCATTAATTTGGTCTTTGCCCTTGAGGTGGCATTTGCAGCTTTCTGTTATACCCATCTATGTCACTAATTGGGGAGAAATTTGAATGCAGGAAGATTGAGATTGTGGCAGAATCTCATACCGATTACAGATTATTATGCATTTTAATATCTAGTATGATCATATATACCTAATTAGCTTCAAATGCATACACATCTGTATGCATTGTTTGTTTCAAGTTCAACCATTATGCTGTCAACTTTACAACCTGCCTTTTCTCTTTGCCACATACTTCTCAATTTAATTAAACAAGTCTTCTCTTCTTACTCCAATCATCCTAATTCTTACTACCTCCATCTCTACTAAAATATTTGGAAGTAATAAATTGAAGCAACAAAACCCCAAACCTTATTAAGCACCCAAAAAAAAAATGTAACCCCGGATTCCCTAACTATCATTATTTAGAATTCCAGATTATAAGACCAACAGGTTGTTGAAGCTAAATTCATCCTTTAAACTCAAAAGACTCAAGGATCTCTGCAAACAAGCAAACAGTAAGCTATCGTTTGTTCAATGATCGAACAGTAAGCTATCGTTTGTTTAATGATCGAGACCCGGGGGCGTTTGACCAAGAACGCTCCAATGTTTAAGTTAACTTTGAAAGAGAAATCTTAAGAGCTTAAGTAGCATTGAACAAAATTACCTTTATTGGGAAATGTGTTCCCCTTATATATGGGTGAGTGAGATGTTCAATTTTCATAGTTTCGATGTGGGACAAATGCTGCTCAATTTGCGTGCTGACACGTGTAACACAGATCGGGGGTGAGAGGCTTCCACATGTTATCCCGATTTGGGCCCAATGTTTGGGCTATGTAAGCATTGTGGGCTTGAGCCATGTTCGATGCTTGGGCTTTAAGTATTATTGCCAAGGGCAATTTGGTCATTTTGGGAATTATGAGCCACGTGGTAGCTCCACATTCTTCCGGTGATTTTGGGTTCCACAAATGCCCCCACATCGCTTAGGAATTGAGAGAATCCTAAGGGATGTAATTTGTATTGTGGTCCCGATAAATTATATATGGGAGTAGGACTCCGCTTGATCTTCAATTTCATTGTACCTCTATTTGGGAGTCTCTGATGTCGCAGTAAGCTCCACGCTTGTCCGTGAGACTTTTGAATATTTCTTTAATTGATGTGCTTTACATTTTTGCGCATTCGGAGAGCTGTATGAGTCCAATTGCAGCCATTTAAGTGGCGTTAAGCTCTATTTTTAGAGACGGTCATTTCAAGATGCGTCAAGGTGCACTTTTGGTGAGACTTAGTAGGCTTCCATTGTGGGAGCAAGGTGGCTCACGTAGGTAGAATCCGTTCCGTGGGAAGTATACAGACTTTGAGGGACCTGAAGAATTCAAGTCCTGGAAGGTCCTCAACAAACATGCGTTTCCAGAAGGGGTGCTCGCAGAGCTTTGCGATAAGTACTCATCCATGAAGGCACCTAAGAACGGCAGGGGAAGAAATTCGAAGTCCAACCGTTGGACAAAATTTCATCCTTTGATCGAGATGAGGCATGGTTCAACTACAAGACGAGACATGCTGCAAGTATGATACAAGGTATTCAACATCCAAGGCTTCGTGTGCCACAATGCAAGGCAAGGCAAGGTTGTAGTAGGAGGTGATGCGCCGAATGACATGACATGTTCTTCCCAGCGACCATTCACTCGGTGCATGATGGATAGAAGAGTTCGACACATGGGCAGCAATGTCAGGACCCGACCCTCTTCTGTCAGGTCCCGAATCATCTAGCACGATATTGTCCTCTTTGGGCCACAGCAATACTCAACGACAAGCCTGCGCCCTCAAGGTTTTATTTTCGGGAGCTCACGGTGCAACTTCCCAAGGGGTCACCCATCATGGAATTGCACCAGCCTCAACTCACTTAACTTTGGGGTTCCAATCCCCCCCAAAGCCACTGAGCTCCCAAAAAGGCCTCATCTAAATCAGAGTGGCGCAACGGCACGCTCTATCTAGCATGATATTGTCCACAGATCGGCACGTCATTGGGGAACTCCCTCCAATGCGCCCGCTGGGTTTTGTTCCCGTGACCTCGTGGTAGAGCAATACTCGAAGGCAAGCCTCTAACCAACGCGACCACGGAAGGCCTCATGCTAGATAGGTGTGTGCCTACTTCCCAGACCATTCCCCCCTCGCAGGAATGTGGGATTGTTCACCGTTCCCTCCAGGACACGGGTCTTACAATCCACCCCCCTAGATGAGTCGGGTCCTGACCGAGGAGGGTTGGGTCCTAACAATTTGGTATTAGAGCCAGACCCTGACTGGGAAGTGTGCCAGCGAGGAGGCTGGGCCCTAAGGGGGGTGGATTGTAAGACCCGTGTCCTGGAGGGAACAGTGAACAATCCCACATTCCTGCGAGGAGGAATGGTCTGGGAGAGGATGGTGGTGTGCCTTAAAGGTGTAGACACACACCTATCTAGCACTAGGCCTCCCGTGGTCGCGTTGGTTGAGGCTTGCCTGGCGTGTATTGCTCACCACGAGGTCCCGGGGTCAAAACCGTGAGGACGAGGCCCAAAGCGGACAATATAGTGCTAGATAGAGGATGCCGCTGCGCAACTCTGATCTACACTAGGCCTTTTGGGAGCTCAAGTGGCTTTGGGGGGGGGGGGGGGATTGGAACCCCAAAGTTAAGCGAGTTGAGGCTGGTGCAATTCCATGATGGGTAACCCCCTGGGAAGTTGCACCGTGAGCTCCCGAAAACAAAACCTTGAGAGCGCAGGCTTGCCGTTGAGTATTGATGTGGCCCAAAGAGGACAATATCGTGCTAGATAAGTCGAGACCTGACAGAGGTGGGTCGGGTCCTAACAAGCAAGGTGCACCATGACCTGTCTAGACTTTCATCCAAAAGAGGCTAGGTACCCCAAGACTTGAATTTAGGTACGTCGAAACGCAATAGGATACATGCCAAAGTGCAAGGTGAGGCAAGGTATCCTATGACACGAGGCAAAGTACATTTGGATCAATGGAGTGAATGAAGCTTCGCGAGGACTTGTTTGGCCAGTAAAGGACCTTCTAGACACTTGACATTCCAGCCACTATTGAGCTCGAAATGGGGTGGCTGCAAGGTGGAGCATAAAGACGGAGGATTGATCATTCCCCTTGTGAAGCTCTAGATGGTGTACGCCATTGTGTAATTGAAGGAAGAAAGCTTGGAGGTGGATCGTGCATGCGGTTCTTGGAAGACAGAAGGCCTGACACACGAGGATCAAGGCATAGCAGAATACAAGGCAAGGCCTGGTTGGAGCTCAAAGTGTTGCACAAGGCGTACTTCCAATGACCATGCATGTGGTGCTTGGCATATAGAAGAGCTTGGTGCATTTACAGACTTATCATCTTCAAGTGCAGGTGGAGCCAACATCGAAGCTTTTAGCAAAATGAGGCGAGGATTCTCATCACAACCCAGCAGTAGGCATGTTCTAGTTGCGCGGACGCACAAAAGAGTTGGAGCTTGAACTAGAGATGGAGCTTGAACTGGAGATGGAGCTTGAGCCTGAACCGGAATCTGAGCTGGAGGCTACAAAAGGCGACGTTCTCGAAACTTAGAGTGGGTAGAGTTTCAAAAAACGATGGGCTGTAAAGACGTGCAGCCTTAGTTGCTTTGTTTCATTATGCCAATGATTGTATTTGTAGTTCTTGTAGTCAATAATTGGTTTGAGCAATCGATATGTGATTTGTCAAAAATCCTTCAAACGAATAAATGAAATCAACACTTAATGAAGAATTTTGAGCTTCCATCGTCTTTTCCAAACTTTAGTAATTGCTTTGATCTAAACCAAACCATTTCGTTCAGCAGATGCCCCCGTGGTAGCCATAGACGTCCAACACTGGGTTTTAGCTAACTTGGTTAGCGTTTTTTTTTGTGTGCCTTCAAGGAAGGGCTTTTGCTTCTTAAAAGAGGGCTTGAGGTGCTTCCTGGTGGAAGGATTTTAGCACTTCTAAGAGGGAGATCTAGGGTGCTTCCTAATGGAAGGCTGGGTGCTTCCTAGCGGAAGGCGTTCGCAAGGCGTAGGTTGAGATGCATTGCATGGCAAAAGCATGGGCGCTTTGTAGGGCAAAGGCTTATCGCTTCGCATGGCAAAGCCTTGGTTGCTTCGTAGGATGAAGGCTTAGGACCTTCGCAAGGCGAAGGCTTGGATGCTTCGCAAGGCGATAGTTTAGGTGTTTCGCAAGGTGAAGGCTTAGGTGCTTCGCATGGCGAAGACTAGGATGCTTCGCAAGGTGAAAGCTCGGATGCTTCGCAAGGTGAAAGCTCAGATGCTTCGCAAGGCGAAGGCTTGAATGCTTCGCAAGGCGAAGGCTCGGTTGCTTTGCAAGGCGAAGGCTCGGTTGCTTCGCAAGGCGAAGGCTCGGTTGCTTCGCAAGGCGAAGGCTCGGTTGCTTCGCAAGGCGAAGGCTCGGTTGCTTCGCAAGGCGAAGGCTCGATTGCTTCGCAAGGCGAAGGCTCGGTTGCTTCGCAAGGCGAAGGCTCGGTTGCTTCGTAAGGCGAAGGCTTGGTTGCTTCGATCACGAAGGCTTGGATGCTTCGCAAGGCGAAGGCTTAGATGCTTTGCAAGGCGAAGGCTTCGGTGCTACATAAGGCGAAGGCTTGGATGCTTCGCAAGGCAAAGGCTTAGATGCTTCGCAAGGCGAAGGCTTAGGTGCTTCTCATGACGAATGCTTTGATGATGGATAGAATAAGTTTTGAAAATTTTAAATTATGCAAAAATAGTTTCGAATGCATGGTACTTGAATTTAGAAGACAACTTGAAAAGAAAACTTGAAGCCTCATATACTTCTACATCTCTCTAATTTTGACATGCAGCTAGTTGATGCGGATCACCTTTGTTGCAGGTTCCTTTGGTCCTTTGTCAGCGGGTGGATCTGTGGCCTTCCCTTTGACGTACTCGGTACAATGTTCTTCCTTGAAGAGATTTCGGAGATATCTCTCGAAGGATATGCATTTCCCGATGTTATGCCCATAACATTCATGGTAGGCACACCACTTTGCCTTATCGGCCTTCTCTTGATCGCCTTTGACTGTCTCTAGCTTCTTGAACCATGGTTATTCCTTGATCTCATTATGAATCTGGTGGAATGGCATTGAGAACTGCAGATTAGGCTTTCCGATGGTTGAGTCGTTGGGAGTTTGACTCGCCTTGCGTTTGTTGACCCCCATAGGAAAATTTGCCACTAACATCCTCTTTGCGTGGTGATGACGGCTTGGAGGCTTTCTCGCTTGTGTCGGCATGATCTGGCACATATGTAGCACTCTTTTCATCCTCCCGGCATGCATGACACTATGCTAGACTGAGCATCTTGGTGAGACTTCGTGCATTTCCCATGACAATGTCTCCGTAGAGCTGGCTATCCCGGGGAAGCCCTTGTTTGAACGTCATTGCCGCAACAAGGTCACTGCAGCCAACAATTCGAGACTTTTCCTCGCAGTACCTTCGAATGTATTGGCAGAGACTCTCTTTTGCTCGCTTCCGGATGGAGAAGAGATGGTCTTCCTTTACCTCAACGGTACAAAGTTGCAAGTACTCATTCACAAACGCTAGAGCCAACTCTTCAAAAGATGCAATCGACCTCCGGGGGAGATGATTGAACCACGTCATGGCTTCGCCTTGTAGGGAGGCTTGAAAAATCTTGCACATGAGTGCATCGTTGTGTCTGTGGAAAACCATAACTCCCCGGTAATAGTCTATGTGCTACACCGGGTTAGAATTTCTTTTGAACGAATTGAAGTTTAGTGTTGCAAACCTTTGAGGGAATGACGCCTCCTCAATATCCTTCACGAAGGGTGTAGACAGCTGAATCTGACGACGTAGATCATCCTCTAGATCACCATCTGGTTGAATACAAAGGTGTCGGTCCAACATCCTTTGAACGTCATTAGCTCACAACGCACCTCCCTGAGGCAGTGAGTCATTATGCGCTATCCACTGGGAACCTCCTCGAGCCTCTTCCCTTGACCTCTGAGGTAGCGTAGGTGAGTAAGCCTCATCTTCCCCCTTACTGCCATGGGCAGATTGTCTTAAGACTTTATGTGGAGTCTGATGTTCCCTTCTGTTCCTATGTGAGCGCTCCACTCATGAAGTTGTCCCAACCCTACTTCCAAGCCGCTCATGCTCTAATGGCCTTGGCCGTTGCAGACTCTTTTCCTTGCGGGTGTGACTTTCTTCACCGGAGTCACTTAGTGAGGTGTCCCGAGATATTGTTCGGCATCAGACTGCTTCCTTCCCCGCACGCCTTGGAACATTCTCCTGTCTTCCATTCGAGGTGGAATGTCTCTCTGGTCCTTGAGCTGTTCTTTCCGCCAGGAGTTGCTGCAAAAGCTCCGATTGAAGTTGAACTTGGCTGCTCAACCTTTCCACATGTTGAGCTACGTTGTCCTGAGGGGGTTAATGGTGGCTCCTCCCTGAGATGTCGTGGCGCCCATCCAGGAAGTCCCGCAGATCCATGTTCGCAGTGGGCTGGATGTACCTTGATGCTCCTCCCACCATCTGCCCGCTTGTTTGCTGAAAGGTTGAAGTTCTTTCCCCTAGCGCAGACATTTGGTTTGTTCGACATGGGAACGCTCTGAAGTTGAAGGTTGGCATCCTTCCTTGCGTCTCCATGGGCGCTTCTATGGACACACGTCTGGGACAGATTAGGCGAAACACTTTTTCCAGCTGAATGAACGGATCGTCGAACCCTAGCCATGCTCGTCCAGAGAATCTTGAATGAAAAGTTGTTGTCGAACGATGAACACGTTCAAGATCTTTGAACAACATTATGAACGATGAACAAAGTAAGATGAACGATGAACGATCGTGAGAGCTTCTTCTTGAATATCTTCAAGCTCTCAATGAAAGCACCAATTGTTGTAGTTGAATTCGTCCTTTAAACTCAAAAGACTCAAGGATCCTTGCAAACAAACAAAAAAATAGTAAGCTATCG
This sequence comes from Prinsepia uniflora, assembly GCA_032719365.1. Classification (NCBI taxonomy): domain Eukaryota; kingdom Viridiplantae; phylum Streptophyta; class Magnoliopsida; order Rosales; family Rosaceae; genus Prinsepia; species Prinsepia uniflora. Next base: position 11,560,696 of record CM064870.1, on the reverse strand, counting down.
TTTGTTCAATGATCGAGACCCGTGGGGTGTTCGACTAAGAATGATCCAATGCTTAAGTTAGCTTCGAAAGTGAAATCTCAAGAGCTTGAGTAGCGTTGAACAGAATTACCTTTATTGGGAAATGTGTTCCCCTTATATAGGGGTGAGTGAGATGTTCAATTTTCATAGTTTCGGTGTGGGACAAATGCTGCTCAATTTGCGTGCTGACACGTGTTACACAGATCGAGGATGAGAGGTTTCCACGTGTCATCCCGATTTGGGCCCAATGTTTGGGCTATGTAAGCATTGTGGGCTTGAGCCATGTTCGGTGCTTGGGCTTTAAGTATTATTGTCAGGGGTAATTTGGTCATTTCGGGAATTATGAACCACGTGGTAGCTCCACATTCTTCCGGTGATTTTGGGTTCCACACAGGTAAACTAACTAATGAACCAGATTATAAGACCAAATTGTTTGATTGAAATATAATATATATATAGAGAGAGAGAGAACGAGAGAGAGAACTAGCATCTTGAAGATGATAAATATTATAATGAACTTTGGAGTAATAGGATTCATGAATTGGTAAGCCTTTCCACTATTTCTATTACTCCTAATTTTAACCTACTTAGTTCCGTGCTGTTTTTTTTAATAGTAATATGAATTCTCTTAATTTTCGTGTTAGACCCATGACTCTGAATCTCTTATATATGTTTGTTTTGTTCAAATTATCTTTGTTTAGGGATATTATTGACTTCACCTTTTTCTTCCAATCTCGCTCAGGTTCGGATCCTGACTCTCCAATTATTAGATTACCTTCACAAGTCCCCACCCTCTCTCTCTCTCTCTCTCTCTCTCTCTCTCTCTCTCTCTCTCTCTCAATTTTTGACGACTTTTTTCATTTTGAAAGTAATGGACAAATTAAGGCTGAAAGTGATTTTGTGGATTAGGGTTTAAGCGTTCTTATTTGCGGTCTACTTATGAGAAAATTGTTGTAAATATATTAAAGTGTGGCTATTTATGTAAGATTATGAAGGGTAGTTTAGTCATTTGTAAAGGAAGTAGATATGTAATCTCATATTTTGTACTAAAACCTAACCCTACTTCTATATAAGGGTTAGTTAGCTAATGAAATGTATATACTGATTCAAGCCTCCATCTCATCAGTTTACTCTAATCTGCTGAGAAAATTTCAGAAATCCAAAAACGTCTTGATTTTGGCCATAGAGAAAATAGTTTCTGTACTTTTGTTTTTTCTCGAGTGAAGATCCAAATAAAATGTTGACCTTCCCCTTTGACCTCTAGTTAAAATCGACAACCCAACTTCAAAATCCCAAAAAACCATCCTGTTTTCAACACACCCGCACAGTTATAGAGAGTCATGAGATCGATCGCCATCTAAATCCCGCCTTCTACCACCGTTAAACCCTACAAAGAACTCGATAGTGTAATCGAAGACCGACTAAAATCCCGATACCAGAAGCCATCGTCGCAGAACCTCGTCACCAGTAGCGACCTCGAAGTAGCTGGGTTTAGAGGCTTATGGGTACCGACGTACGAGTGTCGCATCCGACCCGAATTGGATCCGAAACCTTCGAATCCATCGAATAGAGAGAAGGGAGGATCACATAGATTCATGATCGATCCCGCTCATCGACGATGAAGCGATTCCCACGATCTGGTGAGGATGGCAGTGTATTGCCGATTGGAGTAGTGGCCTACCTGTAGCGCCGTCAGTTGCGGTGGTTGGGAAGAGAAAGCAGACCCACAGGAGTCGCATGCTAGGCATTTTTAGGCCCTTTCAGCGCCACGACAAATAGAGTAGAAGATTGAAAATTAGGCGAAGGGGTGGGAGATGGAAGACGTCATACAAGGAGGCCGATTCATTGTCACTGTAGATGACCACCTGGTGTTGTCGTTCACCCGCGATGGCAAGCAGCCCTTTGTGAAGAAAATGGAATCGAGCATACTGTACATTCTTGAGCTGCGATTTATGCGAATCGAAGACCTCGAGTCTCTCCGATGGAGAACGACCAAAGACCTGAGGTCCCTTCAATGGTCAAGATCAAAATCAGAGACCCGAATCTCTTCAGTGGCGAGGAACAGAAGACTTGAGATCTCTTCGGTTTAAAAGGATCGAAATCAGGTATGTCCCTGTTTAATTCATTGCCCGATCTAATGATGCATGTTGACAAGTTGATGGCATGATGTTATGGTTATGATGATGACTATGATGGTATGATGTATAATAATAAATCCATGATGATGCTATAATGATGCTATATTGTTAAATATTTGAGGAATAAGGATGATATGTTATGATCACAATTTGATGTTATGATGTGATAACATGATGATGATGTTATGTTGATATATTTTTCCATACGTCCAATACGTTTGACGGAATGATGTTCGATAATTTGATAATTGAATTGTATTGTTTGTGGAAATTCTTTATAATTGGATAATTGGATTCATACTTATCGCCTCTATGAGATGTTGATAATCATAGAGGCAAGATGATGATCATGGCTCTAGAAAGAAGACCATGTTGTGCCACTAAAAAGACAATAGGCCACCAACAGCTGGCCCAAAAGCCTTCAGTCCATTCCTGCAAGTTTAGCAGGTCCAGGTGCAAACAGCCCAGAAGAAGGCATCAGTCCACATTTACTTGAAGTCCACAAGCTCATGTTGAAGCCCAGTTGGTTTTGAGTAAGCTCAGGTCCATCAGACCCCGAGCCCAATATCAATTGCTAAAGATCCTATAGCCCACTCAACGTAAAAGCCCAAAGAGCTGCTGGAATAAAACCAGCAACAATGCAGCCCAAACAATGAGAGCTCAGCAGGCCCGGATTTAAAAAAAAAAGGCTAAGCCTAGTAGCCTTGGTCCAGTAGACCTCGCCCAGCACTTAGCTTGGCTCAGTTAGTTGCTCAGTTAACAACTCCGTTATGATTCGCCATAAGCATTAATTTAAAATATTCTCACATGCTATTTAATGTTTATTTATTTAGTAAATGTATGCATTTAAATGAGCCAGTTGTTCATCAATGAACTAGAAATTTCATAAAAGAACCAATAATGAATAATCTACACATGAACCAGTAGTTCATACTAATCACCGAATCCGTAATTTCGGCAATTTCTATGAAAAAAAGGGAACCCGAAGTTTTCTTCATAAATTCAAGAAACATCATAAAACCAGTAACTTTTATATGTTTACAATCTGATTTATTATATCAAGTCGTAGAACTTACGGTTTCATTAGTAGTTTATGGATGAGTTTACCCAAAGCACTAATAGTGATTATTTAATCATTATGAATACTGTAACGACCCGAACCGGGTTTATTAATATTTTAATGTAAAATGACTAATTTGCCCCTGAGGGGGGGAAAATTTGACTTTTGACCCGGGAAATAATTTGGACTTTGACCCATGACTATGATGTAGATCGGGACGTCATGAATCCGTAGATAAGCAGCACGTCGAAATCGGAGTTCGTATGAGGAAGTTATGGTCACAGAAGCATTTTAATGGAATTTACGAACCGAGAGTAAACTATTAAAATAATAATTAATTATGGGAATCCGTACAAACCCTAGATCTAAATCAAACCAGCGGATGAGTGACAAGTGTCACTCATCCAAGTGACAACTATTCCCATAAAGTTGGGTCTATACCCATAGGTCCAATATTTAATACTTTATTTCCTCTCAACCAACCCTAGCCCTTGATCTCTCTGCTTAAGCTGGTCCTAACCCTCCATTTTCTCCTGCTTTTCTCTATCCTTGCACGATCATTTCTCTTTGGGAAACACAACACACAAACACTCACATTTTCCTTCAACCGTGCAAACACTTCCCTCCCATTTTCTCTCAACCCAATCGATCGAACCAGAAACCCTCACACCACCAGACGACCACCCTCAACACCACCATCATCCTCAGAACCCCACCGTGCACCACCAGCAGCCACAACCCATTCCCCCGGCCTGAATAGACCCGAACAGCCCCCAGACTCGAAACACAGAGGAATCGGATCTACGAAGCAAAGCCCCACCTCCTCACCATCTCGACTTGAACGGAGCTCCAGTTGACACCTTGAGGACCTAAGGAACACGACTGAATGGACGACGAAGGCCACAGTGGTGACACGGCGGAGGTAACGCCCAAAACCCAAGAGACCCGTTTGTTTTCCCTGTTTCGAACCAACCCATTTTAACGTTTAGGGTTCGACTCTTTGGTTAGGGACATGCTCTAGGGTCAGAGACGAACTCATAGGGATCAATTTGGACGACTGAGACGGAGTGGATAGCCGGAGAACACGACCGGACTTTGGCTGTGATCTTCATCGAAGCCCAGGTAAGTTTCTACCGGTTTTCTTCTAGTTTTAAGGCTATAGAACCATAGAACAGACCTAGACGACTCTGTAGGATTGAACCCCGTTGAAAATGGTGGCCGAAAATGGACTGTGGAAAAGGGTCAAGCCGTGGGTCAACGACGACCCGGTTCCAGTAAACGGGTTGACCCGGTACTGTAGCATTGATGACGTCATCATGCTGATGTCACTTCTGACGTCATGATGATGTCATCCTGTTAGAGATTGTCAGATCAGGGGCCAACCAGAGCGTGCCACGTGTCACCTGACAAGTGTCAGTGAAGACATCATGCTGATGTCAGCATGACGTCACTCCTGACGTCAGCAGCATTGTAGCAGCGTTGACCCACACGTTGACCAGGCGCGTGGGGCCGGGTGTGAACAGTATTTTTGGTGGGAACGGTACCATTTTCAAGGTTTCGACGATACGAATCCAATGGTGGTGGTTTCGTGTCGATCGGAGATCGTTAAGATAGTCAAAATGGGGTTTGAAGCCTCGGGAATAGTGCCCGGGTTACGTATTCGAGACGAATCTGTTCTATGGTCTTGGTATTGGAGTTATAGGATCCTTTAGTGACTCTCAGATATGTTAATACAGGTTTTAGCAGTCGTTGAGCAGCGAGGACTGTAACGACCCGTCCCGAATTTAGGGATTAGGTTAGTGACTAATCTCGATTAGTGAGGTTGAACGGTGCTTAGTAGGTCGAAATCGGACAAATGTGCAAAATGACTGTTTTGCCCCTGATCGTGGGTAAAATGTTGACTTTTTGATCGGACGGTCAAACAGACTTTGACTGATGACCGTGACGTAGTTCGGGATGTCACGAGTTCATAAACAGGTGGCACGTTCGATTCCAACATTCGTAGAGGAAGTTATGATGTTCGGAAGTTGAGGGGTATTTTGGTAATTTGGCATATTAGGGGCCAAATATTGACTTTTTGACCGGGAGGTCCGATGGACGAGGGCCAAGGACCGTTACGTAGGTATCGTCGATACGAATCCAACGACAGGCGGCATGCCGAAATTGGAGATTCGACGACGAAGTTATGGTCACGGAATCGGACTCGATTAACCGAACGAACCGGGATTAAAATAATATTATAATATTGAATAGTACCCGTTGACTCTGCACACTTGGATGAGTGACAAGTGTCACTCATCCCTTGAAACCAGAATCCTTGTCTTAGGGGAAACATCATTATGATGTTTTAATAATTATTAATTAATCTAAAATCCATTAAACCTCCATTTTCTCTACTGTGTTTTCTTAGCCGTGTACAACCAAAATCCCAATTCCTCCCACCCTTAATCTCCTCCCTATCCACTAAACTTGTGAACGAAAATTGGTGAGAATTCAGAAACTAACTTGGCTGGGCAATCACGAAGGACAGAGAGAGGCTGGGAACTGAGAATTTGTAAATTTGGATTTTGGGGGGGAAGATCGGATTTTAAACTTGGGGCCGTGAGGATCGAATTGGAGGTTATATTCAGCTTTCTGGGAATGCCACGATCAGTTTCGTCGAAGGAACGAAGGGAATTGGTGCTGTTTTGGCTCTGATCACACTTGGTGACAGAGGAGGAAAATCGAGCTTGAGTCGTGGCGTTTGAGGCTTCGAATGATTCAATTGAGGTGGGTAAACTACTTCTCATGATCCCACGATGCTTCTGGGTTCATCAATTGAAGGAAAACGGCTGTGGTTGACAGAACTCCATGGTTGAACAGTGACGGTGTTCGAGCTTGAGTCGTGACGATTGAGCACTAGTTTGATTCAATTGATGTGGGGGAATTGTTCCTCATGGTCCATTGATGCTTCTGGATGCATCAATTGGAAGAAACCTGCAGCCATTGAAGGAATCCCATGATTGAACAGTGACCGGAGTGTTCTTCGTGTTCATCGTGGAATCGATGGAATCTGGGTAAGTGTTCGTGTAATTGAGTTTACAGAACTTAAATTAGACTTAAAACAAAATTAACTAAATGATCAATTGAAGGAATTAGGATCGAATTGATGGACATTGAACCGGGTCGTGTCGCGGGCAATTTAGACCCGTTTACCAGAGATACGGGTTAGGACGATGCACTGTAGCAGGCGCGTGGATTTCACGCGCAGCCACTCACGGCAGCGCGTGACGGCGTGTGGGCACGAATCTCGAGGTGAGGTCAACATGACTTTTAATCTATTCGATGTAACGGACATTTTGGGATTGGTTTCGTGTCGATCGGTCACCGTCTCGATATTGTTCGGGATGTCCGAAAGTTTTAAATTAAGTTTAAAAATAAGTAAAAATTCGGGAAAATTACGGGACTTTGATAGGATGTTAATGATGAGGTTAGTAACCTTCTAATGTGATTTGGACATGATTGGGAGTCCAGGTGATAGTGGTGTGGCCCAGGAGGGCCGATGGCACGCGTATCGAGGCATACCGTTAAAACAATCTGTGAGTGGACTTTGGTTTTATAAATCCTATGCATGCTTAAATGTGATATATGGTTTATATACATGATTTCTATGATGGTATTTGTGAGTATTGATTTCGGGTATGTTGCACGTATTTCGAGGTGTTTTCCGTATTTCACGTGTATCGGGATTAACGGTTTATTTGTGGTTTTGCGTGCTTGTGGTTAAATAAATAATATGATAAAACGGTTTTTATATTGGAAAGACAAACTCAGGCTTGAGGCCCACTTGTTTTGGAAATCTCGGACTTGGAGTCCATTTGTGTACGTAATCGGGCTGCGGGCCCAGTTGGTTTATAAGTCGGGCTGCGGGCCCAGTTGGTTTATAAATCGGGCCGTGGGCCCAGTGGTTCATAAAGTCGGGTATGAGGCCCAGTTGGATTAAAATGATGATTTCGGGTCAGGGGCCCTATATTTAATAAATGTGGTTTCGGGTCAGGGACCCTAAATGGAAATGTGTTGTTTTATGGAAAATTCGGGCAGGGCCCATTGTGATGTTGTGAAATGAATTAATAAAAACTGTTTTCCATATACCATCTTGATACAAGGATATATGATGGTCTCCTCCAGATGTCTAGGACACTGGGGAAGTCACGGTGCATTGCCTGCGAAGGGTCACCATACGGAGCAGCCGAACCGTATGATGACTCAGGAGCAGGATTGCTATGATTGACGTTTGGGACGTCAGACATCAGGGATGTCAGATATATGGACCCGGAGAGACCCCGGGAAGCACGCGTAGCTTATAAAACCGTGAGATATGACGTCAGGGACGTCTAGCATCAGGGATGCTGGTGATGGTAATGGTAAAATACGAATTAATGAAATGGCTTTCCGGGTGGATTTGTGATTATATGATTTTAATGGATTGATGTTCATTTATGGTTTTGGGTGGTGACCCACATGGTTGTTTATGTATAGTTGTGGTATTTCACAGTTTTGGGCTGAGTTCCCACACTTGGTTTTTGGTTAACGGTTTTTGGGCTAAGGGCCTAATGGCTCGGTTGAGCAAACGTTTTGGTTACTGGTTTTTGTGGCATGCATACGTTTTTATTGGAGGGCATAAATGTCTTATAAATGTGTTTAATAAACTTATTGGTTTTGTCCACTCACAGCTTTTGGTTTTAATTCCCTTCAGGTTGATCACGGATGCGATTGCAGCAGAGACTGGGACATCGCACACCTCCTCCATCGATCCTTGCGCACTCTGGATGCCCCGTTTGGGTAGTGGCTCTTGGTCATCCTTTGTCTGACACCCCTTGCTAGACGGGAGCAGGGCACATTCCATGGTAATCCCGGGGGGATTGGGATGGGTCCTGTCAAGGACCGAGTGTGAGTGGGCTGTTTGATTTATAAAAGGCTTGCATGCATAAACTGTTTTACTATTTCCACTTATGATTTCGATGAGTCTTATATGAACTGTTTATATCTTTTATTACAATGTTTTGGGCATGAGACCCGCCTGGATTATATGTGGATTTTTTTCTGGGATGTCCGGGGGGGAACATAGGGTAAACTATACTGTTATTGTACTGTACTTTCCTACCTGTCTATGTTGTCTCCTTCAAGGAGGGTCGTTGGCCCGGGTGGACCCTGGAGTAGTCACGGGGCCCTGATTGAATGGAGTTGACCCCTGTTGGGCTGCATACTCTCAAGAAGGCATGTTCGTATACCTCGGGCAGTGACCGGGATACTGGGCACTAATGTACCTAGAGAGTCTTGGGTGTGAGACCCTGAGTGGAAACGCGTAGCCTTAGAACCGTGACATCATTTGGGTTGGGTTTTACAGTGCACTAATATGTAGTTTCTCCTTTCGATTATTATTATGATTCTGTGGTTACGATTTCATTATAATACTATGTTTTCACTGCATGCAAGATTTGGAAAACGGAGGGGTAAAACCTTATGATTTACTTTATTATGAAATTGATTTATAAACTGTTATTTTTGGCCCACTCACTCTTTGCTTGTTTTACTGACCCCTCCAGACCATGACACGGAACTAGAGGAGGACCCGGAGGAGGAGGAAGAAGAGCCTTAGTTGGTTAGCTGTGCACCTGTACACCCCTTGTGGGTAGGTTGAGCACCAAATAACGTACTCTGACTATTGTGCTCACGTTTTTTTATTTTACTATCCCTTGTCTGACAGCTATTGCTCTGAACAATGTTGTTGCATGTTATTTATCTATTTGAGTATTTCGTTTAAATTAAGGGTAATTTTGGTATGTTTGGAGTCGTTGTCAGACGGGAGCGGGGCACGTCCCCGGGTGGTCCCAGTGGTCCTGTCAAATACTCTGAAAGAATAGAACCATCATCATAACATCTTGCCCGAAGCAAGAAATGAATGGCACATCATCCATTCTCAAGATTTCAAACCAATGTATGAATATAATTTGGAGATTGTGGTTTTTCCGCTCGAACATGTTTTAATTCAATATAAGCACTTATTCTCATGCATGTGATCCATTGAATTAAATCCATAAATATGTATGTTTTTGTGGGGACGTTTATTTTCTGGCTGACAATGTTATACTCCGAGAGATATGACAAAAGAACGTTGTAGAATGGTACTGAATTACCATCAATAAGATTTTTTTATTCTCCAAGTTCCAGAAGAACTTTGTTGAGATTTACGGATATTTGAGCCAACTGTTATCACATTGAAACCACTAAAGACAAGAAAATGGAATACCTTTACATAACCTCCAATTAGTATGACCAGAAGCATACAGTGGAGAAACTAGCCAAAAGTTAGCTAAAAGCTAATTAGTACGAGCAATTGCTCAGTATGACATGACCGGTTGAGACACCTAAGTCAGGGTAATGATGCACCGTATCATCAATATATTGCACGCACATCTTCTTACTCGTAGGCACATATGCCAAGTTTGCTCGTTAGTAAAAATCGAATATTAGACCATTATATGCAAAAATGAATCCATGCTCCACCTTTTTCTTGTACAGAATACAAGGGGAAACTTTGTGGACTTTCCAACCACCATGCGGACCGTTTTGAAAAACTTTCATGGTTCAAGTTGAGATACTGACAAAGTGGTCACATGCTACACTTTTGTCCACACGCATACTGTGTTTACTAAACTCTTAGCCCAAATCATTAGATTGAGGGCCACACCACCCGGATTCTCTTATACAGTCTATAACACTCGATAATACCGGAGAGTTTATATCGAAATTATTCGATGACTATTGCATGCCCCTTGGGATTGATGTTGAACACCCCTAATGGTCTCGTAGAAACACTAATTCACATTGGTAATGCGCACCAAGCTTCTAGTTTCTGGCAAGGGCTATGCAATTTTGTATGTAGTAATATTGATCCAATTGAGGCCAACGCCACCCAACGATGTTATACATTACAGCTGGTGACTGGGTACCAACCAGCTGGTTCGTACTTACGAATATATGAGTGTGCAGTTACGTGCCAATTGTGCCGCCACAACGTACACATATGGGACCTCAACAAAGGAAGGGCATACATGTCAGTTATGAATCCCCCTCTCTTTTACACTCTCTAGAGCCCTTGACAGGCGATCTCATTACAGTAATATTGCAGATAGACACTTTGATGAGACAGTATTCCCGTCGTTAGGGGGAGATAAGAACGCCAAATGTTCCTGAAGAACGACATGAATTGTCGTGGAACATTCCCACTATGTATCATCTTGATCCTTGAACCGTACATAGTGAGAATGAAGTGCGGAGAATTTTATATTTACAGAGTGTAGCTAATAATACGCCAGACGCTTCCTCTAATATAACTAAAGTGACGAGATCACATATACATGCTGCAAACTTGCGTGCAAGGATAGGTGTCCCAGACGGACGAGGTACGGCCATGGCGGCTAACCAGTCATATGTCCCTGCCCAGAAGTAGGGTAAACTAATAGGTTCGAATGATTCTTATCCCTGAAAGAGAATATTTGGCACAATGAAATCCCTTCTAAATATCAGCTGATCCATCTTATGAGATAATTCCAGATAATGGGTCTGTGACGGCGTTGGGGGACACTCCAACGTCTGAACCCACTCCCGAGAATAAAGAGATCTCGGTAAATCATGCATGCTTATGGGAGATAGGGAATCAGAATGATATTATCATCAATGATTTATATGTATTCGCGGTAGCTACCGAAATAATAAATAGAAATGAAATCGAACCTTACTCCGTTGATGAATTAATTCCAACATAGAGAAGACTGGCCAAAATGGAACGAACCAATCCAGGTCGAATTAGATTCCTTGACAAAAAGGAAGGTGTTTGGACCTGTAGTTCCCACACCTCCCCATGTTAAACCTACAAGATTTAAATGGGTAGTCGCAAGGAAGCGTAATGAGAAAGATGAGATTGTGAGATGCACAACTCATTTAGAGGTGCATAGTTTTCTCAACGCCCTGAGATTGATTACGAGGAGACATATTCTTTCGTAATAAACGTCATAACGTTCCACTACTTTATCAGTTTAGTAATTTCCGAACAAAACTGAATATGCAGCTTATAAACGTGGTTACTGCTTATCTCTATGGGGATACAAATAAAGAGATACATTTCAAAGTTCCTGAAGGACTCGCAATATCTGATGCAAATAGTTCCAGACCATGGAACACGCTCTCTACTCCTTTGAGGCGTCCACTTTACGGATTGAGATAATCCGAACGGATATGGTATAACCGTTTAAGTGATTATTTGATCAGAGTGGGATAACAAAGAATACCCATACGTGTTTATTAAGAAAACAAGTTCCAGGTTTGCTATTGATTGGTATTCCAGAAGAAACCTGACAGGACCCGCCCCGATCCAACAAGAATCATAAGGGGACGTGCCCTGCTCCCGTCTGACATCCAATAATTCATACCAATTTTAACCTCAAAACATCAAATGCATAAATAACCAAATTTAAGTCATACAACAAAACTGAATTAAACAGATGTCAGACAAGGGATGAAATCCAAAATTACAAGTTGCTAGCACGACTCTAACATAAACCTGCGGGTAAACCACCCAGCAGGGTTCAGGTACGCAGAAGTAGATCTATGCCTCAGCCTCAGGTTCCTCCTCTACCTCAGTATCACGACCTGGAGGGGTTACCAAAAACATTAAGGGTGAGTGGACCGAAAATCAAGTTTATAAAATCATTTGATGAGTAAAACATATAATTTACCCCTCCGTTTTCCAAACATGCATGCATCCGTAATTAAAACCATCAATCATATAATATGAACCATAAGACATATAATAAAACCATAAGTATAATTTTAGTTGCTGCACTATACACTCCAATCCCGACATCCCTGATGTCTGACGTCCCTGACGTCCAATAAGGTCACAATCACAAGGCTACGCGTGCCACTCGGGTCTCAATTCCGAGTTTAATCCCCGAACCCTGTTCGGTTACAGCATCCCCGATGCTTAGCGTCATAGACGCTGAACGTTCTAGACGTCCGTGACCACTCCGGGGTACCTCATCCGGAGGAGACCGTATAGTATGGATGGATCTATACAGTGCAGTACCAAATACATTTTATTTATATCCACATGCAAACATATATGTATACATAGGTAAAATCTGAACCGATCGTTACATTTCATAAAACGGGTCTCATGCCCGAATACCGTGAAACGTGCCATAACCGAAATTTCAATATCATCAAAACCATTTATAGATTCCAGCATGTGAACATATAAGTAAATCAGAAAACATTTAAGCATGCAAGGGTTTAATGAAAATGGGCCCACTCACTGTACGATCCCGCGGTGAACCTGCGCGTACGAACTTGTACCGGGATTATCGTACAATTCCTGTCAGTCCAAATCACATGTAAGTGTCACTACAAGTCTTAAACGTTTAACCACAAAGTCCGAAATAGAACCCGGCTCGGGGAAGCCGTCCAACACGTTTCCCGAGGCAAACGGCCCTAAACTGACCCATCAAAAACTATCTCAGATCAACATGGTTATTTCACCAAAAATGTTCAGAATGATGAGAGGAATAAAAGTCATGTTGATCGTGATCGGAGATAAGCCCCAACGCGCCCTCACACGCCGCCCAAAGTGGCTGCGCGTGAAAGTCACGCGCCTGACACTGTAGCTACAGTGTCAGCACCTTCACCCGTTTGTCTGTAATCCGGGCCTGCCACCCGCGGCTTGACCCGGTTAATTACCCATCAATTCCTTCTCGATTTCAATCCAATTTGATCCTAACATGTTATTTAAACATCTAATTTAAGTTATGAGTTATTAATTAGCCAAATCAAATCCTTAAATGGCCCCTCGACCCGTGATCATCCAAACGGGTTGATCACCCCAACTTACTGGTTTCTAAACCGAAAAGTCAGACCACGTGCACGGTTGATCACCCGTGATCATCCATCGTGCACGGTGGATGAAACAGACCACGTTCTAAAGCATCAGACATTCCCAACTTTCCAGCACACAATTGCACAGCCAATTGCAAGATTGAACCACCGCACATGGTGGTGCCGTCCATGTCCCCCGCGGTCTGCTACAATAACCAGGGCAAAAAGACCAAAATGCCTCTGGTTCAATAATTACCAAAATACCCCTCACTTCCTAGACCCGTAACTCAGCCATACGAAGTCCGATTTCGGCGTGCCGCCTGTTTACGGACTCAGGATGTCGAGACCTACCCATCGGTCCTTGAGTTGCGTGAAAATTAATTGTCAAATGAAAAGTCAACATTTTTGCCCCAACCGTCAAAATTACGGTGATGCCCCTGAACTTCTGATAGTCATAACTTTTTCCCTGATGGTCCGAAATGGACGTGCCACCTGTCTATGAACTCGTGACGTCCCGAACTACGTCACGGTCATAGGTCAAAGTCCATTGAATTCATAAATCAAAAAGTCAACAATTGGTCATACCAATCACAAGGGTAAAAGCGTCAATTCACACATTAAATCACAATATTAAAATCCACGAATTTCCGGGGTGTTACAAAACCAATGACACTACTAAGCACCTGAAGTTGGATTTTGAAATGAAGGGTCATAGGAGAACAAAATTTTGTCTCGACCTGAAGCTCAAGTACCGTGCATATGAAGTTTTATTTATTGATTTAATCGCATCTAGAAGATGTTGATATTTGACCCAGAAGATGTTGAAATGGTTTAATGAGGATAAAGCAAAACCTTCAAGCACGCCTATGATCATCAGTAGTATAGATCCTATAAAGGACCCGTTTTTCCTGGTAGATGATAATGAAGAGATAGTGAGACCAGAAGTTTCATATCTAAGTGCAATAAGCGCATTATTGTACTTGATTCAAATCACTAGACTAGACATTTCATCCGCTGTGAACTTGTTAGCTACATTCAGCTTTGCGTCAACACGCTGCCACTGGAATGGCATAAAATACATTTTCAATACCTTAATGGTATCTGAGATATGGCGTATTTTATCCCTATGCATCGAGGAATGAATAAACCTCCTTGGTCCTTGGAATGATGCATTGCCTTATCGGGTATACTAATATAGGCTAACTATCATACCCACCTAAGGTATGTTCTCAAACTGGTTATATCTTTACCCTTGGGAGCATAACAACATCTTGAAGGTATAAGAAAGAGACCCTTATTATTGCGCCTTCAAATTATGGGAAGATTCTAACTCTTCACGAATCAATTTGTGAAGGTATATGGCTAAAGGTCATTACGAGGCATATTCAAAATACTTATGGACTGTATTCCACCAATAATGAACCTAAGATTATCTACTAAGATAATGTTATCTTCATCCAGCAGATGAGAACCAGTTTCATTATAGGAGACAATAATAAGCCATCATCTAATGCAACATTCCAGAAGCATGTTCATGGTATTGGCTTGTGTAGGTTGGCATATCTACCAAGTTCTTAATTTTCAAGGGGAGTAGATATCACCGAGCACCCTGAAGTATTTTGAGTATCCCGAAACATTTTCACAAGACCATCGTGTACTCTTTTATCCTACGACCAGGGTTATTTTGTCCCACTGGGTTTTGTTACGTGGCTAGGTTTTAACGAGGCACACATTTTGTGATGGTCACCCCATTAATAATGCATCCTGAAGATGCCATGATTCAACTCATATGCATTTGCTCATCTTTTCCCTTCGACCACGGGTTTTTCCCACCGGGTTTACCGGGTAAGGTTTTGGTGTAGCAACCTTAATGCATACTATCTCAAAGACGGACTATCTACTTATGTTCCGGAAGAGACGACTTCAACTACCTCCAAAAATCCTGATGCAATCACGATCAATGCGCGTTGCACTCTTTTTCTTTCGACCATAATTATTTTTGTCCCACAGGGTTTTTGTTAACTGGCAAGATTTTAACAAGACAGTATGTAGGTGCGTAACTGAGGAATACTATTACATGAAATATCCAAGGGGGAGTGTTGTAAATATATTAAAGTGTGTGGCTATTTATGTAAGATTATGAAGGGTAGTTTAGTCATTTGTAAAGGGGGTAGATATGTAATCTCATATTTTGTACTAAACCCTAACCCTACTTCTATATAAGGGTTAGTTAGCTAATGAAATGTATATACTGATTCAAGCCTCCATCTCATCTGTTGTCATACGTTTTTCAACAAAAATCCAATTTTAATGATTCTGGCTAGATTGGTTCATGTTTCCTAATCCATGCGGAATCAAAGTTGGTGTGGATTCCTTAAGCGGAGGCGCTAGCCCTTTGTTCCAACATAACCATAGGGCACATCGTCTTGGCTTAAGCATACAACCTTTTGCACTCCAATGCTCTTAAATATGTGAGAACCATTCCTTTGAAAGGCCATCTCTCAACGGTTCAAATATGGCTCAATTGGCCATTTCTCCAATTTCATAGCCATACTATTTGGTATTCCCATCACATCATTCCAGCTTATCTGTTGATGCCTTTGTCCCCTATACTTCTTTCCACAAAAGATTATTTGATCTTCTTATGCACATTGACCTCTCGACCTCAAGATCCCTACGAGGCTAGTGTGATTAGGAAGTACCTCCAATTTCAAGAAGGGAGTTTTCTACATTTCCCAGTTTGTCCTATCCTCGGGAGGATTTTTTTCCTGAGATTTCATAAGTTTCATCCTTACTCATAACCTTCTGAAAGGTGGGAAGACTCGCAAGTTAACCCCTAGCTTTGGAGCATATCAATCCAATTATTGTGCTCATCAAATCAAGCTTTGTCAAGTCATTCATGTGGCATTCATGAAAGGTATGAATATTGCCACTTTTTTCTGATTCGAAGATTTTGGAGCTGTGGCCTCCTATGCTACTCTGTATGTTCTTTCTGACATACATGTGGCATTTAAAAATTCCATGAAGGTCTGCTATGGGTGCACAACTTCCTTCAATGCATGGTGGGCTTCTCATTTTGAGAAGAATTTCAAGGCTTCCAGTAAAATGGTGTGGAACCAACAATTTCTTCTAATGGAGAGATTGGTCATTTTCAATCCAACGATTTTGATTCTCATTGATTATCAAAAATCTGAGAGTAATGCTGCTACCCTTATAGGTGTGTTTACTTCCAATGATATCTTTATTGTTTCTTTTATCAGTATCCTTTAATCTGGCCCATTGGTTTGTTCAGGTGGTCTTGATAAGATAGAGTCGTTGGATGTACAAAATGATAATCCTTTCCTTCATATTGAGGATGGTCCATACGATCTTTCTATTCTTAATTGGTTGGCAAGTTCGGATGATTTAGGAGTTCCTAATGTGATAATCCCTATTTTAAAGAGGAAAGATGACAAGACCCGTCCCTGAAGGACATAGATAACCGTGCCCGGTCCTGCTCATGTCTAACAAGTCAACTGAAGTTCCGGAATTACCCTCAGCACTTGTCAAATAAGGGATAACTGCACATGTGCCCACTCATGCCTCTACCTCCCGGTCAGCCTCGATCTTCGCGCCACGACCTGAAGGGTCAATAAAATAGAAAAGGTGTGAGTGGACAAAACAAAGTTTTAGAAATACAATTATCAAAATACGTTCTTACCTTCCAGTTTCACAAACATGCATGCATATCATACAACATGAGTCATAGTGTGAAATCAATCAAGTATGAACAGTGGACCGATACAATCAAAACATGTTTTCCCATGGTCCATAAAACTCATGTTCATCAAATCAATTCATCATATAAAGTATCTGGACACAAATATCAATAAATAATAGTACCACCAATCCTCAATATCCAATCTCAATATCCAAGTAACCCGTCACGATATCAATGCAACGCGTGCAAACTCGGGTGTCTCATGTCCGAGTACCTCCCCAGGATCTACGACGTCTGGGGTGATATCAACTCCAGGATCAACGACGTCTGGATGATATCATCATGATCCCACGCTCCTGAGAGTGAGCCTCCCTCGGAGCTACTCATCTCCAGGAAGTGGATCGTGACTACTCCAGGATCAACAAAGTCTGGAGGAGACCATCAAATCACAGAGGATGATATATGTGGAACAGTCACCAAATCCAGTAATCTCATTTTAAAACCTTTTAAATCTCAAATCAAATCAAAACATTTCATTAGGGCGTCTGCCCGAAACATAGCTTTCACAAAGTAAGTTCCACAAATCCATCATAAAACAGTGTCCAGAAATTAAAAGCATCAATTTCATCATATTCACATGTGACTCCAAATCCAAGTCAAAATCACGATCCAATTGGGTCTCAAGCCCAAAATATTATTTTCACGCAAATCCGTGCAACCACAACCTCAGTTGCCCATTTCACATAAATCCATCAAATATAGCCAAAAACATTACAATTCCATCAAATCATTTCCCGACTCATAATCCGAGTAAAAAAAATCTCAAATCACGGGTCTTCGCCCAAAACAACAATTTCATAGTTTTCTCGAAAATCGTGCCCAAAAGCATATAAAATAATATAATATTCCCAAAATCTGAAAATAATCACATCGAATCATCAATCATGCCAAATCATTTCAAATCATATCATAAAGCATTTAAAACATATATGCATGCATTCAGGGTAGAAAACAAAAGTCCACTCACACACCGTCCATATCGCTCGCTTTTCGAGCTGTACGTTTTTCCATAAATTCCGAAATTCATCATTCCTGTCCAAAATCATTATCAAGGGTCACTAACATCTCAATATACTTCCCATAATTTTCCCAAATTTTTTCGGGATTTAAATACGTATTTTAAACGTAACATAAACCTTCGTACCCTCGAAACAATATCGAAACGGTGTCCGATTTCCTCGAAACCAGTTTCAAAATGTTCGTTACATTAAATAGGACAAAAGTCATGTTGAACTCACCTCAGGATTCCCACTCACGCGCCCCACACGCCACCATGAGTGGCTACGCGTGAGTCCATGCGCCTGCTACAGTAACTGCCACTGTTCATCTTCTAGACCCAGTTGCCTGGTAAATGGGTCCTGCAGCCCGCGATGCAACCCATTCCAAACTCCATCAATTCTGCATAATTTTCACCAATTAAAATTTCTAATCTCATCATTTTAATACTACTTGAGGTTCTGTGGAATCAATTATATCCATAGTGGGCCTAAACTAATCCAACTTAATACAAATGTTCGAAGGCTGTTCATCGTCTGAGTTCATCAATTCATCATTGAATCCTTCAAAAAATTAGTCAGACAGCATCGTAGCCTTATTTTAAAGATGTTTTGTTTAACTCAATTTCAAAAGATTGGACCTCCAATTACCTGAACTCAGCCAAGGTATTTCCAAACTGTCGCGGGTCCAGTTCTTAATCAATTCATGATCAACTCTCTTCAATTTTGATATCAGTCGACTCGTCTAAGGTCCAATAAGCTCACCCAAACATTTTTTCCCTCAATTAATCACACAAACTTGAATTTGAAATGTAAGAAAGGTTTGGTTTTCGGGTTTGAGTCTGGGTACGGTTGGGTTTGCAGCCAATCATTCACCATTTATTGTCCTTTCATTTTTCTCTCTGAATTCCATTTCATTACTCACAAACCCAGTCTAAGAGTTCAATCTTTCACTGAGATCAGTTATGGCTTTGCTCTGTTTTCTTCTTCCTAGCACACACACAAGCACGACTTGTTTGTGTTTAAATTGTAAATCCACACCGCCCAATCAATTTTGCATCATCACCACTTTAATCCACTAATCTCTCTCAGCAAGTGACAAATGTCACTAAATGCTAAATTCTCATCCAAAATGGCAGGTACATGTGTCATTAACATGGCTAAATTAAATTACCATTTTACCTTTCTTTGACAATTTACCAAATTGCCCTTCGTAGTTCGAGGCCCAGAACTTTCACATCCGACCTCCGATTGACGCATGCCGTCTGTCTACGGATTCAGTGTCCCGAGATCTATCCAACGGCCTTCCCGGAAAGTCCAAACAAGGTCTCGATAAAAAAGTTAACTTTCGGCCCTTTTTAACCAATTTACCAAATTACCCTTAAACTTCCAAACATCATAACTTTCTCCTCGAATGTCGGAATCGAACGTGCCACATGTCTATGAACTCGTGACGTCCCGAACTACGTCACAATCATCGGTCATAGTCTGTTTGACCGCTCGAACCAAAAGTCAACCGTTCGCCCAATTCTAGGGGCAAAATCGTCATTTTCCTTCAAATTTTCCAAATTTTCCTTTTTCGAATTTCCGGGGCGTTTCAAAAGACATCTCACTGGCTGAATTCTCTCAAGCTGTCTCACCTATGTCGGGTCATCCGAACTCTGACCTTCTCTAAACTTTCGATTTCGAAACCTTTAGGCCATCCAAGATTGGGGGCTAAATTGGTAGGTCGGTTTTTCAGTGTAAGCTCCAACCCTATGCAACCGTACTGATCTTCATCTTCTGATTTGTTCACTTTTGTAAATATGCACTACTTATGAGCTTGAGCTTCTGAATGTCGAGATATATTCCTTTTCCTTGTCTCATCTAGCTGAAGCATCATCTTCGAGCTCTATGCCCTTGAATTTTCTGCCACCAAATATGTCATCTTGTATTTCGTGGCTATAGGTCATTTTCCCGATTTGGGAGAATTGACTCGAGAAATAGAGATATTATTCGAGTCTTATCCTACAGATTTGGAGTCTTCGCTTCTCATGATTCCAAAATTAAATCACTACCGAGAGAATTGCAGTTCTTGTGGTTTGTAACAAACTTCTCCCTTAGTGCAATTCCTAACTAAAGTCAAACTGGATGAACTTCATCAAAGTTACCTTATTGAAAATAATGAGTGCATTCACTGAGGGGTCGCTCTTCATGAAGTGCTCCAGAGGTTGGTCAACCTTGAAACTCAATTTGCTGAGGTTGAAGCTCTTCAAGTGCAGGTTAAGGGGAAGTACGAGTTTACCAAACACAGGAGAGACATAGACGTCAACCCCATAACTCAACCATTTAGGGATAAATCATCTGAATGGTCGTGCAGGAATACAACATATGGGCATAACTCAATAATCCAAGGTAACATGTTCACAACATAACAATGCACGAATATCAGACAAAACATGTGTACAACATACATAGAAATTCCTCAAAAGCAAAACCACATATTTACATACACTTTTTCTTAAAGCCCCCAATATCACTTCAAACTTCTACTTAAGGTCAAAACACAATTTTATTTAGCCTTAGAAGACGTGCAGTCAATTAGTCAGTAATTCCTTTAAAGAAAACCGTCAATTAATCATTTAAAATCTTATCTAAATAATTGCAATCATGTATGCATTCTTCATAACTAAAACGTTATTTTGAAATTCGGATTAAAATCCTACACCAATTTCGAAATCCTTGAAAAGCAACTATAATCAATAATTCTTGAAAACCAAATTCAGACTGAAGTTACATGATCATTTGATAACGTCAATATATATTCCAAACCAAATTTCACATCGAATTGGTTAGCTAGATCCCCGGGTATGAAGAAATCTCACAAAACATGAATTACAAAAAAAATTCCGTAAAAACCATCTTAAAATCTCCATCAACCAATCAAACAATTCATTTTGTAAAAAAATTGGAATATAAAATACATATTCTCTGATACCAAGTTGATAGGACCCGTCCCAAAATTTCGTGGAAACCGGACATGTCCTGCTCCCGTCTGACAAACCTTGTCAAACAAGGGAAATTATTAATTTATCCTTACTCATATCTTTTAAATTAACCAAATTAAATCCATCCTTACGAGATTACCGTCCACGCCCATCCCACTAAACCTTGTCAAGTGAAGGAAACTTCTCACTTTGCTTCAACCGGACTTCATCGCACAACTAATTTCAAGGACAAATAGTTTACGTTTTTTTACATTTCCATTTCTCATAATCATGTTCTACATTTATTCTGAATAAAAAATATATTCTCCATGTTATCCTCATTACCACCTCAACATCACCATATCAACATTATACACATTTACATACAACATTGTATGATCCTATCATCATTTACATGTAGTCATCTTCATTAAACATCATAGGTTTCTCAATATAGTCATTAATAAAATTATCATCTAACATCACCAATTTACTACTTATAATTATTCACCTTATTTTTCATTTACGAAAATTATATTACACAATTTTTACTACTCAATATAATATAACCAAAACTTTAACATCATAAGTTTAACCTCATACATCAACCATATTTTTAAACATAGGTTCCCTTTTATCACTTTCATAAATATTTCCATTATTTGATATTACCATTTTAAATTCCTTAATATCCAAAATAATAATAATAATTAAGTCCCTTATTTTTTCAAGATTTGGTTCAATTTCAAAATATAACATAATTCCTTACACATCCAAAACTAAAGTCAAATAGGTTCCAAATAACTTGATAATCATACCATTAAACTCAAAATTTCGTAACAAACAAGTTTTGTGTTGACCGGAACCCCAGCCGCCGCCGCCGCACGTGCCGCCACACCCCAGTAAAATCTCTCTACGCGTGATGGTCACGCGCTTGTCACATGAGTCATCTTCCAGACCCGTATGTCTCGTTTTTGGGTCGCCTGACTCGCGATGGTGACCCGACTATTTCTCGTTCATTTCATATCCAAAACAGACGTTTCAATAGTCCATTCACACATACTCGATCCCAGAAAGAGATCTATGATGTTTAAATGGAGAAAAACATACCTGAATTTGTGGTATGATTGAGGGAACCTTCGGCTATGACTTCCTTAAGTTGTTTCATGGCTCTTCCAACGTTTAACATTCACTTCTCGTCCCCAAAATGATTGTAGTACCCTCCGAAATGCACCTGACCACTTACCCCTGGTTTTCCTGGTCCATAGTGAGAAAACCTGAAAGTGGGCTCACGGGTCCTCATGGTGTCGTTGTGGTTCTCGCATAGTTCCTTCCCCTTTCTTCTCCTTTCTTATTTCATTTCCTTTCCATCTCCCTTTCCTTCTCTATCTCTGCATTTCTCCCTCATCTCTCTGGAGTTTCCTTTCACAGTTTGGTGGGTAAATGGATTTCTCCATTTTTTGATTCATCCTCCCCGAATGGCCACACAAGCATCATCAAAACATATATATATATATATATATATAACTAAGTCAGTGAGGAGAGTGGCAAATAAATGTGAAGATTATTCTAGAATCTCCTAGACTTTCCTTGCAAATGACTAAAATGCACCTAGGTGCTTAATTACCAAAATGACATCGCTCCTCTTTGACCCATAACATACTTTGTTGAACTCCTTTTATGGTGTACCACCTGTCCATGTACTTAGGAATTCAAGACCTTTGTAATGGTCCTTGTAGAACTTTCATAAGATCTTCCAGTTAAAAAAATCAATATTTTAACTCTACATGGAGAAAATTGTCATTTTTCATTTCCTTGAATTTTCGGGGTGTTACAACAAACAAGATCTTTCATCCAAAATAATGCTCAAAACCTCATTCTCTTTTTAGCAAGTCAAACTACCACTCTTTGCTCTCTGGTGGAAACTCAGTTGCTAGTGATTCAACATATGCAAGACTTGGTTTATGTTCACCAAGTTGACAAGAAAAACAATCTCCATTTTATGTTGTTACCTTGTTGTCCTTCAAGCAACATATCCAAACATTGGAAACATCCTTCCAAATTCGGCTTTTAGAGCTCCAACGGGCTGATGGTATTTCCAAAACTTGCATTGTTGACCTTCTAGAGATGTTCAAACTCGTGACCATAGCATTAAGTCCATATCATAGATTTCTTTCAAGAATGGCTATGATGATGGGTATATAGCCTATGCTTCAACTCGTCCACATTTAGATGGATGGTTTGAAGAGAAATTGGTTGTAGAATTCCAACCAAGTCTTGGTTCAATGTGGTCGTAGGTCGTATCTCCTCTCAATAGCGAGATGAAAATATTCTACGCCTTTTGAATTTTCATAGCCATTGTATGGCCTATGCATATTAGTAATCTAGGCTAATCTTCCTATTGGATATTTTCTTTCTTATTTGTGACTCACTTTTTGAATGAGTTGGATTTTCGATCTAGAGTGGTCCCACCATTTCCCACAAGTTTAATCACTCCCCTCTTAGAATCCCAAAGCGTTGAATTTCTTTAGGTGAATAGCTTTAGTAGAATTTATGTTCACTACTCCATCATTGTTTCTCATATAACATGAACCCTTCCCATTTACTTTGTAGATTATGAATGGCCCTTGCAAAGTTGAGCTCCATTTTTCCCTTCTGAGTATAGTTGATCCTAGTTGTAGAACCGTTATCCGCACTAAATCACCTTCTTGGAAAGACTTTCCTCAAACAATTTTGTTATATGTCGTCAAGACTACCGCTTTATTGGCCATACAAGTATTCAACACATCTATTCTTTTTTGTTCTAGCATGTCTAACTCGTAACACATAGCCTGCGTGTATTCGTCTGTACTCAAGCCATATTGATGTTGAAGCTGCAATGAGTTGATTTATCTAGATCGAAAGAAAAAGATGTCGATCTTATACCGTCTGTTGGGGCGATCAAATTGCTCCTTTTTCCAGTCAGGTTGACATGCTTTTATTCCTAATCAAGTTTGACTAATGATTTGAGGGTTATTGGTCCTTTTTCCAGTCAGGTTGACAGGTTTCTGTTCCTAAGAAGGTTTGGATCTCAACTATTGCAACTTCAAATTCCTGCCCTTTTTCTTCTATTGAAGATTTTTTCTTGATCTCTTTGTGTTCTAACTGATTGTAACGACCTGTCCCCAATCTACGTGATTAATTAAGGATTAATTGGGGATTAGTCGAGGATTATCAGACAATCAGGGTAAAATGATAATTTTGCCCCTAGATGGGTGAAAATGTTAACTTTTGACCTAGGAATTCAAATGCACCTGGATCAAAGTCCATTACGTAGAATGAGATGATACGAGTTCGTAGAAAGGCGGCACGTCGAAATCGAACATCGTACGGGAAAGTTAAGGGTCAAGAACGGTTGTTCGAACTATTCTCAGTTGCATATTTTACGAGGCGTTGACTTTTGGATTTGTCTTGAGTGGGCCCAAAATAACTCCTATGAATCAATAAATGACTACAAGTGTCACTCATCCATTGAGCCACACATTACATACATGCATCATGTAACGACCCGTTCCTAAGTTTAAGGGTTAATTAAGATTTAATGATGGATTAGCGAGGCTAATCGCGGATTAGGTGAAGATTAACATACGTTCAAGGAAAAATTATGATTTTGCCCCTGAACGAGGGTGAAAAAATAACTTTTGACTTGGGAGGTTCGATGGTCGAGGGTCGAGGACTGTTACGTAGATCGAGTCGATACGAATCCATAGACAGGCTGCGTGTCGAATTTGGACATTCGACGAAAAAATTACGGTTCACGGAAGTTCTGAGGAACTATTTACGACGGCATGCTTTACGAGGTAAAAGTGAACTTTTGTCCTCACGTGGGCTCAGATATTTGAATCAGGCCCAATGGATGAGTGACAAGTGTCACCCATCCATTGCTCACCTAACACAGACACATGCATACCATTCCCCCTTTCTGTGTTCATCCAACTCGATCGATCCCAAAACCCATTACCCTCTCCCTTATGATTTTGACTGAGGCCAGGAGAGGAGTTGAGGATGAGGACTGGACTGAAGGAAGGTGGTGGCAGCAGCAGGGCAGCCGTGGACGGCGGCGGGAGCTCACGACCAAGGTAAAAACCATGACCCCTATTTATTTTAAAATTTGATTTTGGGTTTTGGGCGCTTAGGATGTTAGTGGATGATTGGGGGATGTTGTGGGAGGTTGTTGGAGTCGTGTAGGATCCCAAAAGGTGGCTGAGGCCTGCTGAGCCGTCCATCCCACGGCCGAGAGCAATTTTCAGTGGGCAGCCACAGAATTGAAATTCCGACCAAGTAGGCCCAATCTAAACCCACAAACCTTCCTATAATGATCGTAGGAACCTAATAGAACCCATAGGATTTAGGATTGGTTTCCTAGTTTTGATTGGATAAAAGGATTTAGGATTGGTTTCCTAGTTTTGATTGCATAAAAGGATTCATAGGATAAATTTAGGAAGATTGGTGGAAAGAAGGAAGAAAAAGGACGAAAAAATAGAAGGATAGGGCCCTGGACCAGTCACGTCGGTCCAGTTGGACCGGATTACAGGTGAACCGGCTAGATCGGTTCGGTTGGAGGTTGAAGACGGCTACTGTGCAGGCGCGTGAAGCCCACGCGCAGGGCCTTTAGGCAGCTCGTGGCGGCGCGTGGGGAGGTTTTCGGGGAAACTTTCAACGTGTAAATTCATCTATTCGATGTAACGAACATTTTAGGACTGGTTTCGAGTTAATCGGACACCGTTTCGATATAGTTCGGGACGTCCGAAGGTTTAGGATCGCGTTTAAAAATAGTGAAAAATCCTGGAAAATTAGGGGGCTTTAGTGAGGGGTTAATTAAGTAGTTAGTAACCCTCTATTACAATTTGGACAGGTTTGGGAACCCCGAAGACGGTGATTGACCCGAGAAGGCGTACAATGAGCGTATCGAGGCGGCAATTCGGACGTTCTGTGAGTGGACTTTCTTTTATGAATCGATGCATGCATAAATGTTTTATATGTGTTTTAGAACATGTTTTGTGATGCCTTGAGTGCATTTTTTGTGTGTGTTACGTATTGGCAAGTATTTCGAGGTTTTCAGTTTTATACGTGCTTATACGCGTTTGTAGTTTTAGTTTAAAGAAAAGGTAAAATCGGGTATGAGACCCAATTGGTTTTGGTTTTGACTCGGGAAGATAGCCCTCTTGATGACCTACAGGTCTGAGTCGTGGTCGTGCACGACGACGAACGACATGACGCTCGCATCCGGACTGGGGATGTGTTCCTTCTGGAGAGGTCACGATGCATGTCTCGTGGTCGAGCAACCACTAGAGGCTGGACTTCGGAGTACTGACGGTATAGGAGATCGATCGGTGAGGTGTGCACTATGATCTAGAGGTGGTCACGGCGGCTGATATGTTCACAGCGATATACCAAGATTGAGAGCAGTCCTGGACCGATGGTTGCACACATCACTATGATCGGAATCGTGACTGACTCTGAGGTATCGGGCTTGACGCCTAGTTAATTGTGAGTTCGGGCTTGAGACCCAGTTAAATTGTGAAATCGGGCTAGAGGCCCAGTTGAGTCATAAGTTCGGGCTAAAGGCCCAGTTGACTTGTGGTATTGGGCTTGAGTCTCATTTGTAGTTTTCCAATACTAGTATGTATATACCCTCCTTTATGAGTTGATTGGTCTCCTCTTGACGTCGACCTGGAGAGTCACGATCCACTACCTGGAATAAGTGATCCCCAGAAGAAGCACATTCCAGGAGTAGGAGATATGATAGAGTCTTGGACCTGATTCGGAGAGACGCCCAGACTAGATCCAGAGTCAGAGCCTCGTAGATGGAGAATTCCTGGGGGTAGATTCGGAGTGAGACCCCGAGTAGTATGCATACTTATTTATATAGAAATCACGACATATATCGGGGATTAGTTCCCTAGAGGTTGTGTGCCCCGAGTTGACATCAGGGAATGTATAGGATGGGTTATATATGTATATACGTATATGTGTATGAGATTTCACGGAGATGATTTTGGGCTGAGACCCACGTGTATTGGATTTAGGCTGAGACCCTATGTTTCATGATTTGGAAGGAGACTCGTTATGGGTTTCCTCATTTTGGATTTTGGGCCAAGGCCCTAATGAACGGTTGATAAATGGTTTTTGAATACATGCGTACTTTTTATTGAAGGGCATAAAGGTCTTTTTATGAAAATACTTTTATAAAATCTTTGTTTTGTCCACTCACAGCTTTGATGTTTTTGAATGCCCTTCAGGTTGATCGCGGATGCTGGCTGTAGCAGAGACCGAGACACCACATTCCTTCTCCGGATCCTGGCACTCTCGGGTAGTCTCAGCGGGGCTAAGGATGGAATTTCCCTGGTCTGACACTTTGTGTCAGACGGGATCAGGCACGTCCCACGTTAATCCCGGGGGATTTGGGACGGGTCCTGACACATCATCTCCCATTTCCTTCCTATTTCATTCATCCACTCGAAACCCACCCCAAACCTTCATCTTCATCTCTGCTGCCGCGTGAGAAAGAGACTGAGAGTGAAGAAGGACTGAGAGACGACGGAGGATGAAACTGGAGCCGTGGATAGTGGCTGAAAAACCCAGAAAAACCAGGGAGCCCGTAAACCCATTTAGGTTGGATTTTGGATTTTGAGTTTTGGGCGTTTGGGAACTGTTCCGATGACTGGGTTGTGTTTTTCTAAGGTTGGATGAGTGCATAGGATCGAAAATCGAAGGAAAATGAGGTCTGGACAGACCTGGGTTCGAGTTCAAAGTCTGGCCGTGGAAGATCAATTTTGATAAGGTGTGTTCAGGCTATATTTAGTGTTTTTAAGCTCATAGGGTTGTTCTTGGGAGTGAGACGAGCAGTTTGGTCGAAGAATGGCGAAGTTTGGTGGCCAAATGGCGGAGAACTGATCGGGTCAGGGTCGCAAGTCGAACGACCTGTTACAGTGTCTCGCTGTCAGACCACGTGGACCAATGAAGCGGTGCCACGAAAGGATTGAAATATCGATATCAAAGGATATATCGCTCGCCGAATTTATGGATATCTCGCCCCAAATATCGATATCGTTTACGGTCAACAAAAATGACGGAAATTGGGTCCAAATGACGAAAATTTGGAATGAAACTTTCGGAAAAACTTAAGTACCCAATAATGGTTATATAGGACTAATAAAAACTATAAAATGACTTTGATATAATAAATATATGATGAATCATATGATAGAATATAGAGCTGCCGACCACTAACAGTATAAAATCTTAAAGATAAACTTAAATTAAAACATAATTCTATTGATAATATTGCATTAAAAATATTGTACACGTTGAACTTGATAAAAAACAAGTAGAGTGTCGAGCAGCTTGAAAATTAGATTGGTCTTGATCTACCAAGACACAAAAGTTTTGCCAACTGATGCTATTTGACAAAAAGGAAATGTATTGTTGGACATAGTATTCGTATATCTCCTTTGAATGGCCTACTTTTCCTCCATAGATAGGGTAGTTCGGATTTACCCAACTAACTTCTCCATAATCTTCATTGAGATGAGGATCTTCATAGCCTTCATAACCATGTGGCATTTGAGGGAGATGGTTGTCTAACAGGGGGTGACGATATGGACCATAAGCATATGGATCATTTGAGTTGTTACTAGGATCAGTGCCTAAACTCATTGACTCAAAACTAATTGTCATGGAATCCTCAGAAGATGGGTTTCCATAACCTTCATATATGTTGCGTGTCCGAGTGTAATCTTTCCCAACACCACTGATTCCTACTCCTCCTTCTCTACACCCATGATCATAATCTTGGGTGACATGAGTGAAATCCGCCTCTCCAGTAAATGGGCTCAAGGGTGCATATGTTTCGGTTACATGTTCATTTCCCCCGTCATCATCCCCTTCGTTGTCCTTGTCTTCATCGTTTGTCTCAACATCATCTCCTCCATCATCATCATCATCATCTGGAGATTTATTTTGATGAATTCCCTTACTAGTAGCATCAGCTCGTAAGTCACGTCTAGCGGTAGAACCAAGTATTGATCTCTCCCATGAAGACATCTTCCGCTCACTTCCTACGTCCTCACTCCCCACTTCTTCAGATAGCACTCTATCGACATTAACACCGTGTTCACTAGCAAGATGTGCTACTCGAGGGTCAGGCCTTCCACTATCATCATCCAAGTGAGCTGGCATAATCCATGCTTGAAGTGGATCAGCCTCATTACCTTCCACATGTTGACCTTCAATTTCTAACAGGCCAACGTAGTCTTCTTCCACAACTTTACCGGCTTCAACTTCTTCATCTCTTAACTTGAGTTTCATGTTGTAATAACAGAAAACAAGTTGTTCTAACTTAGAATATGCGAGACAATTTCTTTGCTTTGTATGAATTAAAGCAACTGTACTCCAATTTCTCTCACATGACGAAGATGATGTCGTTTGTGATAATATACGAACTGCAATTTATTGCAAGCTAGGAGAAGCTTGGCCATATAGTTCCCACCACTTAGCTGTCAATATCAAGTTTAATGTAAGAGGCATTATAAAGTGCTAAGTCATACAATATCAAGTTAAATGCAAGTAATATACCTGGGGGCATTTTAGTTTGTGATTGTACAGCCATAGGTGAACGAAATGTTTTCCGACCATCTCTAAAGTTGATCAACTACATTAAGGCTGATGTTAATATAATGTCATAGATGTACATATTCAAAAATATCAAGGTTCATATATGGTAGTGAACTTACGTCTACTCCAAAATTTTGTAAACCCACTTGCCCATTTGGATTCAATTTGAGGAATACTTGTTGAACTAATTGGACGAGGGAAGAGTCATGCCTAACACCTACTTGATATTGATATCGGGGATTCAAGTAATAAGCTGTAAATCATGAATGAACTTTGCTTAGTAAACAAGAATAAAATAAAATATTAACAAGTTCATTAAGACAGAAATATACCAGCGGCATGTAAGGGATGCACTAATATTTTTTCCCATCGCTCCTGTATGATTTTAAGAACCCACTTCTTCCCTTTAAGACAGGTTATCTTTTCTTTCATTCGATTGAACATATCATACAGGATTGGCATGGTTGGGACTACCTTTGTATCAACAATTCGAAGGATGCAATATAATGGTTCATATATTGATTGCATCTTCTCCAAGGACTCCCAGAATATTTGGTCGAGGATATGAGCCTCAACACTCTTGCCTTCCACTTTCCTACTCAATGGGCTACCATGCCATTGATCACTGGTAAACAATCTTCTAAGGACAACTTTTGCTTAACTATACTATTTATACAAATATAGTTGGTTGCGAACCGAATTGCACCAGGACGAACCAAGTCTCCTTGACATAATTCATGCATCTGAGCTAGTAACCATAGATGATTATAAATGTAGTTAGTTACCTGCATAGCATTTTTTATGATGAGCGCCATTGTCTCATTCTTCCCAATGTCTTCAAATATTAGGTCGATACAATGGGCTGCCCAAGGAGTCCAATAGATCAGATACGTCTTCATCAGTTCTTTTCCAGCCTTTTTGAAGTTCGACCCATTATCAGTAACGATCTGTACAACATTTTGTACTCCAACCCCCTGAATAACTTCCTTCAACAAATTTTGTATGTACACATAGTCTTTATGGAATTTGGAAGAATCAACTGACCTGAGAAATACAGTTGAACCCTTACTATCTACCATGAAGTTAATTATGGATAACTTCCTTGGACCGGTCCAACCATCACACATTATGGTACATCCATAAGTTTCCCAGTGTCGCTTTTGTTGCTCCACATACGCCGTCATTTCTGTATACTCCATAGGAATATATTTATTTTTCACTTCATATGGAGAAGGAGTGGACACGCCTTCATCTGCAAACCAAAACATAAGTTAGCATTTAATTTTATTTCATAAGCTAAATAAAAATGTATCATAAATAAATTTATTAAATACCTGCTCGTTGGGCTTCAATAATCATATTCTTAAAATGATAAGAGTTGGCTTTATTTGGAGTCACGCCTTCATATATAAAAAATTTGCTTATGTATCGACCCAACTTCTCTTTCGTCCCTTTCCACATCGATTTTACAGTCTTCTGTTGAGTTCGTGCGGTTTTGTAGAGTTTTGGTTATGGAGGAATTGAAAATGGATCACGCAAACTTTGTGATCGACGCATTTGTTGCGGTGGTTGACGACTGCTACTGCCTCCTTGAGCACCACGCATGGTACCAACTCCATAATTGTCGACACTTCGCCGTGCCTTATCTCTCGATGCATTTACAGCAAATCGATATGCTGCTCTCACGGATCTATACACATCTGGTGGATAAGCGAATCCATCATCATCCTCTTCATCATCGTTATCATTAATCTAAATGCTCTGATGAGTGTCCAGTGGATCTCCTCTCAAGCCAGCTCGTATATTCTCCCTAATCATATTCTTAGTCTGTTTAGCAGTATCTTTACTTTTGATCCATACTCTGACCAGCTTTAGGTACATCTTTGCATTTTTGAACATTTTTTTTCGAATCAAAACCTACTAGATGAAACTTTAATCGTGTTATACCTCCACTCTGGAACTGATGTTGACAAAACGAACATATGACACCGTTTTTATTTCCAGGAACTGCAATGGCATATTTCCATGCTAGGTCAACTCGTCCAGGTCTTGGGCGGCTTTCACTTGCATTTCCACTAGTCATTTTATGAAATTTAAGTTACATGAAAAATAATGAGAATTTGATAATAACAAATAATAATAAAATTATTTCAATTAGAATATATATGCTGATGTTAGACTTTGATGATGATAAAAAATTAAGGAGCAAATACACATATATTCATAATTTTAATATATATTCTAAAATAAAACATATATTATAAATTAAAACAAATATTACCAAATATATGAATTATCCCATATTTCATATTAAAACATACATTACTAAAACATATTTTAGTAATAAATGATTACCAAATATTACCAAATATGTGAAAAATAATGAGAATTTGATAATAACAAATAATAATAATAATAATAAGAATACAAATAATAATAAAATTATTTCAATTAGAACATATATGCTGATGTTAGACTTCGATGATGATAAAAAATTAAGGAGCAAATACAAATATATTCATAATTTTAATATATATTCTAAAATAAAACATATATTATAAATTAAAACAAATATTACCAAATATATGAATTACCCCATATTTCATATTAAAACATACATTACTAAAACATATTTTAGTAATAAATGATTACCAAATATATTACCAAATATTACCAAATATGTGAAAAATAATGAGAATTTGATAATGACAAATAATAATAATAAAAATACAAATACAAATAATAATAAAATTATTTCAATTAGAACATATATTCTAAGTAGACTTTGATGATGATAAAAAATTAAGGAGCAAATACACATACATTCATAAATAAAACATATATTATAAATTAAAACAAATATTACCAAATATATGAATTACCCTATATTTCATATTAAAACATACATTCATAATTAAGGAATATATGAATTACCTAATAATACATTTTGAATTTTGAAAAAAAAAACGTTTAAGGCTTAATTTTTTTAATACATATTCATAATTAAGGAACAAAAACACATAAATTCATAATTTTAATACATATTCTAAATTAAAACAAATATTACCAAATATATGAATTAAGCCATATTTTATATTAAAACATACATTACTAAAACATATTTTACTTCACCTAATAATAAATGTTGAATTTTGAAAAAAAAAATTAAGGCTTAATCTATTTTTTCTATTTGGGTTAAAAAACAAAATTAATAATAAATGATAAATTTTATTATGACAAATAAATAATTAAATAAAATATGTAAATAATAAAAAAAGGGTTATCAAATAAATGAAACGAAACGCGCGTTTCGTTCCATTTCATTATTTACTCAACAGAAGTCCTCGCACAGTCTTCCTCAATTCAATCGATAATCGATTTCTTCGTAAATTGGGGAAAAGGAGAGGGGCGGTTCGACCGAGGCGGGCAGCGACGATTGGTGACGATGAGGGCGAGACGGCGACTGGTGACTGTGAGGGCGAGACAGAGGACACGAGAGAGGGGTGGAGCTGTGGCCGTCAGTCGTCCTCCGACGGGTCGTGTGAAGTGGAGAACCGGGGCTGCTGGTTGCAGAGGTGGTTCGACTGGCTTCGGGTCGACGTCGGCAGATCAGGGGTGGGCTTCAAGTTTTTCTTCGTTTCTTCGCCCCCAATTTATGCTTGAAGTGGTGACTCCGTCCGTGAATAATTTTTATTTTTTTCAATTATTCTCTTCGTCCGTGAGCATAATTGATGGATACATACATACAGTATGAATCTATGATTGATTGAATCCGTGATTTCCTTATTTTCTGTTCAATCTGTGATTATATTTGTACGATTTCCTTTTTTTTATTTCGGTATTTCACTGCTGAAATTCAACTGTGCGTTCGGTGGGCTGGGTCCAATATCGGTGGTTTCGGTCAATATCGTCGGAAATTGACGACATCCATCGATATTTCCCGAAATCGTCGATATTGGTGGAAGAAAGAACTTCACCCCCGCCTTACCTACCGTCGACTGGAAAAATCGATATATCGAGCGATATATCGGCGATTTCGTCGATATTTACATCCCTGGTGCCACGTGGAAAGGTGTTAGAGAGGTGGCAGACCTGTTAGTGACATATGGCACCAATTAGGGAGTGCTACGTGTCAAGTTTTCAGAGTTGTTAGGCTGACCTCAACGTTGATCAACGTGATATCAGCATTGATCACCGTTGACCACCGTGGAAGATCGATTTTGATAAGGTACTTTAAGGCTCTGTTTCGTGTTTTTAAGGTCATAGGGTTGTTCCTGAGAGTGAGACTAGCAGTTTGGTTGAAGAATGGCGGAGTTTGGTGGCTGGACGGCGAAGAACCGACCAGATCAGGGTCGCAGGTCGAACGACCTGTTATAGTGACCCGAGTCGACCCGTTTGGAGGTTGAAAGTGATGACATGGCAGTCCACGTCATCCCTGTTAGGCCATATGACCAACCAAAGCGTGACACATGGCTAGGTGTCAGTCTAGTCAGCAGCTAACAAGGCAGGTCCACGTCAGCCATGTTAGACCATGTGGACCAGTGAGAGGGTGCCACATGGCACTATATCAGGATCTATCAAGTGACATGGCAGCTAACGTGGTAGGTCCAAGTCAGCGATGTCAGACCACGTGGACCAATGAAGCAGTGTCACGTGGTAGGGTGTTAGAGAGGTGGCAGGTGTCAAGTTGTCAAAGCTGTCAGATGTTAGAGTTGTCAAGCTGACATCAGCAGCTGACGTCAACATTGACTAGCGTGACGTCAGCGTTGACTGTCGTTGACCGCCATGGAAGATCGATTTTGATAAGGTAATTTCAAGCTCTGTTTCATATTTTTAAGGTCATGGGGTTGTTCCTAGGAGTGAGACGAGCAGTTTGGTGGCCGGACGATGGAGAACCGACCGGGTCGGGGTCGCAGGTCAAATGACTTGTTATAGTGACCCGAGTCGACCCATCTGGAGTTGAAAGTGATGACATGGCAGTCCACGTCATCCCTGTCATACCACATGGCCAACCAGAGCGTGACACGTGGCCAGGTGTCAGCCTAGTCAGAAGTTGACGTGGCAAGCCCACTTCAGCCATGTTAGACCATGTGGACTAGTGAGAGGGTGCCACGTGGCAGTATATCAGGATCTGTCAGGTGACATGGCAGCTGACATGGTAGGTCCACGTCAACGATGTCAGACCACGTGGACCAATAAAGTGGTGCCACATGACAGGGTGTTAGAGAGGTGGCAGACCTGTTAGTGACACTTGGTAGCACACGTGGCACCAATCAGGGAGTGCCACGTGTCAAGTTGTCAAAGCTGTCAGATGTCAGAGTTGTCAGACTGACGTCAGCAGTTGACGTCACCGTTGACCAGCGTGACGTTAACGTTGACCACCATTAACTAGGCACGTGATAGGTTTGACCGGCAGGTGAGGGCACTTGGGCACGAATTTCACGATGAAACAAATCTTGTTTGAAAGGTTTTTACGATTTGAATCTAATGGTGGTGGTTTTAGGCCGATCAGAGATCATTTAATAGGTAATTTAGAGGTTTTTAGCCTCAGGAAGTGTGTTCGAGACACGTTTACTGTTCCTGGAGTTTTGAGGGTTTATGGTATAGACTTGTATAGATGGTTAGTGACCTTTGGGTATGATTTGGACAAGTCTGGACGTTCCAGAGATTGTGGATTAGTCTCGAAGTGGCTTACGGCACAGATTGCGAGCACGCAACATGGACGGTCTATGAGTGGAGTTTGATTGCTAAATGATGCATGCATAAATGCTTTATATGTTTTATGAACATGATTTGAGATGCATTTATTACATATACATTAAATATAATTTATGTTGATGATTGGATATTTTCGTAGAAAATGTGATATTGCACGTACTTCGAGATTTCTATTTTTTATATGATACTTAGGCTTAGGCCGAGTATTCTACGTGCATGTAAATTATGTGATTTGAATGGTTTCACGGAGAGGCGTGAAACTAAGGATTTTATATTCGATTTTGAACGATTTCACGGAAAGGCATGAAACTAAGGATTTGATATTCGGTTTTGAATAATTTTACGGAGATGCGTGAAATGCTTATCGGGCTTGAGTCCTAGTTGGATATTGACTTCGACTTGGATTATAGTCAAAGGTGATTTGGAAAAATGATTTGAATTGTGAAATGGTTTTCGGATTTAAAAATGATATGCACGCATGTGTCCTAGTTGATTTATGGTTTGACTTAGAGTATAGTCAAACGGGAAATTGAACGACGTTTTGATTTGGAAATGATCTATAGGGCTTGTGACCCAGTTCTGTTTTATGAGATGATATATCGGGTTTGTGACCCAGTTATGATTTATGAGATGAGATTTTGGGATGTGTCCCGGTTATGGATTTACAAGTTTGGATTTGATAGGATTCGAGGAATCCTGGATTTGATAAATGTTTTTGGACATTTTTATAATGATGGTGTTGTGGAAAATGATTTGATGAAACTATATTTCGGGCGTAAACCCCATTGAGATATTTTGAGATGATGTGAAATTGTTTCCACAGTACCATCCTCCATGATGTGATTGTGGCCTCTAAACGTCGTAGATCCTGGAGAGGTCATGAGGACACTACTTGCATGAGTGTCAGAGATGTAAATTTTGCAGATGTTGAGCCAAGGGTTTTGAGCCTGTAGATGTCATCGCTCAGACGTCGAGCCTGAGGTTCCGAGCCTGAGTTAAAACACCTAGACGTCGAGCCACGGACTCCGGAGCCAGGTTTATATTCGGATGTGTAATCTTGAGTGTTAGGACCCGTCCCAATCCTCCCTGGATTAACGCGGGTCATTCCTGATCCCGTCTGACACGGAGTGTGAGACAAGGGAATTTCCGAATTTAGCCCGCTCGTGGCTTCAGAGTACGCCAGGATCCAGATGAGGTATGTGATGTCTCGGTCTCTGCTACAGCCCGCATCCGAGATCAACCTGAAGGGCAGTCAAAACATTTAAAAGCTGTGAATGGATAAAACAAATAATTTATAAAAACATTTTCACGAAAGACATTTATACCCTTCACTAAAAACATGCATGCATTCGAAAACCATTTATCCAAAAGAACCATATGTGCGAACTAAGCCCAAAACCAAAATGAAACCAACCATACGAGCCACTGCCCAAATCCATGTGAGACTCGGCTCAAAACCAATACATCATATATCATACAACATATACATATAAATCACATAAGCAATCCTGTCACGGTTTCTAAAGCTACGCGTGTGCTACCCGGGATCTCAAAGCCCAAGTCTCCTCAGGGTCTCCTCAAGGTCCACCCAGGTCAATGTCCTTAGATTAATGACCCTCCCTGAGAGTTATAATCCATAAGCCTTCCTGAGAGTAAGGTACCCAACGAGGGCGACTCCACTCAGTTAGTGCTCCGTGACTACTCCGGGGTCCACCTAGGCCAACGAACCTCCCCGGAAGAGACATTCCAAATAAGGAAGGTATATGAATATATATATATAGAAAAAATTCTTAAAACCTTTCAAATGATTCATGCCTGGTTCCCATAAACCGTCATGAACCCGAAAATCAGTTTAGGGTCCCTGATCCGAAATCACAAATGTAAACCAAAGGGGCCTCGTGCCCGAACTCATCACTCAACTGGGCATCGTGCCCAATATCTCAGGGTCAGTCACGATTCTGATCGTAGTGATGCGTGCAACCATCCGTCCAGGACCGCTCTTAATCCCTGTATGTCGCCGTGAATATATCAACTGACGCGACCACCACTAGATCATGATACCACCTGTCAGGACCCGTCCCAATCCTCCCGGAATTAACGCGGGATGTTCTTGATCTTTTCTGACACGGAGTGACAGACAAGGGAATTTCCGACTTTAGCCCGCTCGGGGCTTCAGAGTACGCCAGGATCCGGAGGAGGTATGTGATTTCTCGGTCTCTGCTACAACCCACATCTGAGATCAACCTGAAGGGCAGTCAAAACATTTAAAAGCTGTGAGTGGACAAAACAAATAATTTATAAAAACATTTTCATGAAAGACATTTATACCCTTCACTAAAAACATGCATGCATTCGAAAACCATTTATCCAAAAGAACCATATGTGGGAACTAAGCCCAAAACCATAATGAAACCAACCATACGGGCCACAGCCCAAATCCATGTAGGACTCAGCCCAAGACCAGTACATCATATATCATACAACATATACATATAAATCACATAACAAATCCTGTCACGGTTTCTAAAGCTACGGGCTGCTACCCAGGGTCTCAAAGCCCAAGTCTCCTCAGGGTCCACCCAGGTCAATGTCTGTAGATCAATGACCCTCCCTGGGGGTTATAATCCATAAGCCTTCCTGAGAGCAAGGTACCAAATGGGGGCGACTTCACTCAGTTAGTGCTCGGTACCTGCTGCGAGGTCCACCCAGGCCAACGACCCTCCCCGGAGGAGACATTCCAAATAATGAAGGTATATGAATATATATATATAATATTCTTAAAACCTTTCAAAGGATTCATGCCCGGTTCCCATAAACCGTCATGAATCCGGAAATCCGTTTAGGGTCCCCGACCCGAAATCACAAATGTAAACCAAAGTGGCATTGTGCCCAAACTCATGACTCAACTGGGCATCGTGCCCGATATCTCAGGGTCAGTCACGATTCTGATTGTAGTGATGCGTGCAACCATCCGTCCAGGACCGCTCTCAATCCAGGTATGTCATCGTGAACATATCAACTGACGCGACCACCACTAGATCATGGTGCACTCATCACCGATCGATATCCTGAACCGTCAGCACTCCAAAGTTTAGCCTCCATCGTCTGCTCGATAACGGATCGTGCATCATGACCTCTCCGGAAGGAACACATCCCAGCATCGTATCGTCCGTCGCCGTGCACATAGCACTCGCCGCGACCACGACTCAGACCCGTAGGTCATCAATAGGGCTACATGCTCGAGACAAAACCAAATGGGTCTCATGCCCGAGTTTATCCTATTTAAATCCAAAACCATTTC
The DNA here is from genome assembly GCA_032719365.1 of Prinsepia uniflora. NCBI lineage: Eukaryota > Viridiplantae > Streptophyta > Magnoliopsida > Rosales > Rosaceae > Prinsepia > Prinsepia uniflora. The sequence goes on along the minus strand of CM064870.1, from coordinate 11,522,173 downwards.
ATTTGAATCCTCGTAGAAGTACAAACCCGTATAGGCACCGCATAAGGGCGAAACCTCGAAATACGTGCCAATATGTAACCACAAAAAAATGCAATCAAGGCATCATAAAACAAGTATTAAAACACATAATAAACATTTATGCATGCACCAATTTAGAAAACAAGGTCCACTCACAGACTGTCCAAGCTGCTGCATCGATACGCGTGCAATATGGCTCTCCTGGGCCAAACACCATCACCGGGACTCCCAAACCTATCCAAATCACTTTAGAGGGTTACTAACTACTTAATTAACCTCTCACTAAAGCCCCGTAAGTTTTCGGAATTTTTAAGTATTTTTTAACTCGATCCTACACCTTCGGACGTCGGAAACAATATCGAGACAGTGTCCGATCGACACGAAACCAGTCCCAAACTATTCGTTACATCGAATAAAGTAATTCACATGTTGAATAATTTCCCAAAATACCCCTCACATTCCCTCACGTGCCGCCCAAAGGGGCTGCACGTGAATGCCACGCGCCTGCTACAGTGTCATCCCTAACCTCTCGACAGACTCGGTTCAGACCGGTTCGAACCGGTTCGTCCAACCGAACCGGCGGTCACGGTTCACGGCCTATTCTCCCTCATTTTTTGTCCATTCATTTCCCTTTTTATTCCTAAAGTTTTTTCACAACCAACCTAATTAATCCAGTCATTAAAAATAGGAAAAACAGGCCGAAACGATTACCTCCATGGTTGAAGCTTGAACCGGCCACCTGCAACCGATCGCCGCCATGGCCTCTGGCCGTCCTAGCCCTCGAAACCGATCCAGAACTCCTCCTAAGGTCCCCAGAAATAAGTCTCAGCCTTTAGAATCAAACGAAAACCCCTCAAACTAAAACTCGAAATTTCAAACCTGCTTACCCGCCATTTCGGGTTTCCCTTGGCCGTGGCCACCGCTGTGGCCCGTCATCCATTCCCACGCCGTCCAAGTCTCTCTCAGTCCTCCACTAGCACACAAAAATGGTTATGGTGATAAGGTGTGTGTTTGGGTGTGTTTGTTTGCTCAAAGATGAAAATGAAGCAATGTAGGGGGTCGGGTTTGTGAGAGTAACAAAGAGGATGATGATCAGGTGAGAGAGAAGGGGAAATGACGGTGAGGATTGAGGGATTAGATGAGATGGAGGGTTAGGATTAAGAGGTGGGTAGGATTAAATTATAAAATAATTTAGGATAATATTATTTAATTAGGATAGATCCACTTTTTGGGGAAGTGACCAATAGGATGAGTGACACTTGTCACTCATCCATGGGTCTCACTAAAATATCTGCCCAATTAGATAACTCCACATCATCCCTGTCTCGAAATACGTGCATAGTGCAATCAAACTTCTGTGAACCATAACTTCTCCGTCCGACGTCTGATTTTGGCGTGCCGCCTGTCTATGAATTTGTATAGACCTGATCTACGTAACGGTCCTCGACCCTCAATCATTGGACCACCTGGCTCAAAATTCAACATTTTACCCACGACCAGGGGCAAAATGGTCATTTTGCATCGTTTGTCCGATTTCGCTCAACTAATCACCGATTAACCTCACTAATCCTTGATTAGTCACTAATCTAATCCCGAAATTCGGGACGAGTCGTTACACCGAGTCACACGGGTAGCGCTGATATCGTGACTAGTGAGATGATTTGTTGGATATTGGATAAAGAGGATTGGTTACTCATGTTTTCATGAGACTCCGGATGTGAGTCTACGTTTCGGGCAGAGACCCTATTGAGAGGATCTATGAGATTGTTTTGGGCTGAGATCCTACGTGGTTTGATTTGGACTGAGGCCCTATGAGATTTGGTTTTGGGATGAGACCCTATGTGATTTTGTTTTGGGGTGAGACCTTACTAAGGAAATGGCTTTGATTGATAAATGTTTTCACTGTGTATTGATTTGAAAAGCCATATGATTTGCTTTTAAGAAAGTATTTGAAATACTTATTTTCTGATGCATGCATACTTTTAAGTGAAGGGTATAAGTGTTTTTTCGTTAAATGGTTTTATAACTGTTTGTTTTTGTCCACTCATAGTTTTAATATTTTTGATACCCTTCAGGTTGATCACGGATGCGGGCTGTAGTAAAGACCGAGACATCACATGCCACTGTGTACTCCACAAGTCACTGCGCACTCTAGTAGTCCCGAGAGGGTTACGGTTTTATCCCTAGTCTGGCACGTGGTGTCATACGGAAGCAGGGCACATCCCACGATAATCCAAGGGGATTGGGATGGATCCGGTCACTAATGTACATGAATCTTGTTCTTGTAAAATGGGGTACTTTAGAGTTGTGCTTCTATCTCTGTTCTTCTTTTAGCATTGTCAGGACCCGACCCTCTTCTGTCAGGTCCCGATTCATCTAGCACGATATTGTCCGCTTTGGGCCTCGCCCTCACGGTTTTGTTTTCGGGAGCTCACGGTGCAACTTCCCAGGGGGTCACCCATCTGGAATTGCACCAGCCTCAACTCGCTTAACTTTGGGGTTCCAATCCCCCCCAAAGCCACTGAGCTCCCAAAAGGCCTCATGCTAGATAGGTGTGTGCCTACACCTTTAAGGCACACCACCATTCTCTTCCCAGACCATTCCCCCCTCGCAGGAATGTGGGATCGTTCACCGTTCACTACAGGACACGGGTCTTACAATCCACCCCCCTTAGGGCCCAGCGTCCTCGCTGGCACACTTCCCAGTCGGGTTCTGGCTCTGATACCAAATTGTCAGGACCCGACCCTCTTCTGTCAGGTCCCGATTCATCTAGCACGATATTGTCCGCTTTGGGCCTCGCCCTCACGGTTTTGTTTTCGGGAGCTCACGGTGCAACTTCCCAGGGGGTCACCCATCTGGAATTGCACCAGCCTCAACTCGCTTAACTTTGGGGTTCCAATCCCCCCCAAAGCCACTGAGCTCCCAAAAGGCCTCATGCTAGATAGGTGTGTGCCTACACCTTTAAGGCACACCACCATTCCCTTCCCAGACCATTCCCCCCTCGCAGGAATGTGGGATCGTTCACCGTTCACTACAGGACACGGGTCTTACAAGCATCCTCTCAAAATTGGTTGTTGATACTATTATTTCCTAGAGATCAGAAAAGGTAGCATCATCGAACTTCTTTCTAAGGGAAAACCTTAGATCTGTAATGGCCCGAATCTTGAAAAAAGGTAACAAAAATTGAAAAATAAAAGGAAATGACCATTTTACCCCTAAAGGGTCAAAAGTTGAATTTTTGATCGGGATAGTTTTTGGATATTTTGGGAAGACCATTGAGAAGGTCTCGGCCTCCTGCGTACATAGACAGGCGACATGCCAAAAATGGAGTTCGTATAAGTACATTATAGGTCTAAATTACATAGGGGCATTTTGGTAATTTGGTAAGAAGGGTATTTTAGTAATTTCATTGGGAGATTTTTCTTGTAGATGGATTAAGGAGGTGACAAATGTCCTTTATCACCTAGGGTAGTGTGGACCGACTATGTATGTATGTATGTATGTGTGGGCTTGTGTGTGTTTTAAGGTGAGTGTTGTGTGTGTTTGGTGATCGGCCGAGAAGAAAGGAAAGAAAAATAGAAGAGAGGAAACCAGATAAGAGAGGGAGAAACCGAAAAAGAAGAAGAAAATAGTGGGAGGAAGAAAACAAAATGAGAGGAATGGTGGTTTGGAAGTTGCAGACCCACAGCAAACCCGAGAAGAAGGAAGGTGAGCTTGAATCTCTTGCCTACGTTTTCGATTGTAGAAGCTCGAAACCAAGATGGAATTGAGCTTTGTAGTTTATGAGGAGCATTTTGGGGTGATACAGGCGAGTGTTGGATACTGAAAACAGCCAAACAATAAAGGTGGTGGTCGGCCAAATGGTTGGAAAGTGGTAGAAAATTTTTAAGGCGAGTTTTTCAGTTTTAAGTCCATGGATCCTTTTATAGGATGCTTTAGAGGAATTTGGTCGAACAATAATTGAAAAAGGATGGAAACAAGTGATTTTAGGGTCGGGTTGGGCGACCCATTTGTAGAAAATCTGGTTTGAAGCCCCTAAGGAAGACGATGAACAGTGGTCGAACGTGAGGCCCACGCGCAACCACTTCTAGTGGTGCTTGGTGGCGCGTGCCACCGTATCTCGTCTTCCAGTCAACATACTTTTTTTTACAGTTTTCAATGCTACGAATCCAACAGCTTAAGTTTCGAGTCAATCGAATATCGTTTAAAAATACCGATAAACTATGAGATTAAAATACGAGTTTATGGAGATGGTTAGTGACCCTTATAAGTGCTTTTTGATAGGTTCTAAGATTCTCAGAAATTATGAAAATGCGTGCAAGGGGGGATTCGGCTATATGGATGATATGTGAGTGGACTTTTTTCCCTAAACTATTACGCATGTAGACTTACATGATTTAAATGAGTTTCGATGTGGTTTTGGGGATATTTGATTGATTGGGATTTTTGGACGATTTCAAAAAAAGTGTTATATTGCACATTTTACGAACTTTTCTTTGAATTATATTTCTCGAAATTGGCTCAATATGTGAATTTGAGTTGAGATATGGTTATGTGTTATAAAAGTGGTTTTTTTTGGTATTTGCTATATGAGATGTTGTGATGTTGACTTATTTGTGAGTTTTGATGATTTTTATGAGAATTTTTTTATCACACGTTTTATGGGTTTTTAGTATATAGTGTGTCTTAGGCATAGGCCCAGGTTTTGAATGATGGAATTGATTTATGAACTTGATATGTGATATGAGTATGTGAGTTCTCGGTATTGGTGATGTGAAATGTCTCAGACGTCAAACAGGGCTCCATTTTATGAGATTGGTATTGTGATGACTCGAACGTTGAGCTGGGATTTGGTTCCCGAGTGAGTGAGTATGTGGTGTGCCTACTGGTAGTGCAGTTGTTGTGTTGACTGATATTATGCATCGTGGATGGGTTGGATATGGATTGATTGTGTGTTATTGATGTGGTGATTTGTGATGTATGATGTATGTGGTGGAACACCCTCTAATGGTTGGTTAGTCTCAAACATCGAGCATGGCTCATTTCCTGAAACGAACACGACTCATACATCGAGCTGGGCTCCTTTCTTGAGTCGGGTCCCCATTAGGATGTCGAGCTGGGCTTCTTTACTGAGTGGTGTGCCTACCAGTAGTGCAGTGGTTATGATGATTGATATTGTGTATCGATGATGGGTTGATTGTGCGTGATTTCTATGGTTATGTTTTTTGGATTGATGTTTTCGATTGGATTAAATTGTTGCTAATGATTGTTATGAGTGTTTACACATATTTTGAGGCATTGGTTTATTATCTGTTTTCATCTGAGGTTTGTTGGTTTTCCATATGCATGCATAGTTCTAGAAAACGGAGGATAAATTAAGTATGTTTTCTATCTATATTTTCAATATTAATTTTTGCACATTCACACGTTTTCTTGGTTTTATAACCTTCCAGGGTCGTGACACCAGATTCGGAGCTGAATGTAAGGCGGAGGCATGAATGATAAGGAGTAAGAATATCCCTTATCTAGAAAGTTTGAGAGTAACTTTTGTATTTCGGGTTACTTGTTAAACGGAACAGGGCTCAGATGTACTTTTCCAGTGTTTCTCGGGAGGGATCCTTTCAAGAGCTCTTTGTGCAATGACCATTATTTGGGCATTTTTATATGGACTCTACATTTCATCTTCAACTTTTAAATCTAGGGATGAAATTCTCAGTTTTTTTATGTTCTCCTTTCCTAATAGCGGTCAATTCACCGATTGTGACTTCAGATTCAACTTTGTAGAATTCCCCGTAGAATTTGGCTTCAATTTGCCTCCAAGTGTATATGAAATTTTTTGGAAATGAAGTATACCAAGAGAAAGCATCCCTAGATAGGGAACTGCTTAAGAATTATAGTCTAAGATTTTTCTTCAATAGCTACACATTGGGATGTGAACCTACGTATGTGTTCCAAGGATGAGGTACCACCATCTCTACTGAAAAGTGCAAACATTGGTCGTGTGAAGTTCCTGAGAAATGAATTGTCTTGATCTACATAAGCCGAATAAAGTTTCATGTAGATTAGAACGTTCGCTCTCCTAGGAAGCGCTGGTTGACCTTGTATCATGCACCTTATTTCTACCATCTCATTCATGATGGCTTGATGTTCAGCTGCACAGGCTGGTGTTTGGATATGCCTAAATTTTTCTTCTAATCCCATATCATTTGTATCAAATGTCTTCTAACTATCTAGCTCACATATGTTTCTAACTAGGATTTTGACCTTGGGTTCCTCTCAATTGATCATAAGTGGTCGGCACTTCGCGAGCTCCACTTGTCTTCATGATTTCATTCCTAGACCCTTCAAGATGGCATGCTTTGGAATTAGAAGTCTAAAGAATGATACCCTAGATCCTATTGTTTTCTTGCTTTTTTCAGGCTAGAGATCCCTAGAGGAGACATGCTGGCTTCTTTTTCTTCATCTTTCCCTCGATTGGAAAGTTCTTGGACCTGACAGTTTATAGCCTCTATTTGAAGCTGATGGAGGATAAACAATATTTGAAGATTTTCAATAATTATTCATTGGCTATTGATAGATATTTTATTGAACACAATGAATATGATCAACAATTCTATAGTGATACTTTCCAAGTGTATAAAACCAAGTATGATAGTATAGTAACTTGCAAAGGTCTATCCCTCGAGGACATTTTCAACGGTTGTTCCACTTTAGTTCAGATTGAGTTTAACTTAGATGAAACTAAATACGATTTTGGAGGGAATGAGGGGTTTGGCTGTTTGTTGATTGGTGTTTATGCAAATGAACTAACAAAATGGAATTTAAAACAACGAAAGATTTATTGATTTAAGATAGGTGATTAAGGTGAATCAGGGCTTACTATTGAGCCTAACCAATTGTAGTTCTCATTAGACTTCATTGACCTACTTATTACGCAGCTTTTGAACCTGCACATGCCTAGGACATGACATATGTTCACTCCACATATTCATTCCCTCTTACTTAGCATGTTTTAGGCAGGGCATATGCCTCGAACATCTATCATCATTAGATAATGCACGAAGCTTTAAGGGAATTTCATAACACCACATTAGTCTAGAAAAGTGGCATTCAATCCTTGGCTTCATGAGTTAAGACTATAGTAGGAGTCCACCTCCTAAACGAGATGCTACATTTCACAAGAAAATATGTCAGTCACTCAAACAAATTCATCTATATTCATATGCAAACAAGGTAAGCTTATAGGCATAAATTAAGTTCATGAAGAAAATTAGTCCAACTTATTCAGCATGCATAATAACCACAGTCAAGAACCATAAAAATAAATACAAACTATCACGGTTAGGGCTTGAAGCAGCCCCAATTGTAACGCCCCGGACGTTCTGGAAATGTAATATTGTAAAATATTGAATAAAATGACGTTTTTACCCTGTGATTTGTGTGGTCAATTTGTTGACCTTTTGATTGGGAGGTCGAACGGACGTGGAGTGATGACCGTGACGTAGTTCGGGACGTCACGAGTTCATAGACAGGTGGCACGTTCGATTCGGACGAACAGGGTGAAAGTTATGATGTTCGGAAGTTCGGGGGCATTACCGTAATTGGGCGTTATAAGGGGAAAAGTTGACTTTTTGCTTGACTATTGTTTTGCAATTGACTCGAGGACCGTTGTGTTCGTCTCGACGCCCTGAGTACAACGACAGGCGGCACGCTTAAATCGGACGTCGGATGACCGAGTTATGGGTCATGGAAGCTGGAGGGCATTTTGGTAATTATTGCGCGGAGGGGCATTTTGGTCATTTCACGGTGGTTACTGTAGCACCACCGTGAGAAGCAGAGTGCGGCCGTGGTGTTTTTGAGCGTGCATTTGTTTAAGGCTAAGTGGACTGGTGAGTGGGTTTAGTTTATGGATTTTGAGGTTGTGGGAAGCAGCCATGCGTGTCTGGGCAGAGACTGAGTGCACAGGAGGAACGAGAAATGGCTGTGGTCTCTGTGTATGCGGGAAACCGTTTTCAGAGGCCTCAGTTGGTCTCCCACGGGCTGTTGGCCACACCGATCGAATAACTGAGTATAGGAATGGAGTGAGGTTTGAGTTAGGATCATTTTGGTTCAATTTGGAAGCTGAGCTTGAGAGGGATTGTGAGCGAAACCGTGAGCAACCGTTTCGGGTTTTTGGGGGGAAATCGCAGAGTTCAATTTCTAAGGGTCGAGGGATCAATCTAAACACACTGTGAGTCTTCTGGGAGTGACAGAATCTCAGCCGTGCAAGAATTGAAGGGATTCGAGCACGGATTACCCAAGAACCCAAGGTCCAATTCGAAGGAAAAACCAGTTGGAGGGAAAAATCTCATTCAATTTCTGGAGCCTGTTGATCGAAACCAAAGGCCGTGTTAGACTTCTGGAGTCACTTCGTGCACAACCGTGCAAGAATTGAAGGAGGAGGAGGACAGTTTGGCCGGGAACCTGAGTCTCAGTTTCAGGGGAAAACCAGTGCTGAGGACGACGACTTCCAGGTAACGGCGAGCTAAATTGTTAGTGCCATTGTGTTCGTATGGGTCCCTTAATGCTACTGGTGAAGTTAATTTGGGAATGGAACCGTGTAGGGTGAGTTCCAGAAGTCGACTTGTTCGACTGTTCGAGCTTGGGTTGGGTCGATTTGGTGTAAGTCGAGGTTAACCATTGATGCAGACCTAAAATAAATGGGTTAGAAAAGATAATAGGATTGAAAACGGGTAGAATTGACTGAGAATTGAGGGCTAACTGATCGGGTTGAGTCGCGGGTATCAGACCCGTTTAGCAGGCTGTTCGGGTAAGGGAGATGACACTGTAGCTTGGCGCGTGGCCTTCACGCGCAGCCACTTTGGGCGGCGCGTGACGGCGCGTGTGACGTCAACTCTGATCACGGTCAACATGAGAAATAATCCTTTCAGTCTAATTAACAATTTCCCTTTTGGATTCGAGTTGTTCGGGAGTCGTTCGGGATAAGCTCGGGAGCCCGGAAGTTTAGGTCCTTAAGGTTTATTTTGCCGAAAAATCCGGGAAATTAGGGAAAAATCTTACGAGCTATTTGAGGATGTTTGTAACCCTTCTTGTACATTTTTACAGGCCCGGACACTTCCGAAGCTACGGAGGAGCACGCGGGACGCGATTGACGCGTCCTAAAACTGTGAGTGGACTTTTTGATTTCCTAAATTGGGCATGCAAGACTATTTTGCTTATTTATCTCATGGTTTTACATATGATTTTATGATGGTGATATGTTATATCGGTTTTACGTGTTTTCACGTTTTTCGAGATATTTACCGTATTTCACGCATTTCGAGGTTACAATTTCCGCTTATGCATGCGTGATGATTTTGATAAAGTACCTGGATATGAATATGCATGTTTCGGATTTATGATGTTTGATCACATTGTGAAGTAATTTCTGGAAATTGCATGTGTTGTAATTTGCATGTGAATTCGGACATGAGTCCTGTTACGATGAGAAATGTTTTGGAATAATGTTGGAAAAAGACTTGTGATGAATCCTGATTTATTATGTGTAAAAACGGTTTTGGGTTTAAAGACCCGGTTAATGGTTGGATCTGGTTTTGGGTTTAAAGACCCGGTACGTTGATGACGGGGGCGGGCCCTAAAATGGGGTTTAAAGACCCTAATTGAGTTTAAAGACTCGTGAGTTTAAAGACTCGGTTATTATGATACCCCCCCGAGGCCTATTAATCATGTTTTGAGTTTAAAGACTCGTTGATATCCCGGGAAGGCCTAATGTTGAGTTTAAAGACTCGGATGGATCCAACGGCATAATTGTGGTTAATGATTCACGTTTTACTTGATTTGTGCAATTAACGTTCAAAATGACGGTTTCTGAAACCTGGAATTATTAAATGGTTTTTACATGAATTATGGTGACCCTTTGTAACGTTTTCCATGTGTTTCGGAAAAAGAGTTTTCAAAAGTGCAATATGCAAAATTTGAATTTTTGGTTATGCATGCGTGTTACAAAACTGGAGGGCGAACCCGATTTCGGAAAAACTGTTTTCCCTATAAAGCTTATGTTTCGGTCCACTCACACTTTGTTGTTTTAAATTCCCTCCAGGTCGTGGTACAAGCGTGGGGGCAAGCGCCGAGGCAGAGGCGGAGGCATAAAGTTTTCCGTTGCGGAGTAGTTAGTTCACAGAGTAGGACTTGTTTCTTTAATTTGTTTTGTAATATTGCTCTGTGAAACTGTGGACTTGACGTCCAGTCGGATGTATTTTTTTAATCTCCCTGGTCTGACAATGGGTGTGTTGTAATTTTAACTAGTTTTCCGGTCTTTTGGGTTCGATTGTCAGACGGGAGCAGGATGCTTCTCGATTATCGAGGCGATAATCGGGGTGGGTCCTGTCACCAATCCTAAAGTAAACTACTCATGCATCCTTGTATTGAAAAAGATTGTAACATAAACTTGCATTGAATTTAATAATAAGAGACAAAGGATCATAATACAAATCAATAAAAGGAAAGTAGTGCACAGTAGAAGACACGGTTAAGTTTCTTCTCCCAGGCTCCATGCCCAAGTTCTTAAGCAAAAACCGAAAAATTCAAAACTGAAGGCTGAAAACTAACCATTGCAGCTAGGGTAAAAAAAGGAACCTTGAGCCATGGATCTTTGAAGACTTTAAATAGGAGATGTAACCCTATATTTTTTGGGATGTTTCTGGAAGGAAACCATTGAGAAAATGGAATAGGAAAGTTGTCTCCAAGTTCGATAAGTACAAACCCGAAATAGGAAAGGAATGGGATTCCTTGGGAGGCAAGAAATTCTGATAAGAGCCATCCCCTTTCTTGAATTCCAAGTACGACTTGTAGAGAGAAAATAGGAAGATTAGAATATGCATAATCCCATAGAATTCGAACTTAACAGCTGTCATTAGCTAGCGTTGATCAGCAACGCCAAATCCATGTGTGAAATTTTCAGCCAAGAAAAGGGATAAACCTTTCTTGGTGAATATTAGACACAAAGACCTCACCTACGCTGCGCTTGTGACACCTGGAATCCATCTAAGAGGTTGGAATTTGTTGTAGGCTTGGAAGTTAGTTGAAACCAGGGTAGGCCCTTGAACAAACCCTAATTGGGCCTTAAATTTGGTCATTTTCCCTCTAAATTGGGCCCTATAGTGTGCTTGGAATGAGTGCTAAAAATTTGTCTCAAGCGCATGTCAGCTAATCCAAATTAAGTTCATTTAGTCATTGGCACAAAGAGATTTTGTCGGGGAAGAAATTATTTCTACATTTAGTCTTTGGGGGGAAGAAATTATTTTGACATTTTGTCTTGTTTAAGCTCACATATCTCATTATTTGATTAAAGCGATTGAGATAGGACCAAAATTCATGAAAATCGGACGTAAAACATGTGAATTCCAGTCGGGTCATGCCGCCGGGTCAAAAAATCCGAATGGCAGATCCGCTGGAGGAAGAAGGAGACTGTGAAATAGTGTTAGTTGGTTTACTTTATATATTATAACGTTGTTATATTGTCAACTATGTTGGGCTAGTTGAGTTGGTTGGGCACTTAAAACCCTTCCCTTTAAATGACCAGGTGTCCTGGGTTCGAATCCAGGATGCCCCTTTATTTTTGTTTTTTTAAATTCGTTTTTTCAAATGTTTTCCTTTTTTTTAATTCGTTTTTTCAAATGTTTTCTTTTTTTTTCAATTTTAAATATATGACTTTTTTCCAATTTTTGAACAAAGATTTGCTCTATTTTTTTCATCCTTTTTTTTTCAATTTTAAATATATTTACTCATTTTATAATTTTTCTTCCATTGACATTTTTTTTATGTTTATTGTTATGTTTTTAATTATGTTAACATTCAATTATAGTAATTCACTTCAATTTATATTTATATTTAAAATTTTATATTATTAGTCATCGGCAGAACCCTATTATATCATATTATTCATCATATATTTATTATATCATATTATTCATCATATATTTATTATATCAAAGTCATTTTATAGTTTTTATTAGTCCTATATAACCATCATTGGGTACTTAAGTTTTTCCCAAAATTTCATTCCAAATTTCCAACTTTTAGACCGAATTTTCGTCATTTTTTTAACCGTAAACGATATCGATATTTGGGATGAGATATCTATAAATTTGACTAAAGATATATCCGTCAATATCAATATTTTCATCCTTGGTTGCACATGAGCTCCCAAGAACAAAACCGTGAGGGCTCTGCCCAAAGCGGACAATATCATGTTGGAGAAGGTCGAGTTGTGACACACGGGGCTAGGACCAGGGCTCCGTAGGCACTTGAACTACGCATAGAACCTCAGCAGGGCCAGAATTTAGGCACATGACCTCGGTTTAGAGCCTAGGGTTCAACTTGAGACCATGTGTTCACTCTGACTCGGAATTCAATTGTTCTTTTTACATTATCTTTCGAATTGATTCTTCTTTCATATTTTGCAACAAAATCGTGAGGGCTGGGCCCAAAGTGGACAATATCATATTGGAGAAGGTCGGGTCGTGACACACGGGGCTAGGACCAGGGCTCGGTAGGCACTTGAACTAGGCATAGAACGTCAGCACGGCCAGAATTTAGGCACATGACCTCGGTTTAGAGCCTAGGGTTCAACTTGAGACCATGTGTTCACTCTGACTCGGAATTCAATTGTTCTTTTTACATTATCTTCCGGATTGATTCTTCTTTCATATTTTGCACAAGTCTCACAAAGTATATCACTTTCTCGTATTGATTGCATTAATATACTCAAAAGATACGTAAAAGGGGCATGAAATGACATCGGACGATGCATAAATAATGGCATATCAGCTATCTTTTAATTGTTGATTTTTTTTCTACTTCTCCATCACAAGGGATTTCCATATCTACTTCTGGAATTGACAGATCAGGCAACAGTTTCTCATAACCGATTGTTTAGAAATCTTCCTTTAAAATCTTGATATTGCTATGAATATCTGAACTTTGATATGCACTAAAAAAAGACCCATTTGGAGTGCTAGATTATGTTTTGCCCAAAAAAATTTCTGCAACAGCGAGCCCGACGCCACCCTTAGATGGGCCTCCATGAGGAACTTGGTTGTAGAGTGAAGGTGGGAGCTTCACGTGGGTTTCTTTTTTATGTGTTGTCTGGACTATTTGGATGGTTTGAAAGTAATGGACGGAAGGGCTTTTGAGTCACAGTCTATCCCTAGGATAGGTTGAACAGGAAGCAAATACGCCTTAACTACCTTCAAAGTAGGCGTGTCACTAGTAGAGAATCTCACTAGACAATTGGAGATGGATTCTATTTGAGGCCTAAGAACCTTTCTTTTAATCAAGTGATTGTGGGAAAACTAGACAAATAACTTGCATTGTTCTTTTCTATGCCTCCTACTTTAATAAATTTTCTTTCCAATCTAGTCCAAGTTTTTGTGAGCTCCGTGATGTTCAAGTTAGCAGCTTGTTATTTTTAATTAAATTAACAATTATACATGCAGATTTCTTCAAGTCGAGATTATAACATTGGACCAAGACACTAGATGGTTTAACGACTTAGGTAGCCATGAAATACATTGGTTGGTATATCCCGAATACTTAGCTCTCCTTAAGAAAATTTGGTTATATTGCAATGAAAATAAAGTAAAAATACTGAAGAGTAAATGTGTTGGCATTGAAATGCCAGAAGTAAAATTACATGTGCAGAAGATAAATTATTTCTTTCACAATCTATCCTTGAGTAGGCAGGACCTTGTAGAAATCATCAACCGAATGAACATTAGTCGCAAGCATGCCATATGTTGGTAGATCATTCAAGCGACATCGAGGCATCAAGGGTGAGGTGCTTGGGTGCCTCATAAATTGCTTTGAGTGGTAGTCGAAATGGGGTTGGTGTTAGATGGCCTTCAAAGCTAGTGGTGAAAGCAAATCGGAATGAAGGTGAGTCTAGGAGAGTCCTCAAAGCTAATTTGGGATGCAAGTCGGGATGAAGGAAAATTTGTTGTTCTAAATCAAGAACTGGGAAATAGTAAGAGGAGAACTAAATTTTGGTCCTAGATCGAAAGAAACAGGCTGGGTCCAGGAAGGCAAGCCTTTGAAACAAAAAGTTTTTTAGGGGTTTGCAATTATTTTGAAATTGATTGAGTTTGATCAATTTGTTTGTTTAGTTGATTGATTGGTTTATCTTTGAGAAGAGTGCTTCTCCTTCATTCATAGGCGATGGAGGTGCTAAACTGGATTGTCACATAGACTTTAACGGACCCGTGTTGCAGAAAAGCTTGTTGAGAATATCTCATTTGCCTTATGATTTTCTTGCGTGTGTCGAAGCGTCTTTCCCATCTCCACACTTCCACATCGGCACATTCCAAGTAGGTGTCTTTGTGATGAGCTTTTGCGAATTGAACATTTAATTTCTTCGGACATTTACTTTAGTCCAAAGTAGGATTTTTTTTTTGGTATAAACACAAGTCAACGTCAACATCAAAGTCAATGTCAATGTGATTGAAACATGGTATGTGCAATTTATGTCAGCCTCAGTATTATCACCACCTCCCTTAAACGGTTGAATTTTGCTGCTTCTTTTTGCCAAGGCACGACACCGTTTCCAAATGACTCGAGATCACCACTTTCCTTAAAACGGTTGAACTTTGCTGTTTCTTTTGCCTAGACCCGACACCGGTTCCAACTGATTCGACAATGTGACATGGGCAATTGGTGCATAAGTGCATTAACATAACACTCAAAGCGGCTTCAACAATGATGAAGACGGTAGACTCAGATAAGTTTGTAATTTTTTAGTTTTACAATGGTTTAATTGCAATTGAAAGTTTGTCTTTTAATCCTTTACCTTTCCTAATTTTCCAGCTGAGATCCCCAACCTCAAAGCTTTACACTTTTTTACTTCCCCAATTTCCAAGTAGGCAAATAAACCCCTCCCAGAGTCTTTTCCGCCGTCCAATCACCGCACTAAAACCCTTCATCTTTCAAACCCCGTAAAGGAGCTTAATTTACCCTAATTCCAATCCCCAAATCATGCCCAATTCCCCAAATTAGGGTTTTCAGCTGCCACCTCCGCACAAACATGTCCTCCGAAGAATTGGGTCTGGGTTCGACCCAGAACGGGCTCAACTCCCAGCTTGTTTTCCAAGACGAGAACATGCGCTTCAATTGCGGAGCTCCGCCTCAGCGCCGGGTCAGTGACTCGGGTCCGAAGACCCGAGAGCTCACTGGTTTCATTGACGACCGGTTTTTCGCGCCTCAAAGTACCGACTTCCGCCGGAGCATTTTTAACGAGAATTCCGACCGGCGAGAACAACCTGAACCCCGAAACTGGATTTCGAATGGAGCCGACACGACGCCGAGTGGAGAAGGATCGGACGAGGATGATGATGACGAAGACGAGGACGATGAAGTGGACGAGGATGATGATGTCGATGAAGTTGACGCTGAAGTTGGTGGGCTTGTCGGAGTGGACAAGAGAAACAAGGGCATTGCTAATAATAATGGGAACAATGTGGAGGACAAAATGGGAAATGGGAAAGTTAAGCATCAGCAGCAGCTCCATTCTTCTTTTGGTAAGTGGGATTTTTGGGTAAAGTTTCGAACTTTAATAATTTAGTTGCTTATTTTGGAAACAGTCATTGAATGTTGATTTTTCGAATTTTTTTTCCCTGTTTAAAATATTTAGGTGGGACTATGATAGTAGGATCAAGTAGAGAAGTGTTGATGAAAGATCATAGTGTTGGTCAGCAAACAGTGAATGGTAACAACTCAAGGGCTAGTCCAAGAGATACTCAGGCAGGAAGGCTTGGAAATTACCACAATGCCGTCACCGTGGCTGAACCGGACGGTGACATTTATTATTCTCAGTATTTGCAGGGCTCTGAGGGGTCTAATTCTGCTCAGAAGGACTTCATTGTCGAAAATGGATGTGGGTTTAGTGGAAGAAAGGATGTTATGTATTTAAACGAATCCGGAGACTCTTTGAGGGCAATTCTCTCTGATCCTGTGACGTAAGTTTTGTTCGATCATGTATTGGTTATTTGTTTTTTGTATTCGGATACAATGATACTGCATTTCTCTCTGAGGCAATTCTTTCGAAGTTTTGAGTTTAAGTGAGATAGAATTGGTGTCTCAGAGTTGTCAATGTGTGTTGAATTTCAGGGGAGCTCTGATGGATGATGCAATGATACTGCCTTGTGGGCATTCCTTTGGAGGCGGTGGAATGCAGCATGTTATTAAAATGGTGGGTTCCGTTTTTTCTGTTATAAAAGTAATCATTTCAGTTTTTGTGTGAGAAATTTCGATTATTCTATCGTGCTAGGTGCATATTATTGTAGTGCATCCTTACGTGCTAGAGTAGTGCAAACCTGCCAATATTGGTGTATTTATGCTCTGATAGGAACACCAACCTCCGTCGGCTTCTTGAAACCGAGATCATGCTGACATATGTTCTCTACTGTGTTGTGGCTACATACAATTATGCATATGTCTGATTGTCCAGCTATAGCTAAGACAGTGCTTAATTTCAATTTCTGTTTGAGTTAAACACGATGATAGGCAGAATAGCATTGTTAATTTGTAGATAAGGCACAATACTGCCATCATTGCTTTTATTGTTTCCATTTTTTGTCAGGGTGCAAGCAAGTTGTTATATATGCACTGCTATTTTGCTAACTGTGTCTGCGGGCTGGCATTCAGTGAAGAGAGAACGTGTTAAGGAGATTGTATACCTTATACTGCTGTATAATAATTAATTTATATCTGGTTTTGATTTTTGAATTGAGTTTCTATTATCTTTCATGATATGTTTCCAGAAAGCTTGCTACACCTGTTCTCAGACAATTTCAGAAGCATCAATGTCTCCAAATCTCTGTAAGTGTTTTATTACACTAACCATTTCTAAAGTGATATCTTTCCGCCTAACTGGAAGGTCATCAAGATGAAGAATAAATGTCAGATGGCGAAGCGTAGAGTGGTAGTATGTTACAGAACTGAATCTTGTATTACTTATTTCATCTTGCATGTGCAGCTCTTCAAGCTGCTGTGCAGGGCATTCCACCAGGAAGAAGAGATGCAATTTCAGCGCTCATCCAAAAGAAGAAGAGAAAAGTTTGACCAGGTTTGTCCCTTTTGTGCTTCACAAATGGTTGCATCGTTAGGTTTTGTTCCATACGGTGAGGAAATAGTATCAAACTTTGAAACTAAGTCCTTTTTTCTCATGTAGGAGAAAGGTAGTTTCAGTGATTCAGTTCTCGGGTGTACTCCAAGGGGTAGAGGTGTTCAGTTTCCATTCGCTGTGACAGACCGAGTTATCATAAAGGTTAGCTGAGTAAAAATCCCAATCTTGAGTCAGTTCGTGTTCCATTATTTACTGAAACTTATAATCCGAGTCCGAGTGAAAATGTCACAGGGGAATAAGAGAACACCCCAACGTTTTGTGGGGCGTGAAGCTGTTGTAACAACACAATGCTTAAATGGATGGTTAGTCATTTTTCTAGTTTAAGCCGAAATTCACCTAACAATTTACATTTATGAAGAAACGTCCATTGCAATAGTTCATGCTGTACACTTTTTTTTTTTCAAATGAGATGCCGAGCTTAGATTTTTTTTCGTTATACTTGCATCAATAGGTATGTGGTAAAGACATTGGATAACGCAGAGAGCGTAAAATTGCAGTATCGTTCACTTGCCAAGGCATCCGATGACCCAGCTTCGAAGCCAAATTTGCCAATGAAGATGACACCTAATTGGCTCTGAGCCCTCAGTATTGCTAATATGCCACGCATTAACTAATTTTGTTGTTTAAGAAGCGTTTGCTTCTACCTAGTTATATTGCGTATCCAGCAAAGATGGTGATATTCTGGCCTTGTAAATTATAGAAGCCTTATCACAGCTGCTTTGGGGAAAGCCTAGAATATGAGTTGAAAGTTTTTCTTGTAAAAATATGTATTGGTTTATCTTTATTTTCAGAAATGTTGTATTTAAGCTGTGTAAAAAGATTAGAAATGTTATATTATATGAAGCATTTTTGTTCTTGTGGGAATTTCAACAATTTTGAGTTTTTTTTCAAACTTTTTTAGATAATAAAATTAGATTTGACTGTTACCCAAAAAAGAAAAAAAACCGTTCATACTAAAGCCCTTCAATTTCTGCTAACGTAATTAAAAACTAAATTTCTCTTGGAATGCAAGCATTCTTCTGCTTTATAGTTTAAGCTAATCTAATCTAAAATGCCTGATAAGAGTATTATGCGATATTTTATCTTATTTTCCAATATTTTTTTTAGCATTTTTTTCTATAATTTCGTAGTACTTAGTATGTTTTTATGTTTTGTAGGATTTTTGGAAGCCTTTTACACAAAGAGTTAATGTCTTACTGTTTTGGAAGTTTAAAGATGAAACGTTGAAAAAGACTGCATCATAGGTGTCAACTTCTCGGAATAAACTATACCTGCTCAGGAATAACTAGCTGATGAGCCATAAATAATTGGAAAGATACGGAAGTCTAGTTTCTAGAGAATTTTAAGGTTAATTAATTGGAATTTTCTAAAAGGAGTTAGGGACGTTTTAGTGTAGTAAAGTTAGGTTGCTCGGGAATTAACAACTTCATCAATGGGTAGACAAAAGAGGCAACTGTTTTACAACATTGAAAATAGAAAATATTCATCTCTCCCCCCAATTCAGTATAACATTCAATTCACATCAATTGCAGTATTCAACTCATAATCAATTGGGCATAAACACTTTTATTGTTCCAAACGTTTTCTCAATCATTTTGGAGGTGACAATTTCAGTCATGAGTTGGATGGACGTTTGACAAAGAAAGGGAATAATTGAATAAGTGGGGGCATTATGCAGCAAATAAATAGGATTTATGAGGATAATTATTAGGAAATAAATAGGGAAGTTTTGGCCATTAGTGAGGACATTTTGACACAAAAATGGGAGGCTCTCTCTCTCAAGTTAGACCTCACTTGTGTCAATAAAACAATAAAAGAGCAGTCTTTCTGCACTCTCCTCAATTGTGTCAATAAAAGAGCAGTCTTTCAATAAAAGAGCAGCGCAACAACAACGACATATCCATCTCTTCCATAATTTCAATTGTGATTGTGTCATTTGTCATTTATCTCTCTATCTTTTCTTTATTTTTCTTATTTTAGTTTCATATTTGATTATGTATTGCGTTTCAAACATAATGAATATGTGTAGCTAATTTTCCTTATAACTAGGGGTAATTTCAAATCCTCAAACTTGTGTTTCAATGGATTAATTAAATTCGGAATTTCTTTTATTATTAGTGATTTTGTTTTGCTTAACTGTTTGATGGAGAACTTATTCTTGTATGCTTGTTAGGACAAAAACTTAGTAAGCATGTTAGGATTTGGTGCTAGAATATAAGAGAATTTCACCTAATAGTTATGATCTTATATTTATAAGTAGTTACTATCAATAGACATTGGTAATGTTAAGAAAAACTTAGGTTTAACTAAGATGTGATTCATACTTATGTTTTACCTAGATAAGGTCTAAATTTTCCATAGAACTTAATGATCTCTACATATTCATTTGACTTGTGGTTCATGATTAGATGATGTGTAGAGAATGATTTAAAAGCGAAGCGAAGTTTAATTCAATAAACTCAGGCCTCATTTGGTGCACCGTATTATATTGTATGTTTCAGTTGGATAAACTAATTTATCCACCGGATAAACTGACTATTTAGTTGAGTGTTTGGTGCTCTATCGGATTAAAACACCGACTATATTATACTGGATTATACTATAGTAGGTGATGAAACATTTATATCATAAATATTAATTATTATGTATATTAATATTATTAATAATTATTATTTATTTTAATTAATTATTTATATATTATATATTATTACTATTTATTAAATTAGAATTAATTATTATTATTATTATTATTATTATTATTATTATTATTATTATTATTATTATTACACATTTCAATATTGCTAATCATCTGACTATTTAATATGAACAATTTTGAGGGTATTATTTTAGTGTGCCTAAACCATATAAAAGTACTTAACTGTATTAACTTATACGGTGGCTAATTAATACGAATGATACCAAACACTGGTTTCGTATTATATTATCTTATCCAGTCTCTTATATGACATACTTATCGTAGTCTCCGGGAAAATATAAGGATTAATTAGTACGATTCACAGTTAATTCTAGACATTATACTTCACTAGTTTGTAAACAAATTTCTAGAAAATTAATTCATGTGTATATGTTTGGTGTGTGGAGATTGAACATTTAATTAGTTCCTCACATTTTAATCTTACCTTAGTTTTTATTACATTTGCATTAGTTTTGTTAGATTAAATCCAACTCTCACAACTCCCCCAATTTAATCATTTTCTTTGGTTTTCATTTCTTTTTATTTCATGTTAATTAACAAACCCTCTAATCCCTAGTGTAAAACGATCTTTTATCTGATATTATATACTACAACTTTTGCAGGATATTAAATTATGTTTTCGCGATTAGCCGGAGGCCGGAGGAATTTGAACTTTGGCACCATACATGCAATGCTAAAACAAAAAATTTAAGGCCTAAAATGGATCATCATTAGGAATTCTCAAAAGTTAGAGATGAATTCAGCACTCAGCCAAGGGGAAGTGAGTTAAACCTAAAATTTAGACCCAAAAGCAAAGTAACAAATTTCAAGATTTGTTATTTAAACATGTTGGAACTGTGAGAGTCTACATGACGTCCATTTCTAAAGTTACAGACTCAAACGCTTAAAAAAGGCTATCACGAAATTCTTGATTGATCGCTGGCCGAAAAAGTCTAGCTTGATTAGAGGAAGAGTGAAGAGGAAGGGCTGTAGTGAACATGATCAGAAGCAAGGTACATTGGAGGTTGACAAAAGAAAGTTGCAAGTCGAATAAATCGAAGCTGCAGCAGCTCTAACAGCTAATGCCCTCTCTGAGTTATCCAATATATGTGGCCTGCAAGACAAACAGGAAGATAAATGATAAATGACAAAATTACAGCATTTACTTTGGTTTAAAATGATGAATTCCAATTAGAGCATAGAGTTACGAAAGGAAATAGACATTTTATGCAATAGCAGCTTTACCTGGGACCATGTTCTGTGTTTCCTTGAACAAATAGAAGTCCCTGGTCGCAGTGAACTTGCATTTCTTTTAGTTGGCGATACCAATTTTCCTGAAATTTATAACCAGTCTATTCTATAAGAAAATCGCATGGATAATATTACATCAAGTTAGAAGATAAACTAACAAGCTTCGAAGCCATCAGACACTTCACTCAGCAACTTCGCCAATTTTAAAAGACTCAAATTTTACTATTTAATTATGCAAAAAGAGCTTACCAGCTGATCCTCTTCTTCAGAAAGAGCTTTGTACATTTGGTCAAACAGTGAATTCCATCTTGCTCGATGCATGTCTGCAATAGCACAACTAGGCAGTTCACCAACGGAATTCTTCATGACCAAAGGATCATTCTCCTGATCAGATGAAAACTCTTTTGATATCAATGATGGCAAATCAGTAGTTATTACATCCCAAACTCTCTTCCTACTGCGTTGCAATGCTGCAGTAAAGAATATAGTACAGCTAAGAATATGCTCCATTCCAACCAGATCCACTAGTGGTATAACGGATAGAGCATTACCTGCAAGACGTCCTTTGATGTCTTGAAGAAGAAGTCCCAACCATTGAGAAGCAACGGTAGCAGCTGGAAAAGAAAGAAAGTTGAATTTACATCAACTACTACATACTCACTGAACACTTACGATCAGAAGAGAAATTAAATAATCACCTTTAATAGAAAGATAAGATGCTGATTCTTCATTAGATATCGGGCTATCGTCCTCAGATGTCTTAGTTAACGATGACAACTTCAATGCAAGAGTACCTTTCTCCTTTTCAAGGCTTGAGTGTGATGCAAAACTTTTAGCACCTAACCTCTCTACCCTCGTTTGTTCACCATCTCCATCTTTGTCCTCTGGGGTCAAAGAAGCTTTAAACATCAATGTGGAGATCCCTCTTGTCTGCCTACCCACATATGAAGTATTTGGAAGCTGACGCCCATGACAGAGATGCATTCTGGAATCATTGAGATTTTTGAGGTCCTTCCTGTTGCCAATTTCACAACTTCCACTATTTGTATGGGTTGCTTGCTTGTTTACCATGCGGTCATTATCAAGTTTTTCTAATCTTACAAGAGACTCTATTATTGAACGGACCTGTTTTCTATTTCTCACATGGTTGATAATACCAGGGTTCAGTTCATTGAGCAGTCCACTTGGAGCAGCAATCTTGGTGAACCTGTCTACTTCTCTCTTTGCACGTTCCACCTTTTTCTTCTGCTCTTCGTCCTTTTTACTTTTCTTGTTCCGTTGCTTTGGCATTGGTATGCCTCCATGAGTAGATGAAAGGAAACCATTTTGCTTCATCTCCTTCCACAGTTTCATTGAATCTCTATCTTCCGATGGGCCAGTGCAGCTCCCACATTCAGAGGCAGCTCTTGGCTTCTGAGAATTGGTATCTTTATAAGGAAAAAATGGATCTTGGTTTTCTGAAATTGAAAAACTTTCTGCATTGAGATTCAATCCAAGGGCATTTGCAATTACAGAATTACTACAATCCCTAAGCAAGGTGACCTTCCCAGAACTCTCAGGGCGTTCCTGACTGTTATCCTGAACAATATGGTTGGCAATGCTCATTTCAGTATTGAGACCTAGTGGCCTAGAAGCAGGATCGACCGAAACTGGTAATGCCGTACTCCAAGTTTTTCCTGCCTGAGAAGCATCCAAATCCAAAGTTATAGGAACCTCAGTGACTTGAGACATATCTTCCTCGCTGGATAGAAATAGATCACTTGATTCTTTGTTTTTCAAAGATGTTGTATGACGAGTACTAATTTCTGTGGAATAAAAAAGCAGGAGTGAAATACTGAATTGAAAAGCAGCCCAACTTGCAAAGCAAAACAGCCTCTTTAGTATGGAATCAAATGAACTCCAAATGATTTAGAAAACAAGCCAAATTCAAACCTCATGAAGATACTTAGAGTTCTGCACACAAGTATCTCTCAAAAAGGATACCTTTTTCAGTGGGTTTTTAAGTCCATTATAGCCTAGCCTTTCAACTGAGTACAATTTCCTTTTTCAGTGGGTTTTTAAGTCCATTATAGTCTAGCCTTTCAACTGAGTACAATTTCAACTAGCATTTGTAAATCAGTCCAAATGTATGGCCCTAACAAAGGCATGAAACTGATTACATTTAAGAAATACCTAATTTAGGCGCCAAAAAAGGCAAAATCATACGGGAACACACGAAGAAATTAACTACAATTACTACAGCAACAAATATATATATATATATATATAGTACCTCCGGACCGGCACACGGCTTCAAGATCTCGCATTTTAACCCGTTTACGAGGACCCAATTCAAGCTCCGGCCCCAATTCAGTACTAATCCGCTTCTCGCCAACAATCTGAAACAACCCAGAAATCACAAACCACTGAAATGAACGAAAACCAAACATAAACCCCTCAAACGCAAACTAAGGGCAGAAAAAAGAACTAACCTTTGCGTCCGATCTGGGTATCGAGACCACCCGGTCCGACCCTGTGTCCGAATCGCACCGATTTTCCATAATCTTCGAACCCAATTCAAATACAAGAGCTCTAACACTGGCCCTTTTTCGTAAACCACGAAATCAGGCTTATAAGCGCCTTCAAGTCGCAAACTTTCGATCAATAACGAGAAGGGTAAGTGGTGAAATGACGAATCTTTGTCCTGAAGGGGAGGAGCAACGGAGAAAGGGAAGGAATAACGTTTGGGTTAGGGTTTTGAACTCTTGATGGGAGTGTGGGATTCGATCCGAGGGTTTTTAAACTATTTGATGATTATATTCAATTGGATTTGAATTTTGCAGAGAAAAGAGGGAGAGCGCGCCCACTGCAAATGTTGTTTGGCTCCTTCGCTCTCTCTTTCGATTGTTTAATTTGTAATTTTAGAGTTTTCTGAAAAAGAAATTGTAATTTGAGAGAGGAATTAACAACAACAACGTGGGTGTTTTCAAATTCAAACAGCTTAAGCTTGGAGGGACTTGTTTGGGCCCAAAATATGAACACGCGATGCTTTTACCACGCGTTCTTATTACCACTTGTTTGGTTGCGGGAAACGATAGTATTTTTTCTTTGGTGAACAATTGCGGAATTTTTGTTGGTGATTTCAAATTGGTTCCAATTTTTTGCGAACATTACAAATTTGTACCTATTATTTTAAAAATAGATCTTTTGCTACAGTGGGAACTGATTGGACAGAGCTATCTACCTAATGAAGCTACAAAAAGATAAAGAGAAATATCGATTTTGCCTCAATTTAAAATATTAGTTAAAAGGGAGTGATAATGAAAAATATTACAAATCGAGAGCAAAGCTGACATTTTCCTTTGTTTTTGGTGCCTCTATTAGGTTAATATCTTCGTGCAATCAGTTTCGACTAGTTTGACTACTGAACATCAATTTGACAACGACATTCCATTTTCTAAGCTTATTTGGATTATCACAATACAAGATTGGAGTTTTAAAATTGAGATTTTTTCTTCAAAGATTTGAGTTGGATTTTGGAATTATAGGGTCTATATGAACTCTAAGAGTGTATTTGAATAAAGAAAATAACAAGAGATTTGATAAAAAGTTAAAATTTTATAATTTTTACACACCAATTTCTGTGTTTGGATAATAAAAATTGGAATTTATAAATTTCAAAAAAAAAATTGAAACAAGAAATTTAGATGTCTCAAATGATGAGTTGAAATGATGTCTCAATGGACAAAATTTTCTAAATAATGAGTTGAAACAAATGAAATTTTAAATTCCATACTTTTTAACATTGATATCCAAACGTTAGAATTTGCAAATCATGAAAATTGTAAATATGAAATTGCAAATTATGAAATTTTGTAAATTCTCATTAAACTAGAAATCCTTCGTCCAAACACACTCTAATTTTGATATTATGGATGAGAGAAATAATTTTCATATTTTTTGTTTTAAATTTGGTGGTTATACAGTAAAGTTGATGCGAACTCTAACAATATAAGAATTCGATTTTAAAATTCAATTTATTTTTTATTCAGATTACAAATTTGGATTTTGAAATTACAAGCTTAGATGAACTTTAATATTTGACATTGTAGAGTAGAGAAATAATTCGACTTTTTTCCTATTGGGTTTGTTTTTTTTTTAATAGTAAAGTTTATGTAAATTCTAACAATACAAGGGTGAGGTTTCAAGTTCAATTTTTTCTTTCTTTCTAAATTTTTAGTTTGAATTTTAGAATTAATGGGCTCATATGAACTCTAATGTTTGATAGTGCAGATTGGAGAATGAATTTTTACTTTAAATACACCATATATTTGCACATATGTCATATTTTACTCTATATAGTGTATCGGAGAAGATATGATGATAACGAGGGATAATGGACTGTACTAATTAGTATAACATATCCCATATGGTGATCATCAGGGATAATGGGCTGTATGCTATGTGTATGTACACTGTTTAATTGGTGCTAAACTAATATTGAGGAAATTATATATATATATATATATATAAGGGGTGAATCGATAATATTATAATTTTACATAAACTTTAATATATTTAATATAATTATTAAATTAAAAGCATATTAGATGATTAAGAATAATGATTCTTACTTTATAATTTTGTTTACTTTAAAATTAATAATAATTCTTAAAAACAACAATAAATTCATTTTTTCAGAAAAAAAAAAAAATTATGATAATATTTAATCTCTCTTATTTCTTCCCATCTTTGAACCCAAAAAAACTCATAAGTTATCCTTGATACTATTTTTAAGTGGAATAAATGATACAATTTGATAGGACCTTCCCCGTAATCCCCCTCGATTAACGTAAGAGGACCTTCTCCTGCCTGACACGTCCTTATAAAATGACCAAAATACCCTCAGAAATAACGTAAACGTACTTATCACGTGTCAGACCAGAGATACTACCATGACCCATTTAGGGTTTTCGGAGTACACAATTCCACGTGATGCCTCAACCTTCATACAACCTGCGTTCGTGATTAACCTGAAGGGTACCAAAACCAATAAAAAAGTGTGAGTGGATAAAACAAAGTTTTGGAAAACCATTTTCCAAAATATGCCTTTACACCCTCCGTTTTTTAAAACGTGCATGCATAATCGATAAAAACATTGTGTTCAAATAATCTGCAATATATATAAACCATGGGTTCAACCCGAAATCACATAAATATATAAAGACCCTTTGGCCTACATTTTTCTGAAATCGTCGGCTCGTAGCTATTTTGAAAACATTGAACACAAATCACAATTATTAAAAACCAAACCTAGTCTCGCTGGTCCAACCCGCCTACTAGTCCAACTAGCCACATGTCAAATGTAACGCCCCGAACTTTTATAAAATATTATTTTAATGTGAATTGACCATTTTGCCCTTAGGGAAGGGAAACAGTTGACTTTTGCCTCGGGGACTATTTTGGACTTGCAACTGTGACCGTGACGTAGGTCGAGACGTCACGAGTCCATAGACAGGCGGCACGCCGAAATTGGACTTCGTACGGGAAAGTTATGGTCTGAAACGTGAAATCGGGAAAGTTTACTTCTCGCAAAACCGTGTCAATTAATTAATTATGTTGTAGTGGGAAAGTGGTTAAGGGACACTTAAATGAGTGACAAGTGTCACTCATCCATTGGCTGGATTCAGATCTGGATCTTGTGATTGGCTATTTATATATTCTAAACCTCCCCTCTCTCCTCACCCCATTCGTCCATTCTCTTTGATTTTTCAAACACGCACAAATTCCTCACCCGTGTGAATTAGCCCTGTCATAACTGTTAAACACCCGAATACCCGACCACCCAAAACCGTGAGACCACTGTGTGTGGCTGAGAGATTTGAGAGAGAGGAACTGAGGGACTCACCTGAGCGGGCAGACGACGTCGTAGTGAAGGAGAGACCGCGGTTGAGGCACGGTGGAAAGGTAGGCAGTTTCAAACCCGAAACCATTTCTTGAACCCAAAAATGGAAACCGTTTTTTCCACGTCTGTTTTCGATTTCTAATGATCCTAACGACTCCTAGGTACTAAGGCAAGTTCGTAGAACCTGGTTTCGAGGCCAGTGGTGACCGGAACTGAGAGATATCGGCGACGGAAAAACCAGCCCACTGTTCATCGAGGTAAGCCTTAGATCCAGCCTTTGTTTGATGTTTTTATTTAGCTAGAACCCTTACTGGGAGTGAGATGATCATTCAAGGATAAATTAGGGTTAAAATGGTGGAGAAATGGACAAATGGCGACCGGGTCAAGTCGCGGGTCTAAACGACCCGGTTTCAGATAAACGCGTCGTCCCGTCGCGAGGAAGGAGACGATGACGTGGCACCCTGTCAGATCTGTCAAGTGACATGGCCCAATCAGCAGTCGACACGTCACATGTCAGTGCACAGTCAGCATTAACATGTCAGTGACGTGGCCCAATCAGGGGCTACCACGTGTCACTGACATGTCAGTGACGTGGACCAGTGCCTTGCTGACTCGTGGCACATGTCAGATCTGACACGTGGCACTGACAAAATCGTGACATGGACCAATCACGTGTTAACACGTGGCACCTATCAGAATCTGACAAGTCAGACCTGACAGCTGTCAGCATGACGTCAGCAGTGATGTCAGCAGGTACTGTTCCTGCGTTGACCGGCGCGTGGGGGCGCGTGTGAACAGTGTTTCCGATGGGACCACCACCATTCTTTAGGTTTCGACGATCCGGATCCAATGGCAGTGGTTTCAGGTCGATCGGATATTGTTAAGTTGGTCAAAATGAGGTTTATTACCTCGGTAAGCGCGTTCGGGCGGCTTACCCAGGCCGATTTCAGTCCAGGGTTTCATGGTTGAATTCTAGGGACTTATAGTGACCTTTACGTATACTTTGGACATGACAGGGATCGTACAATAGTACCAGGACAAGGGTATACATTCGGATTGCAGCAGGATTGTACTGTGAGTGGGCCTTTGTTTTCATTAAACCCTTGCATGCATAACTGTTTTCATTTCTTGATACATATATATACGTGATTCAGGCAAAAGCATATGAATTTGTGGATTTATAACTATGGCACGATTTACGATGTTGGGCATGAGACCCGTCTGGTTAACTTAAGCATTTTTTTGAGTTTTATATATATATATATATATATGAATATCGATGACTATCTTTAGTATTGCACTGTATAGACCTACCTGTGTGATATTGTCTCCTCTGGATGTGGGTACCCCGGAGTGGTCACGGCGCAACGCCTGCGAGGGGTCATTCTACGGAGGGACCGGACCGTAGGGTGACTCAGGAGCAGGATTGCTATGATTGGACGTCTGGGACGTCAGGCATCTGGGATGCCATATCAAGACTGGGTTCGGGGATTAGACTCGAGATTGAGACCCCGAGCGGCACGCGTAGCCTTGGGACTGTGACCTTATTGGATGTATGGGACGTCGGACATCTGGGATGTCAGGGTGGGGATCTATAGTACAATGGCTGAGATTATTATTATGTTTATATTATGTTGCCTATGTTTATTTGATATGATATTATGGTTTTGGTACTGCTGCATGCATGTTTGGAAAACGGAGAGGTAAAACTATATGTTTTCAAATTGATGAACTGTTTATAAACCTTGAGTTTCGGCCCACTCACCCTTAATGTTTTATTGACCCCTCCAGGCCGTGCTACTGAGGCAGAAGAGTACCCTGAGACAGAGGCATAGGTTTACGTTGCACACCTGAACCCATAGCTGGGTAGGTTGGCACGTAGAGTGTTCTAGAGCCGAGCTCAATAATTCGTATCTGGAAAACATCCCTTATTTGACGCTATTTGTATTCGGATATTATGTATGACTTAAATTTGGATATTTATGCATTTGAGTTTTCTTTAAAGGTAAAATTGGCATGTTTTATTTGGGTGTCAGACGGGAGGAGGGCACGTCCCCATGTGGTCCCAGGGGGATCGGGGCGGGTCCTGTCATCAAACCTCATCATGCTTGTCCAACTAGGATCTCATATGTGCTACTGATAGATGAGTACGGGTCCTATAGGGTCCAACCTCGTTGGCACGTGTGGAGTCCAACCCCGATTCCGTCTGAGCCCATCTTTGGGAATCCATGGAGTCCAACTTCAGATATAGCGATCCAATCGCCTAAGGTTGACTAATCTCGCAAACAGTATCTAAACCGAAACATATTTCCTCACACGGGCACCAGCCCAAAACAGTCATCATACAGGCACCAGTCCAAAAAAGTTATCACACAGGAACCAGCCCAAAACAGTTTTCACACAGAAACCAGCCCAAAACAGTTATCACACGGGAACCAGCCCAAAACAGTTATCATACGGGCACAAGCCCAAAGCAGTTATCATACGGGCACTAGCCCAAATCCCGGTTTTCCAAAAATCATCATAAAATCAATAATCCATAACTCACAACCATAATATATTCAAACCACTCATTATCCAATAATCATAACCACATTCCATCTCTTGTCGAGGTAATGGGCAGGATGTGGGTGGAAACCCCACAAGCGTGGACCCAATTTGGTCAATTTAATATGTTATATCTAGTTATGAATTAAGCAATATCCCTCATTTAACAGGAGTGGTCTTACGGGAGCAAGATCTGTTTAATTATCAAATAAATTAGGGATGGGTCATGTCACTCATTTAGGATGAGCAAGATCTGTGGTTTTGATTAGGATGAGGAATGAGTAAGTTCGGCTAAATGCTAGCTATGGGGATAATGGGAATGCAACCCAAATGTTAGTCATGCGGGTTCCTCAAGTAGTTGGCTCAACTAAGTGATCCTTCTAGTTCTTGAGTTCAACGCATGTATAGAGGAAAACACCAGGTACTAACTCTAGTTCGATTTGATCTCCAAGAATAGGACGTATAACGTAACACGCCTCAGGTCGATGATTCGTAACTAACAGTTCCTCAAGTTTCTCCTATTAGTCAAAAAGTCTAGATAGTCACCGCAAAGAGGAGGTATCAATTCATGAAGGTTCCTATTAACCTACATATCCAAGACTGGTGTAGAATTTTCATCAATCACAACTCAAAATACGGTTCAACTCTTGGGAAGGAGTCAGTGGTGTAAAGGTACAAAAGTGAAGGAATCTAAATCTTCGTTCAATCCTGCTCGCGTTAAGATCCTTCCGCGAGGTAATTTCAAGGTCCACTAACCTCCGACAGAACCCGAATAATAAAAAGCCCAAATCGAAGTTTGACACCGTTCAAAGACGTCCAAGATTCAATCCTTATAACCTAGAAAGGTAGAAGATCAACAAGAGGATAGGAACGTCACTCCACAACTCAAGTGGCGCTAGGAAAACACTTGAAGGAAATTATCTAGAAGAGGTCTCAAGCAATTGTCGGGGGAAAAAGTTAGTGATGAGGTGGAACCACACAACTTAGGGTCAAAGTACAAGTCAAGCGCTTCCGAGGGTAGGATGCCCAAGCTAGCTCCCGAGTAAAAAGTACGAACTCAATCGGGACATGAAATTCACCACAACTTGACTAGTGAAAGCACATTTAAAAAAAAAAAGGCCTTAGCGACAAGTTTGGGTAGCGACTGAGATTCTCCCAACTAGGATCTTCAATAACTGAAGCCTAAGTTATGGTCGGTTAAACCAATTTCTAGTTCGGAGTTTCAAAAAAACAAGATTGTCCAAGGTTAGCACTCGGTCGTAAACATGTAGCCAAAAGTCAGCTCTAACTCGTAACGTAAGTCATTCGAATTAGTAAAACCACTAAAATTCTCTCACTCATCACATAACCTCAGAGTTCTCTTCTGTTACAAATTATTTTCCCCAATTTGACAGTAAACTTCAACGACTAAAATAACACCTATAGAAAGGTCACGCCCATTACAAGGGTGTAAACCAACGCAGGTTCCAAGGCATTGCTAAAAAGGTCATTGGTAAACACTTAATTTTAAGTCAACTGGAGGTGAAGTCAACACTTAAACGCAAGATAGAACGTTCTTGCTTGTGACACGACCCACCCCCAATCCCCTTGGATTAAGGGATAAGTCATGCTCCCATCTAACCTTCATGCGACACGAAAGCTAAACACCCGTTCAACCCCTGTGGAACACGCAAGCCAGACAAGAGATACCCAGGTCAACGGTCCGAAAACCAACTTATCTAGAATTAAGAGATAATTGAATGTATCGTAGTGGTTACCCAACAATAGGTCCAAGAGAAAGAAAGTTGAAGGCTAGAATCACGGCTGAACCTAAGCACGTACCAATAAAGTCCAAGGATGATCCAATTCCAAGTGGATAGCTGCCTGCTTAGGTTTCCACAAAAGTTTCTTTTGGTACTATAAATTCTTGTTGAAGTGGAACAGGTTGACTAAGATGAGCATGGGCTATGTTTAATTGAAGTGGGTTAAACCAAAGTAAGCCTCATATAACTGGAGTCTAGAATCTATAAACAGAGCTAAGAGATAATGCACGATGCAAGAAGAATCTAAGGTGTTAACTAGCCAATGCACTGGTAAAGTCAATATGTAACGACCCGTCTCGGTAATTGGGATTAGATTAGTTATTAATGGCAGATTAGTAAGGTTAATCAGTACTTAGTTGGACGATTTCGGACGGACGGTACAAAATGACGGATTTGCCCTTGGAATGGGCAAAAATGTTGACTTTTTGTTTGGGTGGTCAAATGGACTTTAACCGATGACCGTGACGTAGTTCGGGACGTCATGAGTTCATAGACAGGTAGCACGTCCGATTCTGACATCCGAGGAGAAAGTTATGACGTTCGGAAGTTCAAGGACAATTTGGTAATTTTGATGCATAGGGGTAAATAGTTGACTTTTTGGAAGATAAATCACTTTCACGTATTTCGAGGACCGTTAGATAGGTCTCAATGCCCTGAATACAAGGGACATGATTGGAGTTCGGACGACAAAGTTACGGATCTAGAAATACGAAGGGTAAAATGGTCATTTGTAATTCAAGGGGCATTTTGGTCAGTTGGGGCCTTGGGATCTATGTCGAATGATAAAAGGGACATGTGGCTACTGTGAGGAGGGGAGCCATAGACCTTTGGACACCTGGCCCAATCTAGAGAATTTTGGAAACCTGTACAGCCACCTTACATTTGTTTTTAAAATGTTCTTACGGTTTGGTTCAGAAAAGAAAAACAGGAGGACCTTCCCCAATTGCCCTTGATCTTCGTCCTTTGGCACTAAATTGTGATTGAAATATAGAGACTGGAAGGTGAGTAGCAGGGCGGTGCCACCGTTGTGCGTGGCCGTGAACAGTGGCCTCGTTTCGGCGAGAAACAGAGTCTGTGGAATTCAACATATCCAAACCTCTCAAAGTTCAGCCTTAGCTGGTGGCTTCTGACTACAAGATGAAAATGAAGGCAAGATGAAGCTAGTGGGGTCACGATAAGACATGACAGTGGAGGTAAGGTTGTTTTCCCGTGAAAACCATTTCTGAAATTAAAAATGGCAGTATAAGTTCTAGAGACTGATAATCCAATTTGGTGTTTGGATGAGGTTCTTGGAACTCCTAGGAATTGTTTGGGACTAGAATCACGGCCAACGATGGTCGGAATCCTACGAACAGTGAGGAAGAGGAACTGATTTTAAATTCTCGATTTGGAAGGTATGATTTGATGTTAGTTTTCGTGTTCTGAGATTAGAGTTGGATTAGGAATAGAAGGACGAGACTCTAGGGATTAAATAGACTAAAAATTGTTGAGAAATGGAAGAAAACTGCCCACGTCGGTTCAGGGCTGGATCGAGTCGGTCGGACCAGTTCGAACTCGGTTCACCTGAGGACAGGGATGAACAGTGCTTGGCGCGTGAGGCCCACACGCAGCCCCTTTGTGCGGCGCGTGTGGGCGCGTGGTACACATTTCGAGGAAGACTCCAACACAACTTTTAAAGTATTCGATGTAACTAACATTTTGACGCTGGTTTCGAGTCAATCGGACATCGGCTCGATATGTTTCGGGTTGTCCGAAGGTTTTAGGGCTCGGTTAAAAGTAGTTAAAAATTCGGAAAAAATACGGGGCTTTATTATGAGCTTTATAAAGTAGTTAGTGACCTTATTATGGGATGTGGACAGGTTCAGGGAAGCCGGTGATAGTAGATTGGCCGGAGAAGCGTAATTGCACGCGTATCGAGGCAACAACGAAATGGTCTTTGAGTGGACTTTGTTTTTAACTCTTGATACATGCCTATATGTTTTTATATGTTTTCTATACGTGATTCTATGATTTGATTTATGATCTTGATAGTTTACGATTTTGCACGGTTTTTGAGGTATTTACGATTTTGCACGTTTTACGAGATTCTGAATAATGTTGTGATTTGACCATGGTTTAAATGATTTAATTTTGGGAATTGAAATATGATTTGATTTCAAATATTTAAAACGAATTTTGGAAAAGTGATTCCGGGCTTGAAGCCCAGTTCAGAAAAATGGTTTTGATTAACGAGATTTCGGGTTTTAGAATCGGATTTCCGGATGACGATTCGGGATTCGGTTTGGAACTTGAAAATGGATTTCCGGGCTGGGTTCGGAATGATCGTTCCAGATGCTAGCTTACGGAATGATGGTTTCGGACTCGAATTTGGAAATAGATATGGATATGAGTTCTGGGTTTGGATCCGGGATCCTGATGAGATTGCGGATTCGGATTCGGATATGGATAGTGGTTATGGAATGGATTTGCTGGATCTGGTTATTGGGTTTAAAGACCCGGATATGACATGACGGGGGCGAGCCCGGATTGGGTTTAAAGACCCGGATTGAGTTTAAAGACTCGGGAGTTTAAAGACTTGGATATCGATATTTCCCCAGTAGGCCTGTTGAGTTTAAAGACTCGGGAGTTTAAAGACTCAGATTATATTGAGGCCTGAATTGAGTTTAAAGACTCGGATAAATCCAGCAGGTTCGAAGGATGGAAATATGGTTTCAAAAATGTTTTGGTTTTCACTGAGATGTGATGATGATGGTTTTCGATCATGGTTTTCCGATGTTTTGGGCTATGCCGGGATGACATGATTTTTGATGGTTTTGGGCTGAGGCCCGGGATTTGAGCAAAGAACAATGTATTCGGTTTTTCTTACATGGTTTAAATAATTTGCGTAGAGAATGGTTTTAAAACTTGGCTTGATATGCATGCAATGTTTTTACATGGAGGGTTTAAATATACTTGTTTTATGAACTGTTTTTTAACTTATACTTTATTTTTGTCCACTCACAGTCTCTTCGTGTTTTCGATACCCTCCAGGTTGTTGCAGTGCAAGCTGTTGGTCGAGAGAGACGAAGACATCACACCCGTGATCCACAGTAGATTCGGTGCACTCTGGGAAGTCCAGATACTTTTAGGACGGTCGGATCGAGAATCCCTTGTCCGACTTACGTGTCACATGGAGGTTGGACGTTGGTTTAGCCTTCGTGTCATGCGTAAGTTAGACGGGAGCAGAATTTAGCCCTTATTCCCAGGGGATTGGGGGTGGGTCCTGTCACAATAGGTGTAGAATCTGGAAATAAGTTATGGGCTACATGAAAATAGTAGGTTCACCAAAGTTGGATAACATAAGGTGGTCGTACCTAGTTCCCAAAAAGGAGATTCAAATCCAGATTTAGGGGGTAAAAGGTCAAACTAAAAACACACATGTAAAATCACCGATTGCCAACTAGAGCACGAGATTTACGATGAAGGGCTAGAAAGGGAACGCTCGCAAAGGTCAAAATGATTGTTGATCACTATGGGAAATTAACTTCGTAGTCCCACCGGAAATTAACTCAAGTCATCACAATTAAGGCCTAATTCGAGACTTAGGCGAATACATTTAACACTCTGGTTGATAAATCTAAAGGGCGAGGAGTGCATTGTTAGAGAATAAGATATAGCTACAATGGGGCGTGAAAATGATGTTGGATCAATAACAAAAGTGTAACGACCCGTCCAGAATTTTGGGATTATATTAGTGATTAATGACGAATTAGTGAGATTAATTGATGATTAGTTGGCGATTTCGGATGGACGGTGTGAAATTACGGTTTTGCCAATAAAATGTGTAAAATGTTGACTTTTGACTCGGGCGGTCAAATGGACTTCGAACAATGACTGTGAAGTAGTTCGGGGCGTCACGAGTTCGTAGACAAGAGGCAAGTACAATTTCGACATTCGAGAAAGAAGTTATGATCTTCGGAAGTTGAAGGGCATTTTGGTAATTTAGCCTCAAGGGCATTTTGCTCACTTGGTTGCCTACGGATTTGTGCCCAGTGATAATTAGACACTTGGCTGTCTTGGGAATTGTGCCCAATAGATATGGGACACTTTTCCCTTCTCTAGACGTCTGTGGAACCTTTTTAAACGCCTCAGATGTAATGACCTGTCCCGTAAATAAAGATTAGATTAGTAGTTAATGACGGATTAGTGAAGATAATCGATGATTAGTGTAACGAATCGTCCCAGAAACTAGGGTTAAGATAGTGATTAAGATGGGATTAGTGAGCTTAATATGTGGTTAGTTGGTCTCGTTGGGGTCGTTAGGGTAGAATGACGATTTTGCCCCTAGTTTGGGCAAAAAGTGGACTTTTAGTTCGGGTGGTCCAATGGACTTTGACTGGTGACAAGGACGTAGGTTAGGACGTCACGAGTCCGTACGCAGGTGGCACGCCCGATTCCGACATCCGAGGAAGAAGTTATGATGTTCGGAAGGTTAAGGGCATAACCATATTTTGACTAAATTAAGGGGGAAAGGTTGACTTTTTGTACGAATGGGTTTTGGTATGTTGACCTGAGTTCGACGACAGGCGGCACGTATTTATCGGACTTACGATGTGGGAGTTACGGGTCTAGAAAGGTAGTGGCAAAGTTGTAATTTTGGTTAAAATAGAAGGGCATTTTGGTCTTTTGTGCTCTGGGATGTGTGCAACAGATAGGGACAGATGGAGGGATGAGATTGAAACAGATGTGAGGGAGTTGAGGGATTGGTGACACGTGTAGGGGTTCTGGTTGGTTCCAGGATCGTGTGCACGGTCCCAATTATTTGGGATTAAATCGTGCCCGTGTGTTCTTCAACCCAGAGAGAAACAGAGGGAGAGAATTGAGAGAAATCGAGAGACGATGGTGAGTGTTAGTGTGTTTTGGTAAGTGAGGAGTGATCAGAGGGTGGAAGAGTGAACTGGTGAGTGTTTGGGGAGGAGAAATCGTGCAAGAAAACGGTGGTCGGGGCAGTCGGTTTTCAGAGAAAAGAGAGAGGATTTGGACGATCGTGGTAGTGGTGATACCGTGACGGAGGGGTGCACGGTGGAGGTTAGCACGACGGGAGTACTGATGTGCTCTGTTTTACCGTCGATGATTAGATTGAAAGTCGTGGGTTTTGAGTATGATTCGAGGGTTTTTGTGTGTTGGGTGACTCTTAGGAAGGTCTTAGGAAGAGTTTAAGACAATCAACGTGACGGGGGGTGACGATGCCTCCGAGACGTGGCCCCTCTCCACGACCTGAAGACGAAGCGGCGAGAGGAACCGAGAGTACTACGATTGAGCGAGCCCAGCGGCTCGGGGCTACTACTTTTAGTGGCGGGGCTGATCTTGAGGAAGCCCAGAGGTGGATCACGAGACTTGAGTGGATCTTTGCAGTGATGCATTGTCCACCGGAGGAGCGAGTGATATTGGCTACGTTCTTGCTAGACGGTGCAGCGTACGAGTGGTGGTATACCTTCGAGTTGTCTGGCTGGGATGCCCATACTGTGACCTGGGAGACGTTTCGGGAGAGATTTTTGGATCAGTATTATCCTCGTTCTTTCTGAGATGCCAAGGAGGCAGAGTTTCTGCAGCTTCAACAAGGGAATCTGAGTGTAGCTGAGTATGAACGGAAATTCCAGATGTTGTCACGGTTTGCTCCTGCGCTTGTGGCTACTGAGGCCGAGAAGTGTCGTAGGTTTGAGTTGGGCCTGCGAGGTGAGATTCGTGCCATCGTGACAGCTGGATCGTTTGCTACCCTCCGAGAGTTGTCAGATGCTGCGGTGAGGGTTGAGGCGAGTTTGCCGGTGCGACGCCGGGAACCATCTTTTCTGGAGCTTCAAGTCAGAGGACACCGAAAAGAGGTAACTTCGGTGGAGCATCATCATCGGGTGATGATCGTTTGGTAGACCTGGTAGTTTTCAGAGTTCAGGATTTCGTGGTTACTGAGCACAGCCGACTCCGCAAGCTAGTGCGACGTCTGTTGCGTCGATAGGGTGACCAGGTCCTTCTGGTCGGGATGCTTGTTTTTACTGCGGAGAGCGAGGTCATTTCCGACGTGAGTGTCCACTGTTGCCCTAGGAAGGTGGTGTAAGCCGAGGAGTGGTGGAGCCTGGACAGAGTACAGCGTCAGGGACAGCGGGCACTAGAGGAGGTGGTGGTGCTACGAGTAGTTTGAGGGGACATGGTAGAGCGTCGGGATCTCAGGCCCGAGTGTTTTCGATGACTCAGCAGGAGGTTCAGTCGGCACCAGATGTGGGGATAGGTATTTTTCTTATCCTTGGTTGAGTTGTATTAGGTGTTGGTTGGTTGGTTTCGAGGTAGAGCCTAGATTTTTCTCCAGACGACCTAGGTGAGAGTGTCGATCGATATGAGGTTATTGATCGATATGAGGTTATTGAAGGAAGAGAACCCACAATCTAGAGTTTGCCTTTAGGACTTTGTAGATTTATTCCGATCCATGGCCGAAGTAACAGTCGAGGGTGGAGCCAGTCAGTAAGTAGGCTTCTGTTTCTGGAAGTGAGGTGGTTGTACGTGAGGATGTACTCTGTGAATCCTATCGGGTACAGCCATATGAGGTATTTTATAATACCTTTGTTTTCTGTTCATAGAGTTTCCCTTGCGTACATCATAAAGTGTTTGTGGTACTGAGACGTGGTACTTAGGTAGTCGGGGATGGTGTGAAATACCCAAGGTGGAGATGATAGACAGGAAACTTAAGAGAAGTTGTTAACTTAGTTGTGAATCACCGAGTAGGAGACCTTAGGTGTTGGGAACTAGTGGTGGAATTTTGGGGACGAAATTCTTTTTAAGTGGGTAGATTGTAACGACCCGTCCCAGAAACTAGGGTTAAGATAGTGATTAAGATGGGATTAGTGAGCTTAATCGGTGGTTAGTTGGTCTCGTTGGGGTCGTTAGGGTAGAATGACGATTTTGCCCCTAGTTTGGGCAAAAAGTGGACTTTTAGTTCGGGTGGTCCAATGGACTTTGACTGGTGACAAGGACGTAGGTTAGGACGTCACGAGTCCGTAGGCAGGTGGCACGCCGGATTCCGACATTCGAGGAGGAAGTTGTGATATTCGGAAGGTTAAGGGCATAACCGTAATTTGACTAAATTAAGGGGGAAAGGTTGACTTTTTGTACGAACGAGTTTTGGTATGTTGACCTAAGACCGTTAGAGAGATCTCGTCGTCCTGAGTTCGACGACAGGCGGCACGTATTTATCGGACTTACGATGTGGGAGTTACAGGTCTAGAAAGGTAGTGGCAAAGTTGTAATTTTGGTTAAAATAGAAGGGCATTTTGGTCTTTTGTGCTCTGGGATGTGTGCAACAGATAGGGACAGATGGAGGGCTGAGATTGAAACAGATGTGAGGGAGTTGAGGGATTGGTGACACGTGTAGGGGTTCTGGTTGGTTCCAGGATCGTGTGCAAGGTCCCAATTATTTGGGATTAAATCGTGCCCGTGTGTGTTCTTCAACCCAGAGAGAAACAGAGGGAGAGAATTGAGAGAAATCGAGATACGATGGTTAGTGTTAGTGTGTTTTGGTAAGTGAGGAGTGATCAGAGGGTGGAAGAGTGAACTGGTGAGTGTTTGGGGAGGAGAAATCGTGCAAGAAAACGGTGGTCGGGGCAGTCGGTTTTCAGAGAAAACAGAGAGGATTTGGACGATCGTGGTGGTGGTGCTGCCGTGACGGAGGGGTGCACGGTGGAGGTTAACACGACGGGAGTACTGATGTGCTCTGTTTTGCCGTCGATGTTTAGATTGAAAGTCGTGGGTTTTGAGTATGAGTCGAGGGTTTTTGTGTGTTGGGTGACTCTTAGGAAGGTCTTAGGAAGAATTTAAGACAGTCACCGTGACGGGGGGTGACCGGGTTGACTGGATCGTGAAACAGGGGACTGGTACGGGTTTTGTACGAGCTTGAGTCGACGAGTTGTAGGCTGCGTCGAGGTGTTAGAATCAAGGGGATGAGTAGCCTAGGACTAGATGAAGCTGTTGGTGAAGAAAATAGGTGTTTTGGTGCAGGTACGGCGGAGAACCGTCCTCGTCGGTTCGAGGTGCAGTACTGTGTCGTACCCGGTCTACTCGAGGTAGACGGTGACACTGTAGCAGGCGCGTGAGGGCCACGCGCAGCCACTTTGGGCGGCGCGTGGGGGCGCGTGCGGCGGCGGTTGAGGAAGTTGTCAACATTGTTTTTGTTCTAGGTGTTGTGACGAGTCTTTTAGCGTTGGTTCCGGGTTAATCGGACGTTGTTTGAGGTTAGTTCCGCGAGGTTGAAGGTTTAGGATTTCGGTTCGTTACGACTAGGACCCGGGGATTTTCGGGGCAAATTAGGTGGACCTTCGTAGACACGTTAGTAAATTTGGCGGTTGTTGACAGGGCCGGGAGTTCCCGAGGAAGCTGAGGAACGTATGAGACGTTCGGAACGCGATTGAGGGCTCGGTACTGTGAGTGGACCCTTTCCTTAAAACTTGAACATGCATCATTTCTTTTCTATAATTGTTTTATATATGTGATTACATGAATGTCGGATTTATGATGTGGTTTACTATAATTGCACGGTTTTCGAGAAAGTAAAGTAATTGACACGTTTTACGAGAAATGTTGATTTCTGAAAATAAATATATGGTTTTGGGGTTTCCAAATGATAACTGGTTTTCTAGGATGATAACGGGATTTTGAAACATAAGTTCGATAATTGAGGTTTTCGGTTTTGAAATCGGATCTCGAGAATCGAGAGTTGGTTTTAAAGTTGGAAAGTGGACTTCCGGATTTGGGTTCGGAATGACGGTTCTGGATACCGGAAGGGTATCGGACCGGTGATTTCGGATTCGGATTTGGATATGGATTAGAAATGGTTTTCAATGGTTTTGGATTGGATTTTCTGGATCTGGTTATTGGGTTTAAAGACCCGGATTATATTTGACGGGGGACGGGCCCGGATTGGGTTTAAAGACCCGGATTGAGTTTAAAGACTCGGGAGTTTAAAGACTCGGGAGTTTAAAGACTCGAATATATATTGTTATTTCCCCCGTAGGCCTGTTGAGTTTAAAGACTCGGATTATATTGAGGCCTGGATTGAGTTTAAAGACTTGGGAGTTTAAAGACTCGGATAGGTCCAACAGGTTTGATCGGAAAATGAAGATTTGATATACGGTTTGATGATGTTTATGGTTTCTATAACTGTTTTATAGTGTTTCTGTTTCTTATGATGTGGTTTATGGTGATTTGGTTTCTAACTGTTTTCATAACTGTGTTATGCATGTGGTTTTAAAACGGAGTTCGAAAACCGGTTTTCTTATCAAATGGTTTTGACATTTTTCTTTTCTTCTGGTCCACTCACACCTTCTGTTTTTAACTGCCCTCCAGGTCGTGGAGCTAGAGCGGGGTTTCGGCGTCGAGGCAGCGTCTGAGGCATAGAAGTCGCGAGAGGGATCCCGGAGTGTTTTACATCTTTCCACGTGCGTGTAACTAGTTTATCGGTTTTTATTTTTGTGTATTTGGGACTATGCTCTGTAAACTGTTGACTTCGGGATGTATTGTATGGTTTCTCCTGCGTCTGACTGGGTGTATTGGCGTGTTTACATGAGTTTTACTTTGGTGTTGTGTCGGGGAGTTAGACGGGAGCAGGATTTATCTCGGGTTTCGGGGTGAAACCGGGGTGGGTCCTGACAATTAGTTGGATAGGTTCGGACGGACGGTATGAAATGACGATTTTGCCCCTTGGAATGGGCAAAAATGTTGACTTTTTGTTCGGGGTCATCAAATGAACTTCAACTGATGACCGTGATGATATTTGGGACGTCACGAGTTCATAGACAGGTGGTACACCCGATTCCAACATTTGAGAAAAAAGTTATGACGTTCGGAAGTTTAAGGGTATTTTGGTAATTTTGTTAAAAAAGGGCAATTGGTTGACTTTTCATACTACATGGTATTTTCTCAAACTTCGAGGACCGTTAGGAAGGTCTCGATCCCCTGAGTACAATGACAGGTGGCATGCGTTAATTAGAGGTCGAACGATAAAGTTACGGATCTTGGAACTTGAGGGACAAAATGGTAATTTGTGGGATAAGAGTAAAATGGTCATTGTGTTTCTTGGGATCTGTGCCCAGCTATCTTGTGGACACTTGGCTTGCTTTGGGAAGTGTGTCCCACACGATTTGGACACCTGGCTAGTCTTGGATGGGTGTAGAACCTTCTCAGCCAAATTTAAACATATAGAGTGTGAGGTTAGTCGTGAGAAAAATAGAGTGTAACCCTTTCCTATAATCTTCTTTCTTTTTATTCTTGGGTGTAACCTGCGAGGAGAATTGAGGGAGGTTGATGAGAGACTTCTGGTGGTAAGGACCGTCGTGGACAGTCGTGGACGGTTGTCCTGACCCTGTGATCAACCCGCGACCTTCCCTGCCCCTGCCATCCGTGATCGTCCACACTTGAAAATCATCCTCAAACCTCTTCGATTGTATGGATAGTGTGAAGGAAAGATGAAGGGGGTGCTGAGACGAGTTTAATGGTGGCCCTGGGTCTAGCCACGGTGGTCAGTGAACCCGACGTGGTAAGTTTTGGTTTCAAACTTGGATATGGGTTTATAGGTTGTGTTACTTCATACTAATGATGGAAACACACTAATGGAAGGGAAAAAAGTTGACTGGGATCAAAAGGAAGGCTGGAAGAGGTCAAAAATCAAGGCTGGACATGGTTGCAGAGCTTGGTATGCTCGAAACGGGAAGGTGAGGTATCTTGTTTATTTTTCACAGTTTGATCATGTTAGTCGATTAGGAAGGGAACGACGAAACGAATAGGCTAATTAGGACTTAAAACGGATTAAAATTAGACGAAAACCGCCCACGCCGGTTCAGGGCTGGACCGGATTACAGTGAACCGGACCGAACCCGGTTCACTAGAGGTAAGGGATAACATTGTGTTGGGCGCGTGGCTTTCACGCGCAACCCCTTTGGGAGGCGTGTGTGGGCGTATGGCACACATTTTGAGGACGTGTCCAACATGTGAAATTATGTAATCGATGTAACGAACATTTTGGCACTGGTTTTGAGTCGATCGGACATCATCTCGATATATTTTGGGATGTCCGACAGTTTTAGACCTCGATTAAAAATAGTTAAAAATTTCAGAAAATTACGGGGCTTTAGTATGAGTATTATGAAGTAGTTAGTGACCTTATCATGGGATTTGGACAGGTTCGGAAAAGCCGATGATAGCGGATTAGCCGGGAACGGCATAAGTGCGCGCGTATCAAGGCGGCGACGCTAATGGTCTGTGAGTGGACTTTGTCTTCGAACTTATGATACATGCATATATGTTTTATCTGTTTTCTATACCTGATTCTATGATTTGATTTATGATCTTGATGGTTTACGATTTTACACGAATTTCGAGGTATTTACCGAATTTCACGTTTTACTAGAATACGATCTATCTTGTGATTTGACGATGGTTTCGATGATTTGGTTTTGGGATTTGGAATTCGATTTGATATCAAATATTTGAAATGGATTTCAGAAAAGTGATTTCGGGCTTGGAGCCCTGTTCATGTGAATGAGATTGCGGTTTTGGAAACTTGAAAGTGGATTTCCAGGTTTGGGTTCGGAATGGTTATTCCGGATGCCGGCTTACAGAATGATGGTTTCGGACTCGGATTTGGAAATGGATATGGATATGATTTCTGGGTTTGGATTCAGGATCTTGATGAGATTACAGATTCAGATTCGGAAATGGATAATGATTTTCAACGGTTTTGGATTGGATTTGTTGGATCTGGTTATTGGGTTTAAAAACCCGGATATGATTATGACGGGGGCGGGCCCAGATTGGGTTTAAAGACCCGGATTGAGTTTAAAGACTCGGGAGTTTAAAGACTCGGATATTGATATTTCCCCCCTAGGCCTATTGAGTTTAAAGACTCGGGAGTTTAAAGACTCGGATTATATTGAGGCCTGGATTGAGTTTAAAGACTCGGAAGTTTAAAGACTCGAATAGATCCAGCACGTTCAATGGATGGAAATGTGGTTTCAAATATGTTTTTAATTTCAATGAGATTTGATGATGATGGTTTTCATTACTAGTTTTCCGATGTTTTGGGCTATGCCCGGATGATACGGCATTTGATGGTTTTGGGCTGAGGCCCGGGATTCTGGAAAAAGAAAATAAGTTCGATTTTTCCTAAATGGTTTGAATAACTTGAATATGGAATGGTTTTATGACATGGGTTTTGATATGCATGCATTGGTTTTAAAACGGAGGGTATAATTGTACTTTTCCTATAACCTATTTTCAGTACTTATCCTTCATTTTTGTCCACTCACAGTCTTTTTGTGTTTTCGATACCCTCCAGGTTGTTACAGTGCGGGCTGTTGGTCGAGAGAGACGGAGACATCACACACGCGGTCCACAATAGAGTCTGTGCGCTCTGGGAAGTCCGGAAGTTTTGAAGGGTTCGTTTCAAAATCCCTTGTCCGACCTATGTGTCACATGGAGGTTGGACGTCAGTTTAGCCTTCGTGTTACGTGTACGTTAGACGGGAGCATGACTTAGCTCTTAATCCCGGGGGATTGAGGGTGGGTCGTGTCAATCTGGTATCAGAGTTAGGTTTCGTGCGTTCTGCGCGAG
The DNA here is from genome assembly GCA_032719365.1 of Prinsepia uniflora. Taxonomy (NCBI): domain Eukaryota; kingdom Viridiplantae; phylum Streptophyta; class Magnoliopsida; order Rosales; family Rosaceae; genus Prinsepia; species Prinsepia uniflora. The sequence goes on along the minus strand of CM064870.1, from coordinate 11,478,173 downwards.
TTTTGTTCCCAGAGTCGTTGGTTCATTGCCTTGGGTGTTGTGATGCTACTGTGGACGTGATGTCTCGACATGGAACAGCCTGTCATCAACCTGGACGCGATAGTGATAGTACGTTCGTTAGTGGTTAGTTAGCAACGATTGTTAGTGCCAGGGTGATAGTCGCTCGATACGCGGTGCGAGATTTGACGTATGTCGGCTTTGGGCCGGAGTAGTTAGTGTGTTTGACGCTGGATATGCTCGATGGTTAGGACCATAGGGTCGGATGTATGCCAGTGTGGTTAAACTGGATGGTAATTATGCTTTCCCGGCTAATCCACTATCATCGGACTTCCCGAACATGTCCATATTGGGATTCGGAATGGTGATTTTGGATTTGGATTTGGAAATAGATTTATGGATTTGGACTTGATAAAATGGTTTTGAATTGGATTTGCTGGATTTGGTTTTGGGTTTAAAGACCCGGATATGATCTGTGACGGGGGCGGGCCCGGATATGTGATTTATGGTTTAAAGACCCGGATTGAGTTTAAAGACTCGAGAGTTTAAAGACTCGGATATTGTGATTTCCCCCATATGCCTATTGAGTTTAAAGAATCGGAAGTTTAAAGACTCGAGGGTTTAAAGCTCGAGGGTTTAAAGACTCAGATTGATATTAAGGCTTGTTGATTTTAAAGACTCGAATATATATTGAGTTTAAAGACTCTGACAGATCCAGCAGGTTCGATGGATTAAAATGTGTTTTTAAATGGTTTTTGGCTTTATGTGATATCATGCTCTTTCAAATGGTTTTCAGATGTTTTGGCCTGTGACCCGGATGATATGGATTTACTGGTTTTGAGCTGAGGCCCGGGATTTGAGAAAAGGAAATGATTTCGGTTTTCATAAATGTTTTTTATTATCTTGGAAATAAAATGGTTTTCTTATGCTAAAAATGAACTAGTTTTCGAATGTATGCATTGCTTTACTTGGAGGGTATAACTGTCTTTTCTTATGAAATGTTTTATAAACTTATTATTTATTTTTGTCAACTCACAGTCTTTTCTGTTTTTCGATACCCTCTAGGCTGATGCGATGCGGGCTGTTGTTAGGAGACGGAGACATCACACACAATCCACAGTGGTTTCTGCGCACTCTAGGAAGTCGGAAGTTAGTTTTGGTTGGTTCACCTGTGTATCCCTTGTCTGGCTTACATGTTCCATGGAGGTTAGACAAGTGTTTAGCCTTCGTGTCGCACGTGGGTTAGACAGGATCATGACTTATCCCTTAATCCCGGGGAATTGGGGGTGGGTCGTGTCAAACAGGATATCTCAAGTCATAACGAAATGTTAAGGTTCATCATAAGATTCGCACACAGTAAAGAGAACATCGATTAATAATTTAAAACATAAGGACGCATATGACCTAAAAGGTCAAGGTCGTCAATTTGAAAATATTTGTTTCAAAAAAATTTAAATCTCATCAATCTAAAAATCCTGTTTGCGAGAGCATTTGATATTAAAAAAGAATGCATAAGTTGCAAATTCCCCTGAACCTCGGGGACACATAAATCACCAGAAAATGGGTGAGGAAAATTTTCAAAAATAAGTCGAGTACATGAGACGAGGCACAATAACCAAAACGTGAAATCAAGTTAATGGAATTTAAAACATTTACTAAATCTGCGGGGAGATAAAATTGGTCAAAACCGAGATGCTCACAAGGGTCCAAATAGTAATTGGAAGCGATTCCCAAAATCATTGTTTATAATAGTTTAGATAAAAGTGACAAATAGGGGGTATGACTCCCGGTTGTAAAAATGCGTGATTTGATATAATAGAATACCAAGTCGTAAAAGAAGATTTAACAGTTGGGTTTAGTAAAATGAATGTGACTGGCATCAAAATGTATCACGTCATAATACGTGCTACAATTTTGGCACCGCTAGAACTTGTTTTAGTACAAAAAGGTTTTATCATCGCAAGTAAGAAAATTCACAAGGTCATATAAAAGTCGTAAGAAACTCAGTAGTGAGGTGAAATCATTTGCAGAAAATTGTGAATTCATTTTTAGTGTCAAGCCAAGCATAAACCATATTTAAAACAGCAAGTAAAACAAAAGTGTATCAAATGAGAACCAACACAAAGAACACGTGATTTAAATTGCTCCAAGGGCGCGAACATAAAAGGTTTGAGTAATAAAACTACAAAACAATGATAGGATTCTTGTACCGAAAGGACAAATGGTTACATGTCCTAGAAGACAAATAAGGGAACAGTTAAATAGTTCTTTCCCCAAAACTGTTGAGAGGTCCACAATGATTTAACCGTATAGAAACTACGGTAGGTAGTGCCGTCTCGATCCCGAGGTAAGCATTTTAGCTAACACGTAAAGCCAAAAATATCTTTCAAAATAACCTCAAAGCCTTATGTTCTCAAGAATAAAATTACCTGTAAGGACCTCGCAAAAATTCCTTAAAAAGGTCTTAGGGTCCCCAAAAGAACCAATTTGTAAAACGATTATAACGCAACAATTCTAAAAGCTTCGGTCAAACTGAATCAACTTAAGTTTCCAGGACAATTACGGGGATCTCGTCTTCTCAAATAAATCAACAACAAACATGTCGTGAAAATCGCCAAGCACATCGTCGAATAACTCGTTCACATCATCCATACAAGCCCCAACCTCGTAAGCACCACCCGAACGCAAAATTCGACGAAATGAAAATCTAACTATTTGCCACTAAAGAGTACCAAAGACTATTACGAACTCCAATTCCAGTTAGGGTTCACCATTTGGCCCAAAAGCCCATGGGCTTATGGGGGCCCGATTAGCCCGATGGACAAAAGCCCGGCCCGACCCGCTATGGGTCGCCGGCCCGGCCCGACCCGCTATGGGTCGTGGACCGGCCCGGCCCGAGAGTAAGCGGGCTGGGCTTGGGCTTATGGTGTTCAAACCCGATAGGCCCGAGCCCGATAAAGCCTGGTAAGCCCAGCCCGACCCGCCCGTAATAAACCCGACCCATAAGCCCGAAAATATAAAATACTTATCATTTAAAAATTAATACTCAACCCATTCTTAATACTAATATTTCAACCCAAACCCAAATCTTAGCCCCAAGCCTACCTAATTTATTTTAAAAAGCCCAATACCCAATACCCAATACAAACCCTAACCACTCATCCACCTACTTAATAGGCTCAACGTTTTTGCATCTTTGAATATTTTATTTTAACGAGGCACGTTTTTGCACCTTTGAGTATTTTATTTCATTATTAATATTTTTTTTTGTAATTTTAAAATTTGAGACATAGTTTATTGCAAAAGCCCACGTAAGCCCGATCCAAGTGGGCCTAATAGGCCCGACCCGAAAAGCCCGATATAAGCCCGGCCCTATAAAAGCCTGTGGGCTCTTTTTTATGTCATTAAGTCCACCCGGCCCGGCCCGCAAATTTAAAAATTATTTAATAAGCCCGGCTCGGCCCGGCCCAAGCCCAAAAAATTTGGGCCGGGCTTGCCCGACCGGGCCCAATGCCGAAACCTAATTCCAGTTGTGAAAACTCACAATTAGGTTGTAAATGAAATAAGATTCACGTTAAATAGCGATTGGAGTTGCTCTAACATCGGGAAATCAGGTTGTATGATCATTATGTGTTTGAAACTAACGACACGTCCTAGAACCACCGCTCTGATATCAAATTGACACACCCTGACTCGAAAAATCCATTTAGGGCACGTAAGTCGAGGCGTGTTGGACGACATCTAGATAATGTTGTCCAGATAACGAAAGCCAATTAAATAAAACACTGTGTTTTATGGAGTCGAGTAAACATACCCAACGAAAATCGATTACATTTAACCACGACATCGTAAGTATAGAGCATGGAAATGCTCTAGATGATCATAATTAATTACTTAACTACCGGAAATCCCCGGGTGTCCACCACGTCACTCCAAACACGGGAACGACTGGCAGATCAGCTGTCCAAGCCTACTTGAAATGCATGTAACACCAGCAATCCTTGAAAGGTACAAATCCAAGGGTGAGTGGATCCAATACTTTATTTCAGTGTAAAACCTTTAATAGTAAAAATAACTTTAATCCCTTAGTTATTTCCAAAAACCAAACAGTAATTCAGACTTTCACATTCTATGAGAAATAATAATAAAATAATAATAAATCAAAATAGTCAACTGGAAGTATGGATAAACATGCATGAACCATAATCTAATTGCTCATGAATCGCTCGACGCATATGCATATGTCAGGCTGGGTATCTATAACTCGTGTAGCTCAACCATGTGAAAGCTGGGTGTTAAGTATCGTCACCTCAGGCCCCCTAGAGCTCGGGAACAAACTGGCGTATATTTAACTAGTATTACGAGCTGCGCAGGTGAGCAATCACGTGGAACTTGGTCTGTGGGCACTCATATGGGTACGGAGAAACCGTAAACTCCTAAGTGGTTCTAAGGTAATAACTCAACAATGTCCCGAGACTTAATATGCACAAACACCAAGAATGCCAACAACCATGCAAATGCGGCAAATAACTCAACTATAAATACTCGGGTAGAGATCATCACATCTTAGCACATATTAGCACATCTCACATCATGGCACATACTAGTGCATCACATATCATAACACATATTAGCATATATGAGCATAGGACATAAAGTTACATATTGATCAATCAACCATAATTAATCAAAGATAAGCAATCAAGCATGCTCAATAGGTATCATAAACATAAACATCGTAAAAGGGTTACCAATTAAGTAAACATACTAGTGCATCACATATCATAAAAATGCGAAAATAGTTTTATAAAACAAGTTTAGCTAAAGAGGTCCACTCACACACTTATCATGGAGTCGAAATCACCCGACCTACCAAGCTAGCATACGCTCCAAGCTCGAATAATCCTACCAAGGTCAAGTATAAGGGTTACCAATTGATTCTAACCCAAAACTTTAAGGATACCCCACAAGGGTAAACATCACTTAAAACACTTAAAATGGGCTAGAAAGGTACTTAAAGATGTTCAAAATGACCTGAAAATATGCCCACGCGCTGCCACAAGTCGACGGAGGGTTAGAAAACCTTTCCACATGCCTCCAAGCTCTAGAAGGAGGCATCATGCGCCGTCCATGGGCACCCATGCCCTACCATGTGTCCTCACGTGCACATTACTCTTTCTACGCATGTAGCTACAATGCCTCATGTGTTGCACATGCAGCAAAGTGTGACACATGCTGCATGTGGAGCACAGTGCCACATGTGTGGTATATTCCAAGGAATAATCCTTTCTGATGCACGTTTTGATATCGTTAATTTCTAACATAATATGCTAATTTTGTTAGCATATTCCATCAAAAGTTAACGACATCTGTTAACCATAACAGCTAGTCTAGTCCCTGGAGTCTCGCAAGAGAAACCGATCAGACTATCGTCGGCGCCACCCAGAAACTAGGAAAGACTCTGTTTTCAGTCAAATTTTCACCAAAGTGCTCAAAAACTTCTCAGGGTTCCAAATAACAAATTAAAAGATCAATAAATTACCAAGGACGTCCAAAAATTGATTGGAATGCTGAAGTGTTCCTTGTATGAATAGATTCTGATGAGGCTCCTTCACGGCATGAACGAGCTTGAATGTCACATGTAAAGGCACAGTTAGAGTCGCGATGAAACGAGAAATATATTTATCTAAGTTAAAAGGTTTAGGAACTACCAGTGAGATACAGAAATGTGTCAAAAGTCACGGTGGCTCCAGAGATTTCCACATTTCAGTGATCTTGTGTCGTCGTTTTCCTCCACCCAAATCGACATGCAAACCAATTAATGGGGTCGTTGTGAGGAGAGGAGTTCAGTAGTTGAGTTTTAAAATGGAGATTGTACTTGAGTAGTCGTGAAAGTATAGTTTTTTGGCGACCCAACATTTTCCAGCCATCGTATTTGCCTTCGTACCCTACTACAAATTCGACACGAAATTATCCCAGCGATAAGCTCACAACAAGGGGATTACAATGGTCTGACCTATAAGACTCACGGTTACCTAGAACGCCCCCAATTCATACCTGGTCATAGTCAGGTCAAGACATTTGTAGCTGGTTCACAGTTGTTCTCGGGTCTTAGAGTCCAGTTTCACAGTGGCGAAGCAACATGTGATGATAGGTGACAGGTCCCATCCCAATCCCTCTAGATTATCGTGGAATGTACCCTGCTCCCGTCTGACACCCCGTGTCAAACCAGGGATAAAACTATAACCCACACGGGGTTTCAAGAGTATGCAGCAGTTTCCAGAGTATGCAGCAGTGTGCGATGTCTCGATCTTGAGTTATTAACGAAACGCTCGAATCGCTCTATAGTCCTATCAGGGTACCTCGTAAAATACCTCGTGTCACTCAGCGGCCAATGATGTGATCCTGACTCCTCTCAAGTCTCAGCTGTCATCTCACTCATCCTCTCGATACACTCAGGATGTATTTGAACCCCATCGAATACTTGCTATAGCGAAACAATCACAACAGAATCACTAGGGTTCCTCTGGCCCACCATGGCCCTGAGCTCCAGGCTCGCATATCACTAAACCCTCTAAAGCCACTCTACATTAGTGCACAATATTTGATGCCTAGTCCTCGTTCTCAATGAACCGTCAACATCGAATCCAATCCGATTACCATACTATGTCCATCTCGGACTCAATTTGATAATCGTACCATATCAATTAGATGATCAACACACAATAATCCCAAAATTGTCTCGATCCACAACCAAATCAGTCCCTGCTAATCTATAGACAACTCGATCCATAAACGTCTCGATCCTCACGATCCACAACACCTCAAACCTCGGTGGATCCACACTAGCTCTTTAAGTCAACCACGCTTCCACTGCGCCACTCTGATAATGTCCCATACGAAGTAAGTCACAGATGATGACATCAACGTTCATCTGATGCAGATGTGAGTACAATCCAAACTACACTCACAACACTAGGTGACACCAATCACCTTCTGCTCCTCAACTCAATCAAATTTGGCCCACAGCCAATTGACTTCTATTTGGGTGACATCTCTATGAAACCCAGAAGAGACGAAGAAGTTCACTAAGCTACCACGTGGTGGGCAATACTCATTCCGTACCAGCTCACTGTCCAGCTGTTTGGTCAAACCCAACTCTCGAAGTCCCATCAACTTTCAACAAAGAACATTGGGGCTCCCAACAATGGCATACCAAGCCAAATGAACTCAAATTCCACTAAATCCTGTAATTTAGTTCTCCATGCTCTCATCTCTGTCGGTACCTTCTGACAAGATGGTTGCAACATGGGTTATGTACCCGGGAAAACTTCATCTAGATGGGGAAACCACGTAAATTCAATGTTATCTTTAGAAACTCGCCACAGCCTAAAACTCACTCCAAGCTCACTGAACTAACTAGGGACATCACAACACGTGTCCACTGTCCCTTACGACCAACCTGTATAAGTCTCGTGTCCCTAACGACTAACCTGTCATATTGTCACGGCTTCCAAGCTGTAACTCACGAAAGAAGTATCCTCTGGCTAGTCATTGGTAAGACTCTTGTAAAAATCTGAATACTCTTCCTTAGTGATCTCCTCTGATCCCACCAAATGACCAAACGTAACAACTCAGGACTACCAATACATCTGGTTCCTCCAAAACCCAATAGAGGAGTAACGGGTAATCCATCAATCCAGACATACCCCGTACCTCCTATAAACGAACCGAATAGGAGGATACTGAAATCCCATTGAACCACTCGGGATCCTCTCTATCGCATTCAGTGATCACTAAGACTCGTACGTCGTCCACTCAAGGGCTTGGAGCTGGAGACAACCCTAGTCTAAGCTCCCTGGCAAAACGTCATCTAGACGCCCAAGCCTTCAATCAACGTTGTTGGATTTCAACCAGCTCATCTCTACCTGTGATGTCACATCGTCACTCGAGTTTTAATCCCAAGATCCAACACAAACTGACAAATCCTCACTGTCTTAGTCGTCACTAAACATGAGCATACCATGACAAGGTCACAAACCTCTTCTCATATTGAGCTACCATCAAATCTCCTGCTCATGTGGAAGGAACTCCACCTTTCTCATCTCGATGAAACTGGGCGAGAATGACATAAGAAACATTCCTTAGACGTCGCCCAACTCTCGATAGTCTCACCCACATCTGTCGATAGTAATGTCTGCCACAAACCTTGTGCAAATCAATCCATGAAAAACTCCGTTATCAGTACCAAACATTCACGACTAACTGAACCATGTCCTCAAGAGTGCAACTCAACGTCCGTACACTCAGCTCAAAACGTAAGATCCACTTATCGATCTACCCCGAGATCTGATCCACAAGTACCACTCTCCATGTAACTTGTTCAACCAATCTCAAACTAGGGTCATCACTAACCCCGACTTCTAGCCTCGGCTACTAGGAGCAGCACATCCATCCTGACCGTTCATCGGTCGCAACTCTGAAAAGTCATCATACTGGGATAACTGGTTGATTGGATCCCATTCACTTGTAACTCCAAGGTCTTGAGTCGCTATGCCCATAAGAAACTCGGCCCTCCTCAGGTCTACTTAGCCCTACTCGGGTCTACTAGGCTCTATTCGGGTCTACTCGACCACACTAACACTACATCTAATGCCAAACAGAACCACGGATAGGTTCATGCCCTCTTAACTTTCTTATTCTTACGCTCAATTCCAGGTTGATGACGGTTTGTCGTCGTCAAGACATCACATATGAAGCATGCGCAACCCCACAAGCGCAGCCCAGTGCTCCGATACCAAGCTGACAGGACCCATCCCATCCCCCTGGATTATCATGGAATGTGCCATACTCCCGTCTAACACCCCGTGTCAGACCAGAGATAAAACGGTAACCCACTCGGAGTTTCAAGCGTACGCAATGGTTTCGAGAGTACACAGTTGTGTGATGTCTCGGTCTCTTCTACAGCCCACATGTAACGACTTGTCCCAAATTTACGAGATTATCGAGAATTAATTAAGGATTAATCGGGATTAATTGAGGTTTATCAGGAATAATCGGGATTAGTCGAGGTGAAAAGAAGATTTTCCCCCTAGATGGGTGAAAAATTTTGACTTTTAACCCGGGAGGTCAAATGCACGTGGTTCGAGGTCCATCATGTAAATCGAGATGATACGAGCTCGTAGATAGGCGACACGTCAAAATCGAATGTCGTACTCGAAAGTTACGGGTCAATGATGATTTTGACAACTATTCACGATTACATGAAAATTGGGGTAGTTGAATTTTTGGTTTTTTTGTAACGACCCGAAAATTCGAAAAAGGAAAATTTGGAAAATTTGAAGGAAATGACGATTTTGCCCTTGGAATTGGGCGAACAGTTGACTTTTGGTTCGAACGATCAAACGGACTTTGACCGATGACTGTGACGTAGTTCGGGACGTCACAAGCTCATAGACAGGTGGCACGCCCGATTCCGACATTCAAAGAGAAAGTTATGATGTTCTGAAGTTTGAGGGTAATTTGGTAAATTGGTTAAAAATGGGTCATTTGTTGACTTTTTAATTGGGACCGTGTTTGGACTTTCTGTAAGTACCATTGGATGCGTCAATCAGAGTTCAGATGAAAAAGTTACGGGCCAGAGAAAGTGAAGGGAATTTGGTAATTTTTCAAAAGAAGGGTAAAATGATAAAATTGCACAGTAATGGATTACTCAGCTATTTGGGTGAGTCACACCTACCCTTGAGTGACATCTGTCACTGGCAGATCATGGATTGGTGGCAATTAGCTGATGAGGATTAAATCAAATGTGTACTTGGGCGGTGGAGGTTTAAACTAAGAAGCAAACCGTGTGTGTTTGAAAAACAGGGGATGGATAGATGAGTTCAAGGCAATGAGCAATCCATTAAATTGGAGTCCTGAAATTGAGAGAAACAGAGAAGTAAATAGGGAAGAAAGAAATAGAAATTTCAGAAGGAAAACCCAGAACCCGAACCCAAACCCTTCGAACTTTCAAAATGAGCAAAAAATCGAATTTGAATTTGTAGGTCCTGAAACTTCAAATTGAGCTTGATTTGAGCTTTCTGGGATTGCCTCGATCAGGACCACCTCAAGAATGAAGAGAATTGATGCTGTTTTGGCTCTGAACAGACCTGGTGACAGAGAAGAAAATCGAGGTTTGAGTCGTGAATTTGGAGGGGTTGAAGGTAGAAATTGACATGAGAAACAAGTTTATACGAACCCTATGAAGCTTCTGAGGGAATCAATTTCAAGAAAACAATCGAAATTGGTCGAGATTGGAGGATGAACAGTGACACCTGTTCTTCGAATTTTCGACTTCGAATTCGTTTGGATTAAGGTGAGTTATTACAGAATTGAGGTCACAGAGCCCTAATTAGATACATGGCGATCCTACTTGTTGAATTAATTGACGAAATTAAGTTTAAATTGACAGGAACTCAGCTGGTTCAAGCCGCGGGCAAACCGGACCCGTTTTACAAGTATCCGGGTTGGGACGACGATTGTAGCTTTTACTATAGCAAGCGCGTGGACTCACGTGCAGCCACTCAAGGTGGTGCGTGAGGGCGCGTGGGACCGATTTCCAAGGTGAGTTCAACATGACTTTTTTCCCATTTAATGTAACGAACATTTTGGCACTGGTTTTGAAGAAATCAGACACCGTTTCGATATTATTTCGAGGGTCCGAAGGTTTATGTTACATTTAAAATACGTATTTAAATCCCAGAAAAATTGGGGAAAATTATAGAAGGTATATTGAGATTTTAGTGACCCTTGATAATGATTTTGGACAAGAATGGTGACTTCCAAAATTTACAGAAAAACGTGCAGCTCGGAAAGCGAACGCTATGGACGGTGTGTGAGTGGACTTTTGTTTTCTATCCTGAATGCATGCATATATGTTTTAAATGCTTTATTATGTGATTTGACACGATTTGACATGATTTATATTTAGATATGATGATTTGTCGATTTTCTGGATTATTATATTGTTTTAGGCACGATTTTCGAGAAAACTGTGAAATTGTTTTTTTGGGCGAAGGCCTGGGATTTGAGATTGGTTTTGACTCGGATTCTGAGTCGGGAAATGATTTGATGGAATTGTAATATTTTTGTCTATCTTTTATGGATTTATGTGTAATTGGAAACTGAGGTTGCGATTGCACGGATTTGCGTGAAAATGATATTTTGGGCTTGAGACCCAATTGGATATTGATTTTGACTCGGATTTGGAGTCACATGTGAATATGATTACATTGATGATTTTGATTTATAAAGTGAATTCTGGACATTGTTTTTATGATGGATTTGTGGAACTTCCTTTGTGAAAGCTATGTTTCGGGCAGAGGCCCTATTGAAATGTTTTTTATTTGATTTGAGATTTGAATGGCTTTAAAAGGAGATTACTAGATTTGGTGGCTGTTCCACATATACCATCCTCTGTGATTTGATGGCCTCTTCCAGACGTCGTAGATCCTGGAGTAGTCACGATTCACTGCCTGGAGATGAGTAGGTCCGAGGGAGACTCAGTCTCAGGAGTGTGAGATTATGATGATATCCTCCAGACTTCGTAGATCCTGGAGATGATATCACCCCAGACGTCGTAAATCCTGGGGAGGTACTCGGACGTGAGACACCCGAGTTTGTACGCGTTGCATTGATATCATGACGGGTTACTTGGATATTGAGATTGGATATTGAGGATTGGTGGTATTTTGATTTATTGATATTTTTGTCCAGGTACTTTATATCATGAACTGATTTGATAAACATGAGTTTTATGGACCATGGGGAGACATGTTTTGATTTTATCGATCTACTATTCATACTTGATTTATTTCACACTATGATTCATGTTTTATGATATGCATGCATGTTTGTGAAACTAGAGGGAAAGAATGTATTTTGATAAATGTATTTCTAAAACTTTGTTTTGTCCACTCACACCTTTTCTGTTTTATTGACCCTCCAGGTCGTGGTGCGATGATCGAGGCTATTCGAGACATGGGGGCATGAGTGGGCACAGGTACGGTTATCCCTTATTTGAAAAGCGCTGAGGGTAATTTCGGGACTTCAGTTGACTTGTCAGACGGGAGCAGGAACGGGCACGGTGATCTATGTCCTTCGGGGAAGGGTCCTGTCATTTTTTGTTAGTGGACCCAAAAGATCTAGCCTGGACCAATAGATGAGTGACATGTTCCATCCATCATTTGGCCCAAACCCACACATACATGCATCATCTCTCATTCCCTTCATCCATTTCAAACCAACCCGAAACCCACCCCAAACCTTCATCATCATCTTCTTCAGCTGAAACCACAGAGAGAGAGAGACTGAGAGACTGAGACAATGACGTGAACAGCAGACACACGACGGAATAGATGACCATGAACCCAAGTAAAACCCGTGACTTATTGGATTTGGATTTTTGGTTTTAGACGTTTGGGGGCTCGACTGATGCCATGGTTGTGAGTTTCGAGCTCTTACTAGATTGTAGGGATGAGTTTGGATGGCAGGGAACCCCTGGATAGCCCTGGAAGTAGGCTGGAAGTTTAGCTGTGTGAGGTTGCGTTCGAACATGTAATTTCAGGCCTTTTCAGTTTATTTTGAGGTCATAGATAGGTTTATGGGCTCAAGGCGAGTCGAATAGGCAAAGAATGGTGGCTTTTTGTGGCTAGATGGTGGAGTTACGACCTGGTCAAGGTTGCGGGTCAAATGACCCATTATAGTGACCCGGGTCGACTTTCTAGAGGTTGACGATGATGACGTGGCAAGCCACGTCATTGTGTCAGACCACGTGGTAGTGGATGGTTTGTGCCACGTGGAGAGGTTGTCAGGAGGTGTCAGACTACATGGCAGCTGACGTGGCAGGTCTATATAGGGACTGTCAGGCCACGTGGCAGTGAATGACCCATTATAGTGACCTAGGTCGACCTACTAGAGGTTGACGATGATGACGTGGTCATGTCGGAACCACGTGGCAGTGGATGGTTTGTGCCACGTATAGAGGATGTCAGGAGGTATCAGACTACATGGTAGCTGACGTGGCAGGTCTATATCGGGACTATCAGGCCACGTGGACCACTGAGGGGGTGCCAAGTGGCAGTGTGTCAAACGTGTCAAAGACACTTGGCAGTGATGACGTTAGCAAGTGACGTTATAATGTGACGTGGCAGTGTCAGACGGTGACATATGGCACTAATCAAAGAGTGACACGTGTCATGTTGTCAGAGCTGTCGATGTCAGAGTTCTCAGGCTAATGTCAAAGTGTGACCGTCGTTGACCGGTACTGACCGTCGTGGACCAGACTTTGACTAGTGCGTGAGGATGCATGGGCATGAATTTCGAGGTGAAATCGATCTTGTTTGAAAGTTTTTGACGTTCTAAATCCAATGGTGGTGGTTTTCAAGTCGATCAGAGATCGTTTGATAGGTCATTAAGAGGAACGTGTTTTGACAGGACCCACCCCGATTATCGCCTCGATAATCGGGAAGCATCCTGCTCCCGTCTGACAATCGAACACAAAAGACCAGAAAACCAAATAACATTACATCACACCCATTGTCAGACCAGGGAGATTAAGCAAATACAACCGACTGGACATCAAGTCCATAGTTCATAGAGCATAATATTACAAAACAAGTTAAAGAACAAATCATACTCTGTGAACTAACTACTCCGCAACGGAAAACTTTATGCATTTGTCTCTGCCTAGGCGCTAGCCCCCGAACTTGTACCACGACCTGGAGGGTAGTTAAAACAACAAAGTGTGAGTGGACCGAAACAAAAGCTTGCAGAAAATAGTTTAAGGAAATCGGGGTTCGCCCTCCAGTTTTATAACACGCATGCATAACCAGATATTCGAAAAACCTCGTATCAAACATTTGAAATCCCTTTTTTCCAAAACACATGTAAAACGTTACAGAAAACCGTCATAACTCATGTAAAATAATATAATATTAACCAAAATCCAGAAATCGTCATTTTGAAACATCACTTAAGTAAATCACGTAAAAACTGAATCAATAATCACAATTAAGCCATTGGATCCATCCGAGTCTTTAAACTCAAAACATAATCAATAGGCCTCGGGGGTATCACGATAACTGAGTCTTTAAACTCACGAGTCTTTAAACTCAATCCGGGTCTTTAAACCCAATTTCGGGCCCGCCCCCTTCATCAATTAACCGGGCCTTTAAACCCAAAACCAAATCCAACAAACAACGGGGTCTTTAAACCCAAAACCATTTATAAACAAAATAAACCAGGATTCATCATGATCCGTTTTCCAAAAATCATTCTGAAATCATATCTTGTCATAATAGGACTTATGTCCGAATTCACATGCAAATTCCAAAACATGCAATTCCCGAAGTCAGTTCACAAATATAATCAAAACATCATAAATACATAACATGCATAATCATATCCAAATACTCCATCAAAACATCATTCATGCATAGGAGAAAACCGTAACCCCGAAATGCGTGAAATATGATAATTATCTCGAAAACCGTGAAATCACGTAAAACCAAAATATCATATTTATCAACATAAAATCATATGTGAAAACACAAGATAAATAAGTAAAATAGTCATGCATGCACAGTTTAGAAATCAAAAGTCCACTCACGGTTTTCGGACGCGTCAATCGCGCCCCGTGCGCTCCTCGGTAGCTTCGGAAATGTCCGGGCCTGTAAAAACGTACAAGGAGGGTTACAAACATCCCCGAATAACTCGTAAGATTTTCCCTAATTTTTCCGGATTTTTCCACGTAATTAAACTTAAGGACTAAATCTACCGAACCCTCGAAACTATCCCGAACGACTCCCGGTCGACTCGAACTCTAAAGATAAAATGTTAATTAGACTGAAAGGATCATATCTCATGTTGACTGTGATTGAAAAAGACCTCGCACGCGCCGTCACGCGCCGCCCAAAGTGGATACGCATGAAGGCCACGCGCCGCCCAAAGTGGCTGCGCGTGAAGGCCACGCGCCTGTTACAGTGTCACCTTCTTCACCCGACTTCTGTTATTCGGGTCCTCAACCCGTGAGTTCAACCCGTCCAATTAGCCTTCAATTCTCAATCAATGCCTTTCCTTTTTGATCCTAACTTCTTCTATAACCATTTAATTTCAGTTCTATGTCATCTATTAGCCTCGACATTGACTAAATCGATCCATCCAAACTCAGACCTCAAATCGGGTCGAAGTCCACAACTCACCCAACTTAGCCCCATTCCCAAATTAACTCAGACAGTAGTTTCCTAGGGCTAATATGAACAATTTAACACAGCCAATTGAACAAGAACTCACTTGTAGACGATCGTCCAAAGCTCTGAGTTTCCCCTGAAACTGGAACTCGGGTTCCCGGTCAGATACTCATCCCCCTCCTTCGATTTTTACCCAGTCGTGTTAGCAAGGATCCCAGAAGACTAATTCTACACTCAGTATGGCTCGACTCACCTTAAAACCCAACCTTCGAATTTTCCCTCCAACTGGTTTTTTCTCAACCCGACTCAGAACTCTCACTCTCAACTCTCCCTCAGACTACCAAAGTGATCTACACTCTCACCCGCACTCAGCTAAACCATCAGAATGGAAACAACCCGTGGGAAATAGCTGCCTCCCCACCTGCACTTGTTTCCCGCAACCAGAACCCAAAGCCATGATCGACCTTCCCGTGCACTGCAACCTGCTCAATGCATCAGTCCATGTTCCCACTATCTCAATTTACATAAACTACTCATCTGACCATTCCACTAACCCCATAAACAATTGCATGCTCAAAACATTCAAGGCATGGCCGTGCAGGCCGGTTTCCCACGGTGGTGCTACAGTAACCCCGTATAAAAAGACCAAAATGCCCTCAGGGCAATAATTACCAAAATGCCCTCCAACTTCCGTGACTCGTAACTCGGTCATCCGATGTCCGTTTTCAGCGTGCCGCCCGTCGTTGTACTTGGGGCATCGAGACCTACCTAACGGTCTTCGAGTCATGTGAAAATCAATTGTATTTCGAAAAGTCAACTTTTCCCCCCAGATCGCCCAAATTACGGAAATGCCCTTGAACTTCCGAACGTCATAACTTTCACCTCGAGCGTCCGAATTGGACGTGCCACCTGTCTATGAACTCGTGACGTCCCAAACTACGTCACGGTCATCGGTCAACGTCCGTTCGACCCTCCAATCAAAAAGTCAACAAATTGACCATACGAATCACAGAGGTAAAAACGTCATTTTATTCAATATTTTACAATATTACATTTTTCGAATTTCCGGGGCATTACATGTTTAGGACATGTTTGCTGTTCCAGGAGTTTTGAGGGCTTATGTTATAGACTTTTGTAGATGGATAGTGACCTTTGGGTATGATGTAGACAGGTCCGAACGTTCCAGAGACATTGGATTAGCCTTAGAGTGGCTTACGACACGGATGAGAGCGCGCAGCTTGGACGGTTTATGAGTGGACTTTGGTTTATAAATGATAAATGCATATATGTTTTAATGTTTATGAATATGGTTTGAAATGCAAGGTTTGTATATTGCTTTGAATGATAATTTCTTAAAGCTTTATATGTTGGTTTGATCATAGTTGAAAATATACAATTTTATGGATTTTCGTGAAAATGGCTTATCGGGCTTAAGAGCCAATTGGATTATGGTTTTGACTTAGTTTATAGTCAAAAGTGAAATTGAACCATGATTTGTGTGTGAAATGATTTTGAGGTTGTGAAATGAGGACTGGACACCGTTTTTATGATATTTGTGGAAACTATGTTTTGGGTTGAAACCTTACGTGAAACGTAGGATTTGATTTGAAAGCAAAATGCTTGTGAAAATGTGTTTATAAGATTTAAGAAAGGTTTCCACTATTTTCAAAATGACCATTCTCCGTAATTATGAGAGGGCCTCTGGTTTATGAATATGTTTCCCTAAAGAGGACCCTATGATATGATGCTCGCCTCCGGCACTGTGTCCCCCATCCCTGGAGAGGTCACGATGCACTGCCTATTGTCGAGCAGCCGTGGGAAGCTCGACTTAGGAGTGCTTATGTTATATGATATCGATCATTTACATGTTCACGACGATTCTGTGATATGTTCACGGCGACGTGCTCGCACTTGAGCAGTCCTGGAGCTATGTGCAGTGTTTCTTGGATATCGTGACTGATGATGATGATGTGATGGTATGAGACAGATGCCGGATATGAGAATGGGTCCCGAAGATTTTGATTTATTGATTTGTGTCATAGGTTTTCTCATGTGTCAGTTTTACGATGAAAGTACTTATTTTTCATACGATACTGTTTTATTGGAAAGTACAGTTTTAAATTGATATGCATGCATGCTTTGTAAAACAGAGAGTGAAAAATATATGTTGGAAAATGGTTTTACTAAATGCTTATTTTTTTCCACTCACACGATTTTGTTGTTTTTAGCACTTTGCGGGTTGATTGCGGATGCGGGTTGTAGTAGAGACTGATGCATCACACAACGCTGCATACTCTGGAAACCCCGAGTGGGTTACGGTTTTATCCCTGGTCTAACATGCGGTGTCATACTAGGTCTTGTCACCGCATCCTCGAGCAATCTGAAGGGTATCAAAAACCATAAAAACTGTGAGTGGACAAAAATAAATAGTTGCAAAACACATTTCTGAAAGAAACATTTATTCTCTTCAATTAAAAGCATGCATGCGTAACAATTTAAAACCATTTCTTTCCAGCAAAACCATATATAAGAAAACCGATGCAAATATTGTAAAACCATCATATGTTTAAAAACATCTGGACACAAATCAGTAAGTCAAAAACCATGGGACCCATTCTCATATCCAACATCCGTCTAATACCGTCAAATCATAAATTATCACGATTTCAATCCTACGTGTGCAACTCGGGGTATCACCTCCAAGTACATCCCCATGATCTACGACATCTGGGGTGATATCAGCTCTAGGATCTACGACGTCTGGGGTGATATCAGCTCCAGGATCTACGACGTCTGAGTGATCTCATAATCTCACACTCCTGAGCCCTAGCCTCCCCTTGGAGCTACTCACCTCCAAACAGTGGATCGTGACTACTCTAGGATCTACGACGTCTGGAGGAGACAATCACCTCATAGGGTCCTCTCCCAGTAAACACATTCCTACCAGAGGCCCTATCCGCGGAAACACATTCCTACCGGAGTCCATCTCCGGGGAAACATATTCCTACTGGAGTCATATCTATCATCTCGGAGAATGGTCATAATAAAAACAGTGGAAACACATTTTCAAAACTGTCGTTACTCAAATCAAAACAGTTATTTCACATAGGGTCTCAGCCCAAAATCAGTTTCCACAAATCTCATAAAATCAGTGTCTAGTTCTCATTTCACAATCTCAAAACCATTTCATAAATCTGAAAACCATCAAATAATCACATTTGACTTAGAAACTGAGTCACAATCATTATCCAATTGGGTCTCAAGCCCAAATACTATTTCATAAATCCACAACAGGGTGACAAGCCCGAAATCTCATTTCAGAAATCCATAACAGGGTCACAAGCCCGATATCATATCATAAACCAGAATTGGGTCATAAGCCCGAGTTATCATTTCCAAATCCGAAAACCATTTCACTATCAAATAGTTGTTCAAGTTCTCGTTTGACTATACTCTAAGTCAAACCTTAAATCAACTGGGTCTCAAGTCCGAAATAGCATTTCACGCATTTTTTTGAAATCATTCAAAACCAATACTCAAAATATTCTTCAAATCATATAAATCACATGCACGTAGAATACTCGGCCGAAGCCCAAAGTATCAAATAAAACGTAAATCTCAAAATACGTGCTGTCAAGACCCAACCCTCCTCGATCAGGACCCGACTTATCTAGCACCATATTGTCCGCTGTGGGCCTCGCCCTCACGGTTTTGTTCTCGGGAGCTCACGTGCAACTTCCCAGTGGGTCACCCATCATGGGATTGCACCAGCCTCAACTCGCTTAACTTTGGAGTTCCCCAGGAATCCAAAGTCAGTGAGCACCCAAAAGGCCTAGTACTAGATAGGTGTGTCACGCCTACACCTTTAAGGCACACCATCATCCTCTCCCAAACCATTCCCCCTCGCAGGAATGTGGGATCGTTCACCGTTCCCTGCAGGACACGGGTCTTACTATCCACCCCTCATTGGGCCCAGCGTCCTCGATGGCACACTTCTCGATTGGGGTCTGGCTCTGATACCATTCTGTCAGGACCCAACCCTTATCGGTTAGGACCCGACTCATCTAGCACCATATTGTCCGCTTTGAGCCTCGCCCTCACGGTTTTGTTCTCGGGAGCTCACATGCAACTTCCCAGTGGGTCACCCATCATGGGATTGCACCAGCCTCAACTCGCTTAACTTTGGAGTTCCCTAGGAATCCAAAGCCAGTGAGCTCCCACAAGGCCTAGTGCTAGATAGGTGTGTGCCTACACCTTTAAGGCACACCATCATCCTCTCCCAAATCATTCCCCCCTCACAGGAATGTGGGATCGTTCACCATTCCCTACAGGACACGGGTCTTACAATTCACCCTCCTTAGGGCCCAGCGTCCTCGCTGGCACACTTCTCGGTCAGGTCTAGCTCTGATACCATTATGTCAAGACCCAACCCTTCTCGGTTAGGACCCGACTCATCTAGCACCATATTGTCCGCTTTGGGCCTCGCCCTCACGGTTTTGTTCTTGGGAGCTCACGTGCAACTTCCCAGTGGGTCACCCATCATGGGATTGCACCAGCCTTAACTCGCTTAACTTTGGAGTTCCTCAATAATCCAAAGCCAGTGAGCTCCAAAAAGGCCTAGTGCTAGATAGGTGTGTGCCTATACCTTTAAGGCACACCATCATCCTCTCCCAAACCATTCCCCCTCGCAGGAATATGGGATCATTCACCGTTCCCTGTAGGACACGGGTCTTACACGTACAATATAACATTTTCCACTAAAATGATAAACATTATACACATCTCAAATCATATGAAACCATTGCATTTAAAGCCATGTTCATAAAACATATATAAAACATTTATGCATGCATCATATTTATAAATCAAAAGTCCACTAACATACTGTCTAAACTGCGTGCCTACAATCCACGTCGTAAGCCAATCTAAGGCTAATACAACGTCTCTGGGACGTCCCGGCCTGTCCAAATCATACCCAAAGGTTACTACCAACCTATACAATTCTAAACCACAAACCTTCAAAACTCCTGGAACAGTAAATGTGTCCCGAACACGCTTACCGCAACTAAAAACCACCAAATGACCTATCAAACGATCTCTGATCGACCTGAGACCACCACCATTGGATTCAAATCAGCGAGACCTTTTAAACAAGACTGATTTGACCTCGAAAATTGTACCCACGCGCCCACACATTCGTGGTCAAAGTCTGGTCAACGTTGGTCAACACTGACGACAACTGCTGACGTCATCTGCTGATGTCAGCTTGACAGGTCTGATAACCTGCCATGTGGCATTCCCTGACTGGTGCCACGTGTCACCCTTTAACACTACCACATCATTGCCACGTGTCACTAATACATCAACTCTAACAACCTAACTCATATCTGGCAGCTTGCCACGTGCACAACCCACTAGTCCACATGGTTTGACAATGCTGACGTGGACTGCCATGTCAGCTCTGACAGCTCCTGACACACTGCCACGTGGCACCACCTCACTGGTCCATGTGGTCTAATGTAATGACCCGTCCTAAACGAGGGTGAAAAGTTGACTTTAAACCTGGGAGGTCAAATGCACGAGAACCGAGGACCGTTACGTAGATCGGGTCGATACGAGTCAGTTTCACATACATGCACTCACTCCCTCCCTGTTTCATTCGATCAACCCAGCCTGAACACCCCAAAAACCATTACCCTTCCCCCCTTTGTTTCAGCTTGGAGCCAGGAGAGTGGCTTAGGGTGAGCAAGGGACCGAGGGAGGCTAGGGAAGGCGGCAGGACCGCCGTGGACGGCGGAGGAAGCCCAGAACCCAGGTAAAAACCCAAACCCGTGTGTATTTTTGAAAATTCAAAATTGGGCTATCGACGTTTAGGGTTGTTCTAACCATTTGGTTATGTTCCTAGGACATGGACAAGCTTGTGGGGATTGGAAGCAAGGAATTTTAACGGTTGGACAGCTCTAGAAGGACGGCTAAAACTTGGTCGTGTGTTCTTCGATCGGGGAGGTAATTTCCAGGCCCTTTTTTATGTTTTGAGATCGTAGATTGATTAGAAATGGTTAGAGGAAGTTACAGGAATTATATAGGATGAAAAAGGATGAAAAATAAGGGAGTTATGGCACTAAATCGGTCATGCCGGTTCGGTTGGACCGGACAAACCAATGTACTGGTTTAGACCAGTTCACCCAAGGTTGAAGATGACCTGTGCTGGGCTCGTGAGCTCCACGTGCAGTACCTTTGGGCGGGGCATGGGGCACTGTTTGGGGATGAGGTCAACGTATGAAACCATCCTTTTGATGTAACGAACATTTTGGGACTGGTTTCGAGCCGATCCGACATCGTTTCGATATAGTTCGAGATGTCCAAAGGTTTAGGATCAAGTTAAAATATGTTTAAAAATCCTAAAAGATTAGGGGGCTTTAATGAGAGGTTATAGAAGTAGTTATTAACCTTCTAGTATGACTTGGATAGGTCCGAGAGTTCCGGTGATGGTGATTAGCCTGGAGAAGCTTATGACGTGCGTATCGAGGCGCAACAAGGACGGTCTGTGAGTGGACCTTACTTTCTAAATTATGATGTATGCATAATTGTTTTATAGGTTTTGAATACATGATTTGAGATTCCTTAAGTGCATATGGTTGTGGTGTTTTGGTATGTACGTATTTGCACGTATTTCGAGGTTTATAGTTTTATACTATGCCTATACGTGCTGGTATTTCAATGATGGTTTGATGGAATAGTTTTGTATATGGAAATGTGGAATCGGGTATGAGACCCATTTGAGTTGGAAACTATCGGACTTAAAGTCCAGTTGAATTATGATATCGGGCTTGAAGCCCAGTTAATTGTGGTATCGGGCTTGAAGTCCAGTTGATTTTGTTATATCGGGTTTGAGACCCAATTGGTTTATGATATCGGGCTTGAGGCCCAGTTGACTTATGATATCGGGTTTGAAGCCCAATTGAATGATGGCATCGGGCTTAAGGCCCATTTAATTTATGGTATCGGGCTTGAGGCCCAGTTGATTGTGGTATCTGGCTTGAGGCCCAATTTATTTCTGGTATCGGGCTTGAGTCCCAGTTGTGGTTTATGAAATGAGAATTTGGGTTTAAGACCCTATTGTGATGTGAATTTGGGCTGAGTCCCTGTGAGATTTGGATTTAAATCGGATTCAAGGAATCCTGGATTATGAATCGGGTATGAGACCCAGTTGAACTATGATTTGAAAGATGAATGTTTTCACACTTATATTTATATACCCTCCCGTATGAATAGTCTCCTCCAGACGTCGATAATCCTGGAGTGTCATGATGCACTGCCTGGGATGAGTGATTCCGAGAGGGAGCACATTCCCAGGAGTGAGAAATATGATATAGTCTCGGATAGGATCCGGAGACAGGTCCTTCCAGACGTAGTAGATCCTAGGGGTAGACTCGGAGATGAGACCCGAGTAGTATGCATACTGTAGAGATATTGTGACGGGTTCTTGATTAGGCATATGAGATGCCGAAGATAGGTTATATGTGTATATATATATATATATATATATGTATATGATGTTTCACCGAGATGGTTGTGGGGCTGAGACCCCGTGTTTTATGATTTTAGAGATGAGTTTTGGGCGGAGTTCCCACATGGATTTGGGTAGTGACCTACATGCGATTGAATTTACGATTTTGGGCTAAAGCCCTAATGATTTGAGGAAGGAAATGGCTTTGAGTGATAAACGGTTTTATTAACTTTGAGTTGATGATTTGAGGAATGATTGAATTAACTGGTTTTCGAATGCATGCATGCTTTTAGTGAAGGGTATAAATGTTCTTTTGCTGAAATGTTTTCATAATAAAACTGTTTATTTTTTACCACTCACAGCTTTGATGTTTTTAATATCCTTCAGGTTGATAGCGAATGCGGGCTGTAGTAGAGATCGAGACATCACATGCCACCACCGATCCTAGTGTACTCTGATGGACCCCGAGCGGGTGACGAGTTTATCCCTGGTTTGACACTCTGTGTCAAACGGGAATTGGCATATCCCACGATAATCCAGGAGGATTGGGACGGGTCCTGTCATCTAATAATTCTGACGTGGCATTGCCACGTCAGCTACTAACTAGACTGACACTTGGCCACGAGTCATCCTTTGGTTATCCACGTGGTCTGACAGGGATGACGTGGCTTGTCATCATCATATTCAACCTTAGGCGGGTTAACCCGGGTCACTGTAACGGGTCATTCGACCTGCGGCCTTGGCTCGGTCGTATCTCAGTTGTCTGACCACAATTTTCCTTTGTTTTTCTCCTAATCTACTCGTCTTGACCCCAGAACAACCCCATAACCTCAAAACCAAGAAACAAGGCCTGAAACTCATTTGTCACTAACGATCTTTCATGACCAACTTTTGAACCACCACCCATACCTGCCCAGCCGTCTTTTTCCTTCCATTTTCAATCCTATGAACTTTTCCAAACTCAGAAAACACAACCCAGCCATCAGAACAGTTCCCAAACGCCCAGAAATCAACACTCGAATTCCAAATGTAAATGGGTTCATGGGTTACCTGTTTTTCTTAATTCCCCAGCCATCCACAGCGGCTTAGCCTCTCACCAGCGTTATTCACCGTCGTCCTAGTCTCTCAATCTCACCCTCTCATTCTATCTCTTTCTCTTAGGCAACCCAGAAGAAGAAAAATAGGGATGAGGTTTCGAGTTTTCGAAATGAAAAGGGAGAAAAGATGTAAATGCATGAATGAAGATGAGGATTAATTGATGAGTGACACTTGTCACTCATCTATTGGTTCTGACGTGATATTTTGGATCCCACTAAACAACAAAGTTAAAAGTCAACTCCTCGTATAACGTGGAATTGTGAATAGTTCAAACGACCACTCTTGACCCGTAACTTTCCCTTACTATGTCTGATTTTGACGTGCCGCCTGTTTATGGAATTATATCGTCTTGATTTACGTAATAGATCTCGGTTCACGTGCCAATGACCTCTCAGGTCAAAAATTAACTTTTTCACCCGTACAAGGGAAAAATCGTAATTTCACCCTGATCGTCCGATCATCCTCGCTTAATCCCCGATTAGGTGTCAATTTCGATGGTCCTGCTCTCACCATTCAATAGGCTGAGAACAGCCCAAGGTCACGGTTGATCGTTGCAACATTGAGGTCCCATTTGAGGCCGTGGAAGTGAGGCGAATAGGAATGGAGAAGACGACGGTTCAATGGATTAGGTTTCTATGGGCAGGTTTCCATTGGGTAGCCTGCGTTCAAGCTTGATCGAGGTGGGTATTCTCGATAGCGTATGCATATGTGTGTGTGAAGAACAAAGGGCACATGTGGTCATAATTGAAGATGGTGCAGACATAAAGTGTATATCACAATTAAGGCAGTTGAATTTGGGCCTCACATTGGGCTTGGGTTCAAGCAAAACAAATGTAAAGATTTGATCATAATAAGGGGCTAGTACCATTTGGGATGTGTTTGGGCTTCCCATTTGGGCCTAGGTTATCTTGGGCTAGTAAAGCACTCACATTCAACCTCACACATCAAACAAGTCACCCACGAGCGAATAAATTGAGGCCCAACAACACCCGTGGGGGTAATTTGGTAATCACACACCTTTGATTTCTACTTTTAGATACTAGATATAACAATTTATTAATTATTTAAATTTATCGACCAATCAGAACGCTCCACCTATGTCAAGGTTTTTCTCTAAATAGCGGAGTTCATTTCACTCTCAAGGTAATTCATTCCTCGCTTCTAAAGTGCTTTCTGATTTTTCTATCAAAACTCACGTAAGTATCAGAGAGTTCTTGTTTGAACAACCCACGACGCTTCAACCTTAGCCACAATAACTTTATGTTTGATGTTTGTAGGGATCAAGAAGATTTTTACGAGCGCATTTGATTTCTTCTTGTTATTAACATGTTTAATAAATAATTAAATTTTGGATCAACCTGTTAACTCGTATAATAACTCATGTATTAACCCATCTAATAAATGTATCAATCACTAACTCATGTATCTACCAATTTACTTATGACATACACCTATTAAATCTTGTAGTACTTTAAATATGTTAAACAAGTCACTGGTTAATTGGGTTTTGAATCCGACCTATTTATTAAATGGATTACTTAGGCTACCTGATTCATTAACATGTCGAGTTCAAATTGAAAATTCTTGATACGGTTATTAAATGGGTATGGTTTGGATTCGCCATATTTAGATAAAAAAAAAGTTCACACACGACACGAACGTGACACGACACAGTCCATTATCAGCATATTTCGAGACATCACATAAGGGAACTACACCGTTATATTTGACCCTTGAGATAAACTATACAAGAAAGTTCAACTCTCGAAAAGAGACATAAGCAGATTCAAACCTTGAAAAAAGATTACATAAACAAAATCTATCTCCAAAAAAAAAATACACAAGTAGAGTGAGAAGAGACCATAACCCGAAGATTACACCGTAAAATTAAATTCTGCTCTCAAGAAGATATTACAAGGTCAAGTTTGACTCCACTGTTTGAGACGAGATTGCACATTGAAATTAAACCACCAAAGAGACAAGACTACACAATCAGATCGACCCCCACTAACTATGTAATCAGATTAGACTAGGGGGTGGACCTAGTGCAGTTCGATACGAATATTGGCAATATCCTAATCCAAACTGTTAAAATCTTAACGATTCGATAAAGTTTGAATTTTTTAATATTAGAAATAAAACTATCTCGATCCAAATCATTAATAACGGTTTGATCTGGATTGAAACCGTTTAGATATAAAAAAAAATATTAAAAAAAAGTAAGGGTATAAAAAACAAAAAAATAATCAATATTCAAATTTTGTATATTAAGCTTGACGGAGAACTGGATTGCAAATGTCACCACTAGATTAAAATTTATCAAACAAACATTACCATTTAATAATATTTTATTATACTCTTACTTGTATATACATGTATTTATCTTGATATATCTTATTATTTTTTTATTTTTTTATCTTTACTTTGTATTGATAACAGATTTAAAAATTAATAAAAATCAATATATTCCTTAATGGTTATATTCCTTAATGGTCTGGTTCCTTAATGGTCCGGTTTGAATTTAACGGATTTTCATTTTGAAAATTTAAACTGTTACTAATTAAGTTGTTTGAATTTTAAATTATTTGACTTTCATCCGGTCAAATATAAAGAGAAAATTACACAAACAGATTTGACCTATGAGCAGCAAAATTTGATATTTGAGAAGAGCAAAATTGATTCGCATGGTATATAAGAATATCTTGCTCTTTTATATTTTCGCACTCTATAATTTATTTTAGAGAAATATTTATATATATATATATGTTATGGAGTGAAAATCAATTTCATAAAAAAAAAACGATAAAAAGAAAAGAAGGTCAAACAAGAGCTAGTAAAATGCTTCCTTGTTTTATATAAGAATCATCGTGAGTTTTTTTTTTTTTTTTTTGGTGATGGAAGAATCATCGTGAGTTGAATTGTACAAATACTCACCATAACACTTAAAAGAATAAGATTCCAATGAACATCAATTTGGCGCTCTGGTATTTACAACCAATTGCAATGGAATGGAATAGGCAATGGATCATTGGGCCTAGGCCTGCAACAACCAACAATTCTTAAGCTGCGATTGGGCAGTTTCTCTGAAACTGTTGACCCGGACCAAACAGAAATGAGTGCAGCCCAAGCCCATACTCAGCCCACAACCCGACCCAGTATTCACTTTACTCGTCTTCAACAAGTAACAAGCTGGCCCACTCTCCGCGCCCTTCCCCTGCACCACTAACCCCCACGCCTGCGTTATTCCATCTCCTCCACCATCAACGTCGCCGTTTCCATCAACACCATCATCTTCGTCGCCGCCCGTTAGTTCTTCAACAAAGATAACGCCGTCAGGTAATGGCGCCACTCCACCCTCCCATTTACGTTTGAGCATGTCCCAATTCTCTTCCTCCACTCCCTTCTCCGTCTCAAGCGTCAGCTTCTCCTCCAAACTACTGTTCCCGTAAACGTGGACCAATAACGGCGCCTCTCGGAGATTCTTGACGATCTCCACCACCGAATCCCTCATCCATTCGTCCAATTTCTCATACGCCGCCGCCGCTGTCTCGCTACTATTCCCACTTCCACGACGTCGTTCCCGGCCCACCGCCTCCAAACCTCCCCGCGCCATTGCCACCATCGAATTCGCCCTTCTCCCCCTCGACCCGTCGTGACAGCGGACTATCATCGAAGGACACGACCGAGCACTCTGATTGAAAGACGAACTGCAAAGATTGTCTGGGAGATCCAAACACCGATTTCCTCCCAATTGGATGCCCAGAGATGCCATCCACGGCGAGGCGGTGTCGATCGAATCAAAGAGAGGACTGAAACGTTTCTTGTGGCGGAGGAAGATGAATATTTGATGTTTGGATGCAGAGTCAGGTGGTGATTTTGAGTGAAATCCAAAATTGATTCAGCGATTTAAAAGCAAAAGCAGAAGGCTTTCTTGTTTGCAAGTCCGATTCGAATGGAGTCTGATAAAAGGGTGACGTTTAGAAAACTATAATCGACGTGGATTGGGCACGAGCTCCATGCCAGATAGAGCGTGGCGGGAGGCTTCGTCCACGAGCCTCACACGTGGCCGCGGCGATGGGTGTTTAAATGTACACCCTAGATTTTGAGGACTTTTGATCAGATCAAGGGTGGTGGATTTTTCAATTGTCGTTGACGGTATGGCGTGCACATTTTATTTATGCGTTGCGTGGAATCAAAAATCATGAGAGAGGCGGTTGGTCCCAGTTGGCGACTGCGAGTTCGGTGTTACAACGTGGCACGTGGAAAGTGCATGCCCTTCGGACGCTGGCTCAGTCCGGACATGCGCTTCGTGTAAAGGATGTCCAATGAAGCCATAGATAATTGACACATCAGCACAACCGTCCAGGATTTACAAATCCACATGGATAAAATAATCCACGTGTACCTTGGTTTTTTTTTTGTTATTTCAAAAAAATTGCGTGGCTTTGAAGAGCATACGATTGCGAAGATTGAACAGCACACATCCGCCTCATGTTCCACCTATGAATGTTCGATTGGCCTCGAAGTGTACAAGTACAGCAATAAATTCCAGCGCGGCAACAAATTCCAGGAATTTTTCCCTAATAAATCTGAACAACAACTTCACAGCTGCATTTGAATCTTCCAAGTTATAACCAAGCTAGCGTTTTGATTTTGGAAATTATATTTTGAAGCTTCCTAAACATTTATTAAGAGATTTGTAGTTGGTCATCCCCCACAATTGACCAGAATTAAACAAACAAAGATGACCAGAATTAATTAAGAGATTTGTAGTTGGTCATCCCCCACAATTGACCCCATAGGATTTGACTAATTACAAAGACTTTGAAATAATCAAACTACAAAACTCTAGATTATTATAGCATTTTACAAATACACATATGCTCTTTTTTTTTTTTCCATAAGCATATTTTGAAAGGTGAACACCCTTAATAATTAAAATTATAAGCCATTTTATGAAATTTGTGATTGGTTCCTTCTTTATAAATCTTAACGGAAAGACCCATAGCTGGATAAGGCATTGGTTCATGTCTTATGGGTTCATCCCGAATCATTTGAGTCAAAGGATATTTTGTAATCAAATGATGAACAATTAATGAGCAGCACTTCAATTCTGGCAAAATCTAATCCGGGGCATATTCGAGGGGGACGTGATGATTTCCACGAGCTCTTGAATCTTTACGGATCGGACTTGTTTGGATCTTCAAATATCCTGTGATCCATGTGTACGTGTACCTGACGCCGTCCAAAAACACCTGCGATGAATTATAAAGTGAAGCTTGAAATCAGCTCTTTCCATACCCACAACATAGTAATGGCATTCAAATATTTTTTTATGTAATTTAATACATAATAATATTTAAATATTTTTTTATTTTTGTTGTGGCATATTCAAATGGTTCAAATTAATATTATAGTATCAACTTAATTGATATATCTAATAATAAAAAATATAAGAAAATTAGAAATACTTTATTTCTTAAAATATGATTAATTTAATACTTTAATATTTATTTAGATCAAATATTTAATGAATATTATATATAAAATGACAGGACCCCACCCGAATACACTAGAATAGTACACTTGGGACATGTTTTTGTCTGATAGAAACATTGTCAAACAAGGAATAAACACAATCTCGATTCTCAACTCAGAAGAACCATCAGGCTGAAAAGCTGACTTGACGTCAGCTTAGTATAACTGGCCTGTCAGAATGGGTAACAGGCGAGACACTGACATTCTATGACAGGACCCATCCCAATCCCCCCGGGATTAACGCGGGATGACCATGCTCCCGTCTGACACGAAGTGTCAGACAAGGGATATTTCCGACCTTTGCCTTCCCGGGCTATCAGAGTACGCTAGGATCCGGAGGAGGCATGTGATATCTCAATCTCTGCTACAGTCCACATCCGATGTCAACCTGAAGAGTATTAAAAACAGAAAGACTGTGAGTAGATAAAAATAAAGAGTTTATAAAAACATTTCCATAAAAGATGTAACGACCCGTCCCGGAAATTAAGGTTAAGACGGTGATTAGTGAAGGGTTAGTGAGTCTAATCGGTGGTTAGTTGGTGACGATAGGTTCGTTAAGGTAGAATGACGATATTGCCCCTAGGTTGGGCAAAATGTAGACTTTTAGTTCGGGCGGTCAAATGGACATTGATCTATGACTGTCACGTAGTTCGGGACGTCACGAATCCGTAGACAGGTGCTACGCCCGATTCCGACATCCGAGGAGAAAGTTATGATGTTCGGAAGGTTGAGGGCATAACCGTAATTTGGCTAAAATAGGGGGAAAGGTTGACTTTTCGTACGACCGGGTTTTGACACATTGACCTAGGACCGTTAGATAGCTCTTATCGTCCTGAGTTTAACGACAGGCGACACGTATTCATCGGACTTAGGACGAGCAAGTTACGGGTCTAAAATGGTAAGGGTAAAATGGTAATTTTGGCTTAAAAGGAAGGGTATTTTGGTCTTTTGCACATTGGGATTTGTGCAAAAGAGAGGGACAAATGGAGGGCTGAGATTGAGCCACTTGGGAGAGGAGTTTTAGGATGGTGACACGTGTTGGAGGGCTAGAGGATTCTAGGGAAAACGGGTCCAATAATTTGGGATTTGGTGATCGTGTACCCGTGTGTGTGTGTGTGTGTGTGTGTTCGAAGAAAAGAGAGAACAGGGACAGAGAGTTGGTAGAATTGGACGGTGGCTGCGTGTGGGTTTGTGTGAATTGATGAGTGAGGAGTGACCAGAGGTTGAGAGGGAGACAGTGAGAAGGTTGGGAGGTGAGGAATTAGTGTGTGTGCGAGGTGTGAGCTCACGGGGAAATTAGAAAACAGAGAGGAGTGTGAGTGGTGGTGCTGCCGTGTAAGGGGTCAATCGAAGCTGGTGGAGGTGTCCAGAGGCTGGAGGTGGACTGGAGGAGTCGTGTCTTCACGACTGAGCTCTCGGTGGTGGTCGGTGTGCAGGTAATTCCTCAACTTTTTCTCTATGCTCTGTTTTGCCGTCGATTTTCAAACGGGAAGTCGTGGGCTTAGGAAGTGAATCGAGGGACTTGGTGAGTTGGGTGAGCATCAGTGAAGTCCTAGGAACAGTCTACGGTGGTCGCTGTGACGGGGGAAGGTCTGGGTGGAAGGATCGTGAAACAAGGGACTGGTTCGGGTTTTTGTTCGAGCTTGAGTCGATGGGTTGAGGATGGTGTCGAGGTGTTAGAGTGAGGGGGATGAGTTCCTTAGGACGGGACGATGAAGATGGTGAAGAAAGGGAGGTAAACGGAGACGGGAAAGTGGAGAACCAAGAACGCCGGTTCAGTACAGTCGAACCGGTCGACCCGAGGTAGACGATAACACTGTAGCTGGCGCATGAGGGCCACGCGCAGCCATTTTGGGCGGCATGTGGGGGCGCGTGTGGCGGCGGTTGGGGGAACGGTCAACATGGTTTTTAGTCTAGGTGTTGTGACGAGTCCATTGAATTGGTTTCGGGTTGTTCGGACATCGTTTGAAGTTAGTTCCGCGAGGCTGAAGGTTTAGGGTTCTGGTTCATTACGTTTAGGACCCGGAGATTTTTTGGAAAAATTAGGTGAATCTTCATAGACGTGTTAGTAACGTTATTGGGTGCTTGTTGATGGGATCGGGACTTCCCGAGGAAACTGAGAAACGTACGGGACGTTCGGGACGCGATTGAGGGCTCGGTAACTGTGAGTGGACCCCTTCTCTAAACTCGAGCATGCATAACTGTTTTCTGTAATTATTTTATGGTTTTATATGTGATTTCATGATTATGGACTATGCTATGTTGGTTTTACATAATTGCACGTTTTTTGAGAAAGTATGTATTTGGCACGTTTTACGCGAAAAGTTTGGGTTCTGATTTTGATGCCATGAATTGGGATTTTCAAACGATGGGTGGTTTTCAATGACTATAAAGGGCTTTTGGAACATGATTTGACAATCGAGGTTTTCGATTTTGAAATTGGATTTCGGGAAACGGAATTTGATTTGGAAAGTGGATTTCCGGATTTGAGTTCGGAATGATGGTTCTGGATGCCGGAAGGGCTTCAGACCAGTGATTTCGGATTCGGGTTTGGAAGTGGATTCAGAAATGGTTTTCAAATGGTTTTGATTGGATTTGCTGGATCTGGTTATTGGGTTTAAAGACCCGGATTATATTTGACGGGGGATGGGCCCGGATTGAGTTTAAAGACTCGGATATATTGATATTTCCCCCGTAGGCCTGTTGAGTTTAAAGACTCGGGAGTTTAAAGACTCGGATATTATTGAGGCCTGGATTGAGTTTAAAGACTCGGGAGTTTAAAGACTCGGATAGGTCCAGCAGGTTTAATCGGATAATGATTGGTTGAGACGTATGTTTTATGATACGGTTTTATGATGCTTATGATATGATTTCTATAACTGTTTTTATAATGATTCTGCAAATGTTTTTATGATGGTCTTTACGTGATTTATAATTTTTTTTAGTAACTGGGTTATGCATGTGATTTCAAAACGGAGGGCTAAAACCCTGGTTTTATTATAAAGTGGTTTTCGGAAATTCTTTGATTATTTCTGGTCCACTCACACCTTCTGTTTTAAATTGCCCTCCAGGTTGTGGAGCTAGCGCTGGGTTCTGATGTCGAGGCATTGTCGGAGGCATAGAGTGACCCCGGAGTATTAGTTTTTCGTGTGCGTGTATCTAGTTTATCGGTTTTTCTTTCTTTTGTATTGGTACTATGCTCTGTAAACTTTATCTTCGGGATGTTTATATTTTCTTCTACGTCTGACTGTTTTTGTTCGAGACTTTTCGTGAGCTACTGTAGACTTTTTGTCGGGGTGTCAGACGGGAGCAGGATTTACCTCGGTTTTAGGGGTGAAACCGGGGTAGGTCTTGACAATTGGTATCAGCATAGGTTTGTCTAGTTTGTCGGGTTTGTCGGTCTGTGAGGTTGTGTTTAGGTTGTTTGACTGTTTCTATGACACTTTCAGTGTGCGATTGGCGATGCCTCCAAGACATAGACCTTCTCCATGACCTGAAGACGAAGCAGCAAGAGGGACAGAGAGTGCTACGATTGAGCGAGCCCAGCGGCTCGGGGCTACTACTTTTAGTGGCGGGGCTGATCCTAAGGAAGCCCAGAGGTGGATCACGAAACTTGAGCGGATCTTTGCAATGATGCATTGCCCACCGGAGGATCGAGTGTTATTGGCTACTTTCTTGCTGGACGGTACAGCGTACGAGTGGTGGTATACCCTCGAGTTGTCTGGCTGGGACGCCTACACTGTGACCTGGGAGACATTTCGGGAAAGGTTCTTGGATCAGTATCACCCTCGTTCTTTCCGAGATGCCAAGGAGGCTGAGTTTTTGCAGCACCAACAGGGGAGTCTGAGTGTGGCTGAGTACGAACAGAAGCCATAGTGACGGCTGGATCGTTTGCTACCCTCCGAGAGTTGTCAGACGTTGCGATGAGGGTTGAGGCTAGCTTGCCAGTACGAAGCCGGGAGCCATCTTTTTCGGGAGCTTCGAGTCAGAGGACCCCGAAGAGAGGTAACTTCAGTGGAGCATCGTCGTCGGGCGATGATCATTTCGGTAGACCTGGTAGTTTCCAGAGTTCGGGATTCTGTGGTTACCGAGCACAGCTGAGTCCGCAAACCAGTGCGACGTCTGTGGCGTCTACAGGGAGACAGAGTGGTGGACCAGGTCGGGATGTGTGTTTCTACTGTGGGGAGCGAGGTCACTTCCGACGTGAGTGTCCACTGTTGCCACAGGAAGGTGGTGTAGGTCGAGGATCGGCGAAACCCGGACAGAGTACAGCGTCAGGGACAGCGGGCACTAGAGGAGGTGGTGGTGCCACTAGTAGTTCGCGGGGACGAGGTAGATCTTCAGGATCTCAGGCCCGAGTGTTTTCGATGACTCAGCAGGAGGCTCAGTCGGCACCAGGTGCGGGGACAGGTACTTTTACTATCCTTAGTTGTGTCGTGTTTATTGTTGGATGTAATGACCCGGAAATTTAAAAAGGAAAAAATTCGGAAATTTTGAAGGAAAATGACGATTTTGCCCCTGGAATCGGGCGAAAAGTTGACTTTTGATTTGAGCGGTCAAACGGACTTTGATCGATGACCGTGACGTAGCTCTGGACGTCACGAGTTCATAGACAGGTGGCACGCCCAATTCCGACATTCGAGGAGAAAGTTATGACGTTCGGAAGTTTAAGGGCAATTTGGTAAATTGGTTAAAAAGGGGCCGAAAGTTGACTTTTTGATCGGGACCTTATTTTGACTTTCCGGGAATACCGTTGGATAGGTCTCGGGACGCTGAATCCGTAGACAGGCGGCATGCGTCAATCGGAGTCCGAACGAAAAAGTTATGGGTCTAGAAAGTTCAGGGGCAATATGGTAATTTGTTTTAACAAGGGTAAAATGGTAAATTTAAGTAGGACTGTGAAGATGATGATTATCATGTGAATCAAATGCTGATTCAGCTAAAGTGGCTAAGGATGTATGTTTAGGTGACATCTGTCACCATTAGATGAAGATTAGTGGCATGTGATTGCCATTAGGCTTAATTAACTCATTTAAAACATATAATTAGCTTAGGTACTGTTCATTGAACAGGAAAAATAGAGAACAACCAAAACCGCCCCTTGTGTATTCGAATTCGTCCAAGCTTGAGTGATTTTGATGAATGGAGAGTGAACAGAGAGAAAGAGTGTGAATTGTGTGAGAAAAAGATGAAAGAAAACGAAGAAAACCATTGTTGAATTGTACGGAAAATACCCGAAAATCCACCTAAATTCATAAATATCGAATTTAAATTCTTAGACGGTTTCGATTGGAATTGTCGATCTATTTCATCTTCTGGGAGCTCAACGAAGTGAACCAAATTGATTGGGCAAGAAATTGGTGATGAATTGATCAGGAACAGACCCCACGACGTCTGCAAATTTTGGAGGTTGAGTTCAGATACCTTGAGGTAAGGGTTCTTACAATTGGCATTGAATTGATGCTTAGAATGACTATAGAATGCTTCCTGTGCAATCAATTGAACTAAACAGTATGAAATTGGGTGGAACCCGATTTCAGACCCGTCGGATGTTCATCTTAAGTCGAGAGATTCTAGGGTTTAAATTATGAAATTGAAACCACAGATCGATTATAAACATGGAATAGATGGTAATAAGTGAAAGAAACGATAAAATTAAGTTCGAATTGGTGAAGAACTAATCGGGTCTGATCGCGGGTCGTAGGCTCCGTTTATTAGAGAAACGGGTAAGGAAGGGAACTGTTCACGGTTACTGTAGCACGGCGCGTGGACTCACGCGCAGCCGCTTGCGGCGGCGCGTGAGGGCGCGTGGTGGATTTTCTGGGAAAGTGTCCAACATGTGTTTTACTCTATACAGTGTAACGAACATTTTGGTTTTGGTTTCGAGTCAATCGGACACCGTTTCGATATTATTTCGAGGGTCCAAAGATTTACGTTATGTATTTAATTAATATTAAATTCCCGAAAAATTATGGGAAAATTATATGATGTAAAGTGACTTGTTAGTAACCCTACATAATGATTGTGGACAGGATTCGAGATTCCTGACAAGTGTCGGAAATTACGGAAACGCGTGCAGCGCGGGAAATGAGCAACCGGACGGTGTGTGAGTGGACGTTTGTTTTATAACTTGACGTGCATGCATAGTTAAATGTTTTACATGATTGATTGCAATGATTTGGCTTGCAATGATGTCTTGATGATGTGACATGCTTATGTGTGATTTAATGAATATTTTAATCGGTCTTTCGGGCACGTTTTTCGAGGAAATGTGCAAATGATATTTTGGACTAGGCAGGAGTTAAAATTATTTCAAAATGGATATTTTGATGAATTAATGAGTTAAGAATGATTTCTAGATTATTATAATGTTTTCTATATGATTTTACGGATTTACGTGTAAAGGATATTTGGGTTTGAGTCCCGGTTGGTAATGATTTGACTTGGATTGGGTCATGGACTTGACTGACATGTTTTGGGATGAGATCTCGGATGGTTTTCATTGTGATTATGATTGTGACTGTGGATGCCCAGACGGTCGGACCTAGGGGATTACCTAGTCGGCCGGAGCTTGGGGATATGATGGTATGATTGTGAGTAGTATGGTAAGCCAACTTCTCGGATGCGACTGAGCCTGGATGTACCACTCGGAGGCGTCTGAGCCTGGGGATGTGTTCGCCCAGATGTGACTGAGCCCGAGGGTTGAGCCCAGATGTGTCTGATCCCGAGAGTGTGGCTGGATATTGGCCTACGCGTAGTGCAGATGTGACCGTATGATGGTTTGTGCACTTGTGAATAGTGCGGATTGATTGATTGATTGATTGAGTAATTGATTGTGACTTTGTGCATAGTACTGTTTGATGTTGCGTACTGGTATTGAGTACGAGTTCTAGTCTGTGGGGCCAGGTAACTATGTTTCATGTGTTTGGCCTGAGAGCCGGGAATTTGACTTATTATATGGTTTGGCTGAAAAGCCAGTATTTGTGTTTCATCTGTTTTTCCCTATGCATGCGTGATTTGTAAAACTGGAGGGTAAAGGATGTCTTTTCAAATGTGTTTTAACGAATATATTTTTGTCCACTCACACCTTTCTGTTTTGATGACCCTTCAGGCCGTGGCACGATACTCGGGGCGGATTACAAGGCGGAGACATGAGCAAAAATCAGTGCAGTTATCCTTAGTCTGACTGGTGCTGAAGGGTACTTTCGGGATTTCAGTCGACTTGTCAGACGGGAGCAGGACCGGGCACAGCTATCGAGGTCCAGTTGGGACAGGTCCTGTCATTGGATCCCGGGGTAGAGTCTAGGATTGCGGAGTGACGAGGTTATAGTTTACGGTGAGTTCCGTTGAAGGATGACGGAAGAAACGGGAAAGGAGTGACTATAACTGATCGATATGAGGTTATTGAAGGAAGAGAACCCACAATCTAGAGTTTGCCTTTAGGACTTTGTAGATTTACCCGACAAGTGGTCGAAGTAGCAGCCGAGGGAGTGAGCCAATAGGTAGGAGTTCCTATTTGGCCTAGATTGTTCTGGGTTAGGAATCGAGTTGGGTTCCGGGAAGTGAGGTGGTAGTACATGAGGATGTACTCTATGAATTTTGTTGGGTACTCTATATGAGGTATTTTAAAATACCTTTGTTTTCTGTTCATAGAGTTTCCCTTGCGTACACCATAAAGTTTTAGTGGTAAACTGGTAGTTGGGGATGGAGTGAAATACCCAAGGTGGAGATGATAGATTGGAAACCCAGGAATAGTTGTTGAGCTAGTGTTGACCATCGGGTAGGAGACCCCTAGTGTTGGGAACGAGCTGCGGAATTTCGGGGACAAAATTCTTTTTAGGTGGGTAGGTTGTAACTACCCGTCCCGGAAATTAAGGTTAAGACGGTGATTAGTGAAGGGTTAGTGAGTCCAATCGGTGGTTAGTTGGTGACGATAGGTTCGTTAAGGCAGAATGACGATTTTGCCCCTAAGTTGGGCAAAATTTAGACTTTTAGTTTGGGCTGTCAAATGGACTTTGACCTATGACTGTGATGTAGTTCGGGACGTCACGAATCTGTAGACAGGTGGTACGCTCGATTCTGACATCCGAGGAGAAAGTTATGATGTTCGGAAGGTTGAGGGCATAACCGTAATTTGGCTAAAATAGGGGAAAAGTTGACTTTTCGTACGACCGGGTTTTGACATTGACCTAGGACCGTTAGATAGCTCTTATCGTCCTGAGTTTAACGACAGGTGGCACGTATTCATCGGACTTAGGACGGGCAAGTTACGGGTCTAAAATGGTAAAGGTAAAATGGTAATTTTGGCTTAAAAGGAAGGGTATTTTGGTCTTTTGCACATTGGGATTTGTGCAAAAGAGAGGGGAAAATGGAGGGCTGAGATTGAGCCACTTGGGAGAGGAGTTGTAGGATGGTGACACGTGTTGGAGGGCTAGAGGATTCTAGGGAAAACGGGTCCAATAATTTGGGATTTTGTGATCGTGTACCCGTGTGTGTGTGTGTGTGTGTGTGTGTGTTCGAAGAAAACAGAGAACAGAGACAGAGAGTTGGGAGAATTGGACGGTGACTGTGTGTGGGTTTGTGTGAATTGATGAGTGAGGAGTGACCAGAGGTTGAGAGGGAGACAGTGAGAAGGTTGGGAGGTGAGGAATTAGTGTGTGTGCGAGGTGTGAGCTCACGGGGAAATCAGAAAACAGAGAGGAGTGTGAGTGGTGGTGCTGCCGTGTAAGGGGCCAATCGAAGCTGGTGGAGGTGTCCAGAGGCTGGAGGTGGACTAGAGGAGTTGTGTCTTCACGACTGAGCTCACGATGGTGGTCGGTGTGCAGGTAATTCCTCAACTTTTTCTCTATGCTCTATTTTGCCGTCGATTTTCAAACGGGAAGTCGTGGGCTTAGGGAGTGAATCGAGGGACTTGGTGAGTTGGGTGAGCATCAGTGAAGTCCTAGGAACAGTCTACGGTGGTCGCTGTGACGGGGGAAGGTCTGGGTGGACGGATCGTGAAACAAGGGACTGGTTCGGGTTTTTGTTCGAGCTTGAGTCGACGGGTTGAGGATGGTGTCGAGGTGTTAGAGTGGGGGGGATGAGTTCCTTAGGATGGGACGATGAAGATGGTGAAGAAAGGGAGGTAAACGGAGATGGGAAGGTGGAGAACCGGAAACACCGGTTCAGTACAGTCAAACCGGTCGACCCGAGGTAGACGATGAGACTGTAGCTGGCGCGTGAGGGCCACGCGCAGCCATTTTGGGCGGCGCGTGGGGGCGCGTGCGGTGGCGATTGGAGGAACGGTCAACATGGTTTTTGGTCTAGGTGTTGTGACGAGTCCATTGGAATTCGTTTCGGGTTGTTCGGACATCGTTTGAAATTAGTTCCGCGAGGCTGAAGGTTTAGGGTTCTGGTTCGTTACGTTTAGGACCCGGGGATTTTTGGGGAAAATTAGGTGAATCTTCGTAGACGTGTTAGTAACGTTCTTGGGTGCTTGTTGACAGGATCGGGACTTCCCGAGGAAACTGAGGAACGTACGGGACGTTCGGGACGCGATTGAGGGCTCGGTAACTGTGAGTGGACCCCTTCTCTAAACTCGAGCATGCATAATTGTTTTCTGTAATTATTTTATGGTTTTATATGTGATTTCATGATTATGTACTATGCTATGTTGGTTTTACATAATTGGACGTTTTTCGAGAAAGTATGTATTTGGCACGTTTTACGCGAAAAGTTTGGGTTCTGATTTTGATGCCATGAATTGCGATTTTCAAACGATGGGTGGTTTTCAATGACTATAAAGGGCCTTTGGAACATGATTTGAAAATCGAGGTTTTTTATTTTGAAATTGGATTTCAGGAAACGGAATTTGATTTGGAAAGTGGATTTCTGGATTTGAGTTCGGAATGACGGTTCTGGATGCCGGAAGGGCTTCAGACCAGTGATTTCGGATTCAGGTTTGGAAGTGGATTCAGAAATGGTTTTCAAATGGTTTTGATTGGATTTGCTGGATCTAGTTATTAGGTTTAAAGACCCGGATTATATTTGACGGGGGACGGGCCCGGATTGAGTTTAAAGACTCGGAAGTTTAAAGACTCGGATATATTGATATTTCCCCCGTAGGCAGTTTGAGTTTAAAGACTCGGGAGTTTAAAGACTCGGATATTATTGAGGCCTGGATTGAGTTTAAAGACTCGGATAGGTCTAGCAGGTTTGATCGGATAATGATTGGTTGAGACGTATGTTTTATGATACGGTTTTATGATGCTTATGATATGATTTCTATAACTGTTTTTATAATGATTCTGCAAATGTTTTTATGATGATCTTTACGTGATTTATAATTGTTTTTAGTAACTGGGTTATGCATGTGATTTCAAAACGGAGGGCTAAAACCCTGGTTTTATTATAAAGTGGTTTTCGGAAATTCTTTGATTATTTCTGGTCCACTCACACCTTCTGTTTTAAATTGCCCTCCAGGTTGTAGAGCTAGCACTGGGTTCTGACGTCGAGGCATTGTCGGAGGCATAGAGTGACCCCGAAGTATTAGTTTTCCGTGTGCGTGTATCTAGTTTATTGGTTTTTCTTTCTTTTGTATTGGTACTATGCTCTGTAAACTTTAACTTCGGGATGTTTATATTTTCTCATGCGTCTGACTGTTTTTGTTCGAGACTTTTCGTGAGCTACTGTAGACTTTCTGTCGGGGTGTGAGACGGGAGCAGGATTTACCTCGGTTTTTGGGGGGAAACCGGGGTGGGTCTTGACAAAAGACCTTTATACCCTTCACTAAAAAGCAAGCATGCATGCATACTTAAACCATTTATCCAAACACATATGTTTAAACAACCATCATTAGGGTCTCAGCCCCAAATTCCGTAAATACAAGTCATAAGGGCTCCTGCCCAAAACCATTTACAGAAAACCATAACATAGTAAACATATGTGGGATCTCATCCCAAATCCATTTATCATCATAAAACACAATTTCCCAATGCACTTGAAATCATGTTTATCCATTATATTTCATATCCAAGAACCTGTCACGGTAAAATAGAGCTACGCGCGTGCTAACCGGGGTCTCAAACCCAAGTCTCTCCAGGGTCCACCCAGGTCAATGTCTGTAGATCAATGATCCTTCCTGGAGGTAACGAACCATGCCCATCCTGAGAGTAAGGAACCCAACTGGGGGGCGACTCCACTCAGTCAGTGCTCCGTGACTACTTCGGGATCCACCCAGGCTAACGATCCTCCCCGGAGGAGACAATCATATATAAATGATGGCATATGAAAAACCTTTTGAAATCATTCTTTAAATCTTTCCAGGATTCATGCCCGGCCCCTCGTAAGCCGTCATGAACCATAAAACCTTTCATGAGTTCATGCCGATTCCCATAAACCGTCATGACCCATAAATCCATTTCAAGGGTTCATGTCGGTTCCCATAAACCGTCATGACCCATAAAAACCATTTGTAACACATAGTTGGGCCCTTGGCCCGAATTCACATACAAATTGGACCTCCGGTCCGAATCGTAAACCAACTGGGCCTCCGACCCGATGCCTCGTTAAATCAAATGGACCTCAAGTCCGAGAGTTACCTTTTCAAATCCAAAATCATTTCATGAAATCATATCCAAAACCATAAGTATGGAAAATCAGAGTAAAGCCGAAAAACCTCGATTTACGTGCAAGCATGTAAATCGCCTCGAAATACGTGAAACCATATAATTCAAAAATATCCAAATCAACATCATCAAATCATATTCATTATCCTTTTGGAAATCCAAAATCATTTCATTTTGACCAATAAAGACATACAGATCCGTATAGGTACCGTATAGGGCTGAAACCTCGAAATACGTGCCTATACGTAACCACACATCGAAATGCACTCATGGCATCACAAACAAGTATTTAAAACATATAATAAACATTTATGCATGCACCAATTTAGAAAACAAGGTCCACTCACAGACCGTCCGATGTCGAGCCTCGATACGCGTGCCGTAATCATCTCCCAGGTCAATCACCGTCACCGGGACTTCCAAACCTGTCCAAATTGTAATATAAGGTTAATAACTACTTAATTAACCTCCTACCAAAGCCCCGTAATTTTCCGATATTTTTAACTATTTTTAAACCCGAACCTAAACCTTCTGATGCCCCGAAACATATCGAGACGGTGTCCGATCGGCACGAAACCAGTCCCAAAATGTTCGTTACATCGAATATAAGATTTCGTATGTTGAACACTCACCCAAAGAACTGGACACGCGCCCTCACGCGCCCAAAACAGGCCCTGCGCGTGGGCCTCACGCGCCAGGGTACTGTAGCTGCATCTTCAACCTCCAGAACCGGTCTGAACCGGTTTCCTGTGCAGCCGGTTTGCCTGGACCGGCGTGACCGGTCCAAGCTCATACAATCGTCATTTTTTGTCCATTTGGTCCCTAATTAATCCCTAAATTCCTATTTTCAAGTTTCCTATCCAACCCAATTAACCAAAACCCTTAAAACCGCCTAGAACCCGTGAACCCAAAATGGACCTCACGGTTCAAAGTTTTCCATTTTCTCTTCCATGGCTTCCCAGCCGTTAAACCCATTAAAAACCTTCCTAAAATGTCCCTAGCAACCTAATGAACACTTCCTAATCATCTAAAACCAACCATATCGTGCAAAATTGAAATAAGAATAGAAAATGGTTAACCGAGTACCTCTCGGTTTTGTCTCCTCCAGCCGCCGTCCATGGCGGGTCTGGCCTTCCAGCCACCTCTTCAGTCCTCTCATCACTCTCTAGATACTCAGGCATGCTCACATGGAAGAGTTAGATTGCACAGGGGAGAGGAATGGTGAGATCGAGTGGGTTTGGGTTTGAAATGAAGAATGATCGATGAAGGGATGATATGCATGAATGGGAATTAAGGGCTAGTGGATGGGTGACACTTGTCACTCATCCATTGGGCAAGGATTTAAATATCTGGGGCCCACAAAAGACAAAACTTAAGTCATCTCGTAATTCGTGCAATAGTACCCTTAAACTTCTGTGAACCGTAACTTCGCCGTCGAACGTCCAAATTCAAAGTGCCGCCTGTCTATGGATTCGTATCGTCCCGATCTACGTATCGGTCTTCGGCCCTCGGCCATCGGACATCCCGGTCCAAAAGTCAACTATTTACTCCTTTTAACTAAAATTACCAAATTGCCCCTAAACTTCCGAACGTCATAACTTCTTCCTCGAACGTCGGAATTGAACGTGCCACCTGTCTATGAACTCGTGACGTCACAAACTACGTCCCGGTCATCGGTCAAAGTCTGTTTGATCGTCCGAATGAAAAGTCAACATTTTGCCCACGTCCAAGGGCAAAACGGTCATTTTACATCGTTCGTCCGATTTCGCCCAACTAATCACGGATTAACTTTACTAATCATGATTAGTCACTAATCTAATCTAGAAATTTGGGACGGGCCGTTACATTCTGTCTCGAGTGAGACTTACGAACCGACGTGTACTTTTACACGAGAGTGCCCGAGTTGGAGGCATGATTGGATTTCCACGGTTTAGTTGTGAAATTTGGGTCATTTGAATTTCGAGAACGAAATTATTTAAGGGGGGGAGTTTGTAACGACTCATCCCAAAGTTTTGGGATTAATTAAGATTAAATCGAGGATTAACGTGACTAATCCCTAATTAGTCGAGGATTATCGGACGTTCAGGGTGAAATTACGATTTTACCCTTAGACTAGGGTAAAAAGTTGACTTTTGACTCGAGAGGTCCAATGCACGAGGACCGAGGATCGTTGCGAAGATCGAGTCGATACGAGTCCGTAGACAAGTGGCACGTTGAAATCGGACATTCGACGGGAAAGTTACAGGTCATAGAAGTTCCGAGAAACTATTGCACGTTTCACGAGATGAGTGCTGCCCAGAATTGTGTCCAGATCCTCTGCCCTGAGAGCCTCCACGTCGACCCGACCAGCCACGACCCTTGAAGGATGAGGGTGCTCCTCTGTAGCTCCCTCCCCTGTTGTTCTTCCGGCCCGATGGCCCATGGTGTGGGCGATCCTGACGTCGCCCCTCCCCCGAAGGTTGTCGTGATTGGTGTGCCGCCAGACTGGCCTCGACACGCACCGCTGCGTCGACCATATCCCTCAGAGAAGCAT
Source organism: Prinsepia uniflora (assembly GCA_032719365.1). Taxonomy (NCBI): domain Eukaryota; kingdom Viridiplantae; phylum Streptophyta; class Magnoliopsida; order Rosales; family Rosaceae; genus Prinsepia; species Prinsepia uniflora. Next base: position 11,434,661 of record CM064870.1, on the reverse strand, counting down.
GAGTGGTAGCAGTCACACTGGCCCGGATCTCCCCTCGGAGTCTAAGCTCAAACCGCTGGCATTTGTCCTCCTCCGTGCTTACGAATGAGGCAGCGAACCGGGAAAGTCTCCCGAATGTTTGCTCGTAGTCTGAAACAGACATGTCACCCTGCTCCAGCCGCAGGAATTCCGCCTCCCGCGCCGCGCGAAAGGATCGCGGGTAGTACTGGTCCAGAAACCTGGAACGAAAAGCTTCCCAGGTAGTGGTATGGACTGACCACCCGGACATTTCGAGTCCATGCCACCACTGGTAGGCTCCTCCCTCCAGTAAGAAGGCTGCCAGAGTCACTCGTTCGCCCGGAGGGCAGTGCAGCACCGAGAAGATCCTCTCCCACTTGGTGATCCAGTCGTGAGCATCCTTGGGGTTTGATCCCCCGCAGAAAGGAGTGGCTCCCAAACGTTGAGCCCTTTCGATGCTCGCGCATTCCATCTCTCTTTCTAGATCCTCGTCCGTTCGAGTATGCGGAATTCTCCTAGGAGGCATAACCAACTGTCAAGAGGCATAGATCAGAAAACAATATTCTTAAAAGTCGAAAAGTAACTAGTACTAATCGCTAGTCTAGCATGCAGACCAATACCCTAGTACTGACCACAACCTAGTGCTCTGATACCAAGCTGACAGGACCCGCCCCGATCCCACAGGGACCACAAGGGGACGTGCCCTGCTCCCGTCTGACACCCAATAATTCATACCAATTTTAACCTCAAACATTTAAAAGCATAAATAACCAAATTAAGGTCATACATAAAATCCGAATTAAACGAATGTCAGACAAGGGATATAATCCAAAATTACAAATTTGCGAGCACGACTCTAAAGTAATCCTGCGGGTACACCGCCCAGCAGGGGTTCAGGTACGCAGAAGTAGATCTATGCCTCAGCCTCTGGTTCCTCCTCTACCTCAGTTTCCCGACCTGGAGGGGTTATCAAAACAGTAAGGGTGAGTGGACCGAAACACAAGTTTATGAAATCGTTTGATAAGTAAAACATATAATTTACCCCTCCGTTTTCCAAACATGCGTGCACCATAATTCCAAAATCATAAACCATATAATATGAACCATAAGGCATATAGCAAAACCATAATCATAATTTTAGTTGCTGCACTATACACTCCAATCCCGACATCCCTGATGTCTGACGTCCCTGACGTCCAATAAGGTCACAATCACAAGGCTACGCGTGCCACTCGGGTCTCAATTCCGAGTTCAATCCCCGAACCCCGTTCGGGTACAGCATCCCCGATGCTTAGCGTCATAGACGCTGGACGTTCTAGACGTCCGTGACCTCTCCGGGGTACCTCATCCGGAGGAGACAATACAATATGGAAGGATCATACAGTGCAGTAACAAATACATTTTATTGATATCCACATGCAAACATATATATACATAGATAGAATCCGAACCAATCATTCAGTTTCATCGGACGGGTCTCAAGCCCAAATACCGTGAAACGTGCCATAACCACATTTTCCATATCATCAAAACCATCATCGTTTTAGCATGTGAATGAGTATAATAAAACCAGAAAACATTTATGCACACAAGGGTTTAAGAAAATGGCCCACTCACAGTACAATCCTGCTAGAAATCGAACGTATACCCTCGTCCTGGTACAAATGTACAATCCCTGTCAAGTCCAAGTATTCGTAAAGGTCAAATTAAACCCCCAACATTCAACCATGAAAGCCTAGGTCGAAACCGACCCGGGAAAGCCGCCCGAACGCGCTTTCCAAGGCAATAAACCTTATTTTGACCAACTTAATGATCTCTGATCGACCCGAAACCACCGCCATTGGATCCGAATCGTCGAAACCTAAAGAATGGTGGTGGTCCCACCAAAAACACTGTTCACACGAGCCCCCACGCGCCGGTCAACGCGGCGGTCAACGCAGGAACAGTTCCTGCTGACGTCAGCATGACGTCATGCTGACGTCATCTGACAGCTGTCAGGTCTGACATGTCAGACTCTGACAGGTGCCACGTGTCAACATCTGATTGGTCCACCTCACTGATCTGTCAGACCACGTGTCAGATCTGACATGTGCCACGTGTCAGCACGGCACTGGTCCACGTCACTGACATGTCAGTGACACGTGGCAGTCCCTGACTGGTCCACGTCACTGACATGTCAGTGCTGACTGTGCACTGACATGTGACACGTGTCGGCTCACGGTTGGTCCACGTCATCTGACAGACTGACAGGGTGCCACGTCAGCACCACTGTCATCAGACGGGTTGACCCGTTTTCCTGCAACTCGGGTCGATCAGACCCGCGATCGAGACCCGGTTGCCATTCCTTCATTTCTGGGTCATTTTCAGTCCTTTCAATTCCTAAATACTCGTCTTAGTCCCAGAAAGTGTTCTATGGAATCAAAAACAAGAGAACAATATTAGATCCTTACCTGCAAACAAAACCCGAAGCTTCAGATTTTCCGGTTATCCTCCCCGTCAATTCCGGCCACCTCGAGCCTTGAAGTCAAGCCTACAGGTCTGTTTCAGTCCCTAGGTCTCATGAGAAGCAAGAAAAGGGAACAAAACTCGACTACACGTTGACTTCCAAATTTTGAAAGTAAAAAGCTCACGGGTTACTCACCTGCCGTGAACCACCGTGCCTCCACCGCCGTTCCTGCCGCCCCCCCGTCGTCTCTCAGTCCTAGTCACACTCACACACACACAGAGAAAGGTTGTAATGCGGAGGTGTGAGGGTTGAAATGGGCAGAAGGTGGGTGTCGGGTAGAAGAATATATAGAGATGGAGGGAAATGATGGACGGCCCAGATTGAATCTCAGAAATGAGATCAAGGGCTGAGATCAGATCTGGAGGTTTTCAATCCAAAGGCTGAAATTTAAAGCTGGTTCAATTGTTTAATTAATCCAATAGTGGATCAGATCCAATCTAGCCAATGGGTGAGTGACACTTGTCACTCACCAGGTGTCCTCCAATCAGATTTCCTGAATTTAATATTCGACACGAAAACCGAGACACAAACTTCCCGAATTCACGTTTCTGACCATAACTTCCTCGTACGAAGTCCGATTTCGGCGTGCCGCCTGTCTACGGACTCAGGACGTCGAGGCCTACCCAACGGTCCTTGAGTCAACTAAAAATTAGTTGTCAAAAGAAAAGTCAACATTTTCCCCCCGATAGTCCAAATTACGGTAATGCCCCTGAACTTCCGATAGCCATAACTTTTACTCTGATCGTCCGAATTGGACGTGCCACCTGTCTATGAACTCGTGACGTCCCGAACTACGTCACGGCCATAGGTCAAAGTCCATTTAGTTCATCAATCAAAAAGTCAACAATTTGACCATACCATTCACAGGGGTAAAATCGTCAAATCACACATTAAATTACAATATGGAAATCCTCGAATTTCCGGGGTGTTACATGTGATGCATGCATAACTGTTTTATATGTTTTATATTGATGATTTGAGATGTCTTGAGTGCATATGATTGTGGTATTTATGATTTACGTATTTGCATGTATTTCGATATTTATGGTTTTAGATGTGCTTATACATGCTGATATTTCTATGATGGTTTGATGGAATGGTTTTGGATTTGGAAATGTGGAATCGGGCATGAGACCCATTTGAGTTGGAAACTATCGGACTTGAAGTCTAGTTGAATTACGATATCGGGCTTGAAACCTAGTTAATTATGGTATCGGGCTTGAAGCCCAATTGATTTGTGATATCAGGCTTAAGACCCAATTGGTTTATGATATTGAGCTTGAGGCCCAATTGGCTTATGATATCGGGTTTGAAACCTAGTTCATTTGTGGTATCGGGCTTGAGGCCCAGTTGATTTAAGGTATCAAGCTTGAGACCCAGTTGGTTTATGGTATCGGGCTTGAGGCCCAGTTGATTGATGGTATCGGGCTTGAAGCCCAATTGATTTATAGTATCGGGCTTGAGTCACAGTTATGGTTTATGAAATAAGAATTCGAGTTTAAGACCCTATTGAGATGTGAATTTGGGCTGAGTCCCTGTGAGATTTGGATTTGAATCGGATTCGAGGAATCCTGGATTATGATTCGGGCATGAGACCCAGTTGAACTATGATTTGAAAGAAAGTATGTGAATATTTATATACCCTCCTATATGAGCTGAGTAGTCTTCTCCAGACGTCAATGATCCTGGAGTATCACGATCCACTACCTAGGAAGAGTGACTCCGAAAGGGAGCACATGCCCAGGAGTGAGAGATATGATATAGTCTCGAACAGGGTCCAGAGACAGGTCCTCCTAGACGTCGTAGATCCTGGGGGTAGACTCGAAAATGAGACCCGAGTAGTATGCATACTGTAGATATATCGTGACGGGTTCTTGATTGGGCATATGAGATGTCGAGGATGGGTTATATATATATATATATACGTATATGATATTTCACCGAGAATGGTATTGGGGCTGAGACCCTGTATTCTATGATTTGGACTCAGACTTCGATCTGGATTTCTTTGATTGAATTTTGGGCTGAGACCCTAACTGAGGAAATGACTTTGATTGAGAAACATTTTTCACGGTGTTTGATTTGAAAAGCATTTTGTCTTGCTTATGGAAAGTAATTGAAATAAAGTGGTTTTATGATGCATGCATGCTTTTACGTGAAGGATATAAATGTTTTTTCGATACAAATGATTTTATAAACTGTTATTTTGTCCACTCACAGCTTTTATGGTTTTAATACCCTTCAGGTTGATAGCGGATGCAAGCTATAGGAGAGATCGAGACATCACATGCCACCACCTATCCTGGTGTACTCTGATGGACCCCGAGCGGATGACGAGTTTATCCCTAGTCTGACACACGGTGTCAGACGAGAGCAGGTACGTCCCACGATAATCTAGGAGATTTGGGATGGGTCCTGTCATATCACATATTAGTATCACAAACCAAACACATAACAAGAACCACGGGCCTACGCCCAGAACACAATCAATAGCATTCTCGCAAAACGTGCCATAAATATACTTTCGTAAAATAAATCACAAAAAATCTTAAGAAATTTATAAATATCTTCAAATCACAATATCTCATGTCACAAACCATATTTAACCCAAATCCGTAATTTAAACGAAATCTAAAAACAGAATCTCGAGAAACCTCGTAAAACGTGCAACAAAATAACTTTCGCAAAATCCGCCAAAAATCATATAAAAATCTCAATCAATCTAATATCATCAAAATCACATAGAAACACAATTAAATCATATAAGTATGCATGCATAATAGTTTAGGGAAAAGAAATTCCACTCACACTGCTCGTGTAATCGAATCCCGCTCTACAAGCATTTCTGTAATTTCCGAGAATCTCAAAATCTGTAAAAAAAAAAAAATCACCTATAAGAGTCACTAACCATCTCAAATAACTTATATTTTAATTCCATAATTTTTTTGGATTTTTAAATGAATTTAAAATGACCCCTAAACCTTCGGACAACCAAAATTACCTCGAAACAGTGTCCGATCGACTAGAAACTTGTGCCAAAAAGTTTGTAACATCGAAAAGGATAAAAAATCATGTTGATCGTACCCTCAGAATCGTTGGCACCCACCCACACGCTCTTCCTGAAGCCGCTACGCGTGAGGCCACGTGCCAACTCTATTCTCTTCCACCTGTTTCTCTACAAATGGGTCGCTCGACCCGGTTTCAACCCAATTTCAATTTCCACTAATTACAAGCAATTCTTCAATTCCAATTAAAAAAAAAACATCCTAGGATACCCAAAAACATAAATTCAAGTTCAGTTCATCATTATCTTACCTCAAACTAGTCGAATTTCAATTCGAAATTTTGAAAAGGTCGCATGCTCTGTTCTCGGCTCAAACCTTGTCAATTCCTTTCGATTTTGTGATGGTTCAACTCGTTTGGATCCTAGGAAGCATAATCCAAATGTAGTTTCAACAATTAAGGTCTAAAACTGAAATTCGAATTCAAGGTTTCTGCCAAAATTCTGGGTTTTCGGGTTCAGTCTTCTTGAGTTCTTCTTCCTTTCTTTTTCTTTTCCTTTTCTCTCTTCTTTCCTCTCTCTCTCTCTCTGTTTGTCCTTTGCACTCAATTGCTCCCGATCTTCTCTTTCTCTCAAGCTCTTGTTTGGAGAATTTCACACACCAATTTTTACCCAAAACCCATACAACATATAACCATATACATATATCACCACCGCCACACCTTGGCGGTGCACACACACCCACACGGCACAAAAAAACAAGGAGACGAGCACAAGTGTCACCATCACACTTATCCTTTAGTGTGAAATTACAAATATACCTTTGAAAGCACATTTACCAAAATTCCCTTTACCATTTTAGACTCGTAATCAATTCATCCGATCTCCGATTTTGGCATGCCAACTGTCTACGAACTCAGGATTCCGAGACATTCATAACGGTCTTTTCGAAATTTCCAAAAGGCTTTCACATCAAAAAGTCAACTTTTGACTTCATGGGCAAAATGATCAATTTGATCCGACTTTTCCAATTTTACCCTCGTTGAAAGTCCATAAATACATGTGAGAGGGAGCCAAGACTCCAGTGGAGCCCCTCCCTCAATCGGTGCGTATAAGGACTATTTTGTTGTAGAGAACTCGAGTACGTATTGGATCGATAACTTGTAATTTAAGATACTTGAAATTATAAGTGGATGTGTTTTTATTGTAAACATAGAAGAAAACTTATCCAATTCAATCCCTTAAAATAGTATAAGATTAGAAAAGGCACGTAAGTTTCATTCTCTATTTACTCCACACACAATGAAATGTCATTCATTTCTACCTTCAAGATGCCTTCAATTTTATAAATTATCCAATTCAATATTACTTACCAAACGCGAAACATTCCTTAAGGTCGCATTAATGTTTCGCATTTGGTGAGTCATAATAAATTGGATTTGATAACTTATCAAGTTTAATATATTTTGATTGTAACCATGAATATTTTTCATTATAAAGAGATTATAGTAGATTAGAATATACAAGGAAACCTATTCGCCCAGTACAATCCCTTAAAAACCTTGACATACGTGCAATGAAAAGATATTCACCATTTATTTTCAAAATGCATTTAATTGATAAATTATTCAATCAATTTAATACAACGCATTAAGGCCGGAATATAAAATGGTACCTTCCGTAGGCCATGAAGAGTGGTGCCTCGAGAAGCACATTGTTTTTTGTTTTGTCATTAACACATAGTATCTTAAAATTAATAATTATAAACTAATTTACGATAGGGGCAGAAAGACATACATACTTTGCAGCACACCACTATCACAGTTAGGATATCATTGAGAAAGAATCAAATTCATAATTAACTAGGAGCATACTGGGTCTGGGAACTCCTTAAGTGGAGGACATTTGAAGTTGCCAAAAACTGGAGGAGTGCTTCATCATTTGGAGTGCGCTCCAATATTTAAGCTTTCCCTCATCACTTCCTTCGACTGCCTTAACCACTTCGTAATATATCATCACAATTATATATGGGTCACGAGGTAATCAAATTATCAAACATCTAAGCCTAAATGGAAAAGTCATTGATCCATTCTGTATCTCAAGTGATTAAGAATGTATGTATGGTATATACTGCAATGTTAATAATATAAATTTCATATTCGAGTCCCCGGCCCTCTGATGATATTACATTGAAGGACAGTAAAAATCTTGGGGTTCGAAGAAAGGAGTCGGAGAATGAGGCTGAGGTAAATGGTGGTGGAGTCATGGCTTGCAATGATCATAGTGATGAAATTATCAATAAATAACCTCCTCCTCCTGCAGAGTCTCGACGTCTTCATCTCTCAGGCGAACGAAGACTGAGATGAAGTCATTCGCCGGCTGCCGGGTTATTGCTTCATTTTTTTCATCATCCTCTTCTTCCTTTTGTCGATTATGCATGAGTTTCGTGGGGATCTTTGAGATCCTGCCACGTGCCTGCATGGCTTTGTAAAATACGGTTCCTGGAATGTTCACTGGAATTGCCCAGAGGCTAGCTCTTGATGGTAAAGAATAAATTCTTCAAATAATGCATTTTTCTCCTTCCTTTCTGGCTTCTGCTAGTCCAAAAAAAAAAAAAAAAAGCTGCAGGTCACCAGCTTGAATGTTAATTTCTTCACTAAACCCATCATTTGTACCAAATCATTGTCGTTCAGCTCCTCTAAAGTACAAAAGAAAAAAAAAAGGGAAACTATATTCGGATTCAAAATACAAGTACAATACATTCAAAAATAAGAAGGAAAAAGAATTCCATCACGTACATTTTTCTTTTTCGAAAAGAGCTCTAATAAGATATTTTGTTTTGCATCGAAAAAATAAGACAGAAAATACAATGAGATCCATTAATTGAATGATGTTTTGGCTTATATATATTCAATTTCATACGCCGCCTAATCAACAAAAAGATTGAAATACCTTATTTTGTTTCGTTGATATAATTTAATAATAATTTTTTTCACGATGAACCTCTATACATAACCCCTAATCAACGATTTGATACAAGACGACTGCAAGCAGGCTTCTCCTTTTTCCCCCCCTTATAATGAAACTGTGCGTTTTGAACCTAGAATTAAAAAAAAATATTACAACACGGCGTCGTTTTGTATGTTTAAAACAAAACAAAACAAAAGCCCATAACTTCATCTTCTTCGTCGAACTCTGGTAGCCCAACAGAGCGGAGGGTTAATGGACGAGGGAGACGGCTTCTCCCTCAGGTTTCTCCAGCAGTAGCAGGGTCAAATGACCCTCCTTGCCCCTTAGTCGGTTTGATAGTGATTACATAGAGAGAGGATTCAAACTTGAAGAAGAAGATTTAAACACAGATGCATGAAAAGAATACAATCACTTTCTACAAAATTAACATGACTACATTCATGTTTATTATAAAAAAATATTAAATAAAAAAACGAGTATGCTACGAGATAATATTGTGATTTTGAAAACGAGGTACGAGAAATCCTCATATAAAAAGATAAAGACAAAAAGAATCTCAAATTTTGTATTTTTTCGTATGTTTTCCTTGAATATAAATATGTTATATATTTGAGCTGCTATTGTTTGGTTTCTAACCCGATATTAGAAAAAATTAGATGAAAGAAAAGAAAACTAACTCAATCGATTGAGTTCGATTTTGAGAGTTTAAATGTGCAATTTTATTTGAGATTTCTTATTAATTATAACAGAAAAAGAAATATCGTTTAAACGTTATTTTTAGAGATATATTATATACGCATGAATGTTTTCGTAACGAATATATTTAGTGGTATATTGTGGTGATTATGTAAATATTTATTATGTACAATTCCCTCCCTTGAACCCAAGCCAGTGATAGTGGACTTTTATTTTGGGTGAACTCAAGGGTGGGGTAGTAGACGCATCAGCTCAAGTTGGGACTTGTGTTGTAATGTGGAGGCTGACCTAAGTAGTGGATGTGGCCTTGTGGCCTTGTGGCTAAGGGAGCAAATCTGTTCACTTCAACCAATCTATATTCATCTATAGTCGATCTGATTTTTAATCCGAGTACGTAAGTTTACAATAAAGTTTTTGTAGGTTAAGCTTTAGAATTGAATGGACGCAAGGTAATCTCTAGCAATGCGGCTAGCCATGCTAAAATTTTACGCGTCTAAAAACATTATTCTTTAATGAATAGTATAACTGAATCCTATAGACATAAAGAAAAGAGTGAAGGGACTCTCTCTCCCTAGCCTATTCTGAACACACCTCGTACTTCGGTATGCCCTATTTTTCCTTATGTTTCAATTTTTACCCCAAATCTTCATATCTTTCCACATCTCAGTCATTCACACTTTCATCTCCTCCACTTTACCTTCATATCTACTTGTATCATGTGCTTATTCTCACCCAAAAATTTGATGTCCTAGAAACACCCTTCTTCCCCGCTGCAATCCCCCATCTACAACTCCATTCCTTTCTCGGTGTGGTTTATTTTAAGGTCTTTAATGACCCTTCGGATTGTTGTGCAGATTGTTAGTGGATTTTTTCTCCAACATTATTCTCTACAGATCCTCCTTGTGGCTCCTTTTTTTTCCTGGTTTCCTCATAGCGACGACAGATGCGGCATCAGAAGATCAATGGCAGTTGCTGCTATTGTATTAGGGTTAATGATGTTGCTAGGGTTTTATTTAGTTGCACTTTTGTTGTTTTGGATAAGTTACTGTTTTAATTGGGGCCATTGGGCGTTTAGTTTTATTTGAATGAGCCTTATTCTATTTATGCTTATTTGTAATTGGGTTTTCTATTTAAGTTTTAATCTCTTTATCTTAGATTAATGAATATGTCATTGGATAAAAAAAAATGAATAGTATAAAATTATATTTTATCACCTCCAATAATAAATGACTATATTATATTTTTTTAATAAATAAATAAATAAAAGAGGCTAATTCACTTAAAGGGTCACAATTTAGTCATCTCAAAGGACTGTCCAATTATAATTTTACGACACTTCTAAAAAATGAATTTTGACATAATCTTTTATAATTTTGGATTTTTTGTCAACATCTAAAGTCTAGAGATAATCAACATCCGAAAACAAAAATGAATATGAATTCGAATAATTTAAATGTTAAAATGTAGGAATCCCATCAAAATTTAATTTTATAATAATGAATCAAAATAAAATTGACCTTCCAAACCGCCAAATTTGGACCGCTAGAAGCCGCCCAACAATTGTTGCAGTTTCTGTAGGACCTGTAGGTAGGTAGGTAGGTGTATGTATGCAAATTGCAAAGAGGACGCCAGTTATGCATAGCAGCCAAGAGACCCAAGACTCAAAAAACAGTGCCAACAGCAAACCGACGGGATTAATAGGAGGAGGTAGGTACAAGGAATGGTTGTTGCAAGCTTCAATTCTTGAACATGTGGCTACCTACACACCTTGGAATATGGTTTCTCACAAATGACAATCAAATAGGATTTTTCCAAAATGCCCCTGGCCTTTGAAGAAGGATACTAAATTAATAAATTCTATCCTCAAGAGAGCTTGTTGTACCAATTTTGCTAAACAATCCTTGCACACCAAGCCACTATCTTGGTATGAATACTTAATTTTTTTTTATATTCAAAGAAACTTTTCATAATATAAATATATGTTTTTAATATCCACAATTTTTTTTTTAAGGAATTCTTATATACGATAGTTATACGATTCTTGTAATACTTATGATATGCGATGATAAAGTTACCTACTTTAGGTGTTAATTGGGACCTAAAAGTTCTACATAACCAAAATTTGGGGATTGTTCTTGGAATTTCCCCATGACAAAGTTAAGTTGGGGAAAGAGAGATGTAATCACGCTTTTCAACCTCCAAAACAAGTACCTACCACCTGGCCAAGACTGGAAGGCATTGCCAGCTTGAAACACTATAAACCAAGATATAAAAAGAGCCTTAAACACCAGCCATACCCTCATTGCTTTTAAGACCACCATTTCAATCTTCTTCCTCCATCAATTCCCCAAAATTAAAGCCACCAGCAACAGTAAGAGCTCTCTATCTGTCTCAATGTTCATCTTTTTCTTTAATTTTTATGAATTTTCTTAAAATGACTAAAGTTTCAATATTTTTTCACCACAGTGGGTACTGAAGTTGTGTTGGTAGACGAAGTCCCCTTCCCTCCTCAGATCACAACCACCAAGCCATTATCTCTTCTGGGTCATGGTAAAAACCCTCATCTTTCACCTGCAATCCTTACTATTGCTGTGATGAAGTACAAAAGTAAAAGGAGAAATTACTAATGGAGGTAATTGGGTTTTTACAGGAATCACTGACATAGAGATCCACTTTCTCCAAATCAAGTTCACAGCAATTGGGGTGTACTTAGACCCTGAAGTTGTGGCACATCTTCAACAATGGAAGACCAAGAAGGCAGTTGAGCTTGCGGAAGATGATGATTTCTTTGATGCTCTTATCTCTGGTAAGTTTTAAAGGTAAAATTTTTGTTTTCTCATCCATCCAAAGTTGCAATCTTTAGCTTTCATTTTGAAAATCCTTTATAAAAATAATAACCCTTTTGATGAAATTTTGTTTTTCGTGCAGCTCCTGTTGAGAAATTCTTGAGGGTTGTGGTGATCAAGGAGATCAAAGGATCTCAATATGGAGTGCAACTTGAGAGTGCGGTGAGGGACAGATTGGCAGCTGATGACAAATATGAAGAGGAGGAGGAAGAAGCCTTGGAAAAAATTGTTGAGTTCTTTCAATCAAAATATTTCAAGAAAGATTCCATCATCACCTTCCATTTTCCGGCTACTTCTCCCACTGCTGAGGTTCGATTTGAGACTAGAAAACTAAAATTTAAGCTCTAAATGCCGATTTTGCACCTTAAAACAATCAATCATATATGACAATAAATGGGATTTTGTGTGTGTGCAGATTGTGTTTAATGCTGAAGGGAAGGAAGAGTCAAAAATAAAAGTGGAGAATGCAAATGTGGTGGACAATATCAAGAAATGGTATTTGGGAGGAACTAGAGGGGTGTCTCCTTCAACCATAACCTCCTTAGCCAATGCACTCTCTTCTGAGTTGACAAAGTGATTATGATGATGATCTTGTCGTTATGATTTTGGGGTTTTTGATCGGTTTTTTATGCTCTTGTGACTTATGCTTAATAAAAGCAAATGATGTTATTGTAGACTTCTGCTTGCCCTTCATTTCTGTTTGTTAGATTACGCGTTGATAAGGCTTATGTGTCATTTTATTGAAAATTTGTAATGCAAAACATGGCCTACTCAATGCTAATAGTCTAATAAGCCCATTTAAGGGACTCATGTGGGCTCATGATTTTTGTCTCAAATTAGATTTGTAATTGAGTCCCACAGTCCAGCTTGACGAAATCGAGCTCAATACTATCTTTTTTTTCTTTTAAGACGGAAAAGTAATTACTTTGTTCTTCTGGCCAAAACAGTCACATGACTCACATGGTTACAAGAGTGAGTAGTGAGTACAAGAGTTGCCTGTCTTCATGCATATGCTCTTCATCATAGCATTAGTCAATTGTACATGACTGGAAGCACCAATTCTAGCTCTCTTGCAGATAGAAGAAATCTACCAGAAGCAAAAAGTCTAGTGGTTTTTTTGGGTTTTTTTTTTTTGGTCAAGAAGTCTAGTGATTATGAAGACTTAAAAGGGATCAATTTAGAACCAATATTTAGTCAAAGCACTAGCACTCATAACGCCAAAGCTCAAGAATTATAAAAGCAGCAGCTGAATCTTATATGCGAATTGACTACTTCGTCCCCTTCTAACTTGCTTTTGAAATAGCAATCTGCAGGCCAGCTGTCCTCGTCCTGGAATTGTTCTTGGTCAGCTACTCGGCTGCCCTGGGCATGGAAACTTATAAATGCGCCTCATCCCTCTATAGCACTGAATGCCTTCCATTCTCTCTCTCCCTCTCTCTACAGTTATCAATTCTCTTCCAGTTAGGTACTTGAGATTTCATCACCCAAAGCAGCAATTTTTCCTCTTGTCAAGTCTTTGGCAAGTTTGTTGCTCATGTTGAGCTCGATCGGCTAGGATTTGGCCAGCTCTGGTTCTGCAGTTGTTCATGTCCAAAATGTTTTTCTCATTTTAGGAATTGAGTGTCTCGAGGTAACCCTTACTGAACCTCCACGCGCAACCCGAGCTACGGAGCGAGTGTGGAAAGGGGGAGGGGTGGTGGTCGGGGTTGACCATTCATAGGGGGTCGCTTTTTGTTGGTGATGTGTTGAGAGTGATGCTATATGGGCTGAGCGTGATGAGTCTTTAGCTAAGGTCATTCCTTAAATGGGCAGACCATGAAGTAAGTAGGTCTTTTAACTCAAGTGCAGGCATGCCACTAGTAGAAACTGCTACTAAACAGTGTAAATGAGTTCTTTTTTCAACCCAATAACATTTCTTCTTATCCAAGCGATCTTGAGTCAAGCGGACAAGATTAGCTTGCGCTGTTCTTTTCTATACCTTTTTCAAGAACTTTAGAAATTTTCTTTCCAGCGTAGTCCCAGTTCAATTATTTAGCCATTATATTCTGGTTGGCGATCTTATTATTTCAGTAGTCAGGTGGCTAGAAATCCTAAGTTTCCTCAAATCGGAATCAAAATATTCGGATCAATGCTCAAAGATGATGTTCCAACTTGGAAAGTCGTGAACCACACATAGATAATGTATCTATAGTACCAATTACTACTAAATCTGGTTTGTATTGAAATGGAAGTGAAAATACAAATACTGGAATGTAAAAGTATTGGAATTGAATTGAGCAACAACTAAATTATAAGTACATAAAAATAAATTATTTCTTTCGCATTCAATCCCATATCAAACAAGAAATTTCAAAAATTATCAACTGAAATGAATATCAGTCAGAAAACATACAACGAGATGGCAGAGCACTCATATGTGACTGCAAGATGTCGAAAGAGAGGTTTGAGCACCTCAATGACTGGCCATGAACTGGCAGTCGGGATGACTTTTCGTGAATTGGTAGTCGAGATAACCTTCTGTGAGCCGGTAGTTGGGATGAGTTTTCATGAGCTGGTAGTCGAAATAATTAACCGTTATGACAATGTTTAGTCAGAAAGAAGGTTAATCGTCTACGAGGCTCAACGACCATCCATGAACTAGCAGTCGGAAAGAGAGAATGTTTAGTCAGAAAGAAGGTTAGTGTAGAAAATAAAACTAACCATTATGACATTACTACTGGAGCGATTAGAAAAATGGTTAGACATTTGCATAAATGCCTCGATGAGGTAAGAAGTGAAGTTGCATCTTGATTTCCTAGATCGAAATAAGTTGTTTTTTCCACAAGGACTAGCCTTTTTTAAATTATGAAATCTTGGTAAGATGTTCATAGGTTCAGAAACTGATGGAGATCAATTTACTAAGTTTGAGTGGTTATTGCTGGTGCTTTGAGAAACTGGGTTCTTCTCCTTATAGGCGGTGATGAAGGTGATCGAGTTGCCAAGTTAAGCCTCTGATGGGTCCCATGATTTTGTTCTTTCTGTTGAAAATCTATCCCTTGCCTTCATTTTCTTCACGTATCAAAACCGACCATCCTTTCTTTTTCTTCATGTTTCAAGTAGTCGATTGGGTCCCAAATGAAAATCCAATACACCCATCTTGTCACGGATCGTTACATAAACAACCTTACTCGTTGAGAATCGAATACACCCATCTCATATTTTATTTCAATGAACTATTATCAGGATTAGTAATGTTTTTTTCGAAATCGAATGAATTTAGTTGACACTAAACATTTGTTTCTCAAAATCGTTTCTCGATCATGAAAAATTCATCTTCACATCCTATATTTAAATATTTTTACACCTAATAAAATTCAGATGAGAGCTAAAAGAAAAACCCTAGGCTATCAGTTGATCTAAAACCCACCGAACGTTTATAAAGTTTGTTAGTGACTCACGGAACCTGTACGCCTTGGGTTTGCAGCAATCGTCCACTGAATAAATCTTGAGTTTGCAGCAAGCACCAACCAAATACGCAAGGGATTATCTATACTCATTTAAATAACCACATCCACCACCTCCAAGACTTTAGCAGAAAATATGTCCTCAAAATTTCAAGTACGACCCAAAATAAAAAGACTACAAGTAATCTTTGACAAATGACAACACAAATTCATCACTCCTCACCAAGTCGAGTGACTACAATGCAACTACAAGGAATCAATTTGCTCATCCATGACGACCCAGTACCTTATTCGTACGTTTCAATTTGCAACTAAAATAAGTGCTGAAAGGGAAAGGAGGTCAACACATATAGCCACTAAAATCCATACAAAAATGACAGACGAAAAATAAAATGAAATGTCATGATTTCAAATAATATTCTGAATCTCTATTTTGCTGCAGTAAAACATTATTTTAAAGCATGAAATACATGACTACATTAACAATTAAAACCTCCCCCTAAAGTGCTCTCATGAAACAGGAATATTGTTCCTCAATTTTCCCCAACACAACATGTTTAAGCAAAAATCTTTGGAATCCTGGAAAATGGGAATTGGAAGATATTATTGATGAATGGTCCAGTGAAAAATGATGCTCAAGAGAAAAGAAAAAGTTCTCAATTCATTACTTGAAAATGTGGGTTGTGAGGAGGTGGTGCTTGGAATCAAATTTCTCTTTGTGGGCCAGAAATAAAAAAAATGAAGAACGGAAGGGAAAAAAGAGTTTGGGATTCCATTTATTATTCTGTGAGCCCAGAAAGACGCATCCTTTTCCTTTTCCTTTTAATTTTCCCTCTCTCTGAATTCCATATGTTATATGCCCGTCAAATCAAATAAGGAGAACAAAGAAAGGTTAATTCAAGTTATTCAAGATAGGGACAAATTGCTTTAAGAGAGCATCTAAAAGGAGGAAGGCTAAAGACAAGGGATTAGGGGCTAAAGGTAAGATTTAGCCCCTTGTATTTGACTATTCATGATATCTGGCCCAACGTAAAATTTAGTGTTTTTAATGGAGAGGGATAAGAGGTAAGTGTAACGCCCCGGAAAATTCGAAAAATGTAATATTATAAAATAATAAATAAATGACGTTTTTACCCTTGTGATTCGTATGGTCAATTTGTTGACTTTTTGATTGGAGGGTCGAACGGACGTTGAGTGATGACCGTGACGTAGTTCGGGACGTCACGAGTTCATAGACAGGTGGCACGTCCGATTCGGACGAACAGGATGAAAGTTATGATGTTCGGAAGTCCAGGGGCATTATCGTAATTTGGACGTTATATGGGAAAAAGTTGACTTTTTGTTGGACAATTGGTTTTCACATGATTCGAAGACCGTTAGGTTCGTCTCGAGGTCCCGAGTACAACGTCAGGCGGCACGCGCGAAACAGACGTTGGATGACCGAGTTACGGGTCACGGAAGTTGGAGGACAATTTGGTAATTATTACACAGAGGGGCATTTTGGTCATTTCACGGCAGTTACTGTTCACCACCGTGAAAAATAGAGTGCGGCCGTGGTGTTTGTGCGTGCAATTGTTTATAGCTTAGTGGACTGATCTGAGGGTTTGTTTAAGTTGATTGAGGTAGTGGATGCTGGACTGAGTGGCCTTGGTGCACGGTTTGGGCAGGGTTCAGTGCACGGGAGAGATTAGAAAATGGCTGTGGTCTCTGTGCTTGCGGGAAACCGTTTCCAGAGACCTCAGTTGGTCTCCCAAGGGCTGTTGGCCACACTGAACGATTAACTGAGTATGGGAATGGAGAAGGATTCATTTGGGGGTCATTGTGCATCAGTTGAGAGGGCTGAGACTGGGAGAAACCGTGAAGAACCATTTTCGGGTTTTTGGGGGGAAATTTCAGGGTTCAATTCCTACGGGTTTTGGGACCAAACTAGACACACTGAGGGACTTCTGGGAGTGAATGAATCACGACGGTGCAAGAATTGAGGGAGGATGATCGCTGTTGGCCCAAGAACCTGAGTTGCTGTTCAGGGAAGAACCAGTTGGAGGGAAAAATCGAATTCAATTCCGGAGGCGTGTTGAACGAAACCAAGGGCCGTGTTAGACTTCTGGGGTCACTACGAGCACAACCGTGCAAAAATCGAAGGAGGAGGAGGACTGGTTGGCCGGGAACCTGAGTCTCAGTTTCAGAGGAAAACCAGTGTTGAGGACGACGACTTCCAGGTAACGGCGAGTCCAATTGATTGTACCATTGTGTTCGTCTAAGTTCCCTTAAGCTACTGGTGAAATTAATTTGAGAATGGAGTTAGTTTGGGTGAGTTCCAGAAGTCGACTTGTTCGACTGTTTGAGCTTGAGTTGGGTCGATTTAATGTTAGTCGAGATTGATCGTTAGTACAGACCTAAAATTAATGGATTAGAGAAGATAATAGGATTGAAAACGGGAAGAATTGATTGAGAATTGAGCTCGAACTGGTCGGGTTGAGTCGCGGGTAATAGACCCATTTATCAGTCTATTCAGGTAAGGACGAAGGTACTGTAGCTTGGCGCGTGGCCTTCACGCGCAGCCACTTTGGACGGCGCGTGACGGCACGTGTGAGGTTAACTCCGATCACGGTCAACATGAGATTTAATCCTTTCAGTTTAACTAACATTTTATCTTTAGAGTTCGAATCGATCGGGAGTCGTTCGGGATAATTTCGGGAATCCGGAAGGTTAAGTCTCTAAGTTTAATTCCGCCGAAAAATCCGGAAAAATTAGGAAAAATCCTACGAGTTGTTTTGGGATGTTTGTAACCCTCCTTATGCATTTTTACAGGCCCGGACACTTCCGAAGCTACGGAGGAGCGCGCGGGACGCGATTGACGCGTCCTAAAACTGTGAGTGGACTTTTTGATTTCTAAATTGGGCATGCATGACTATTTTACTGGTTTATCTTATGGTTTTGCATATGATTTTATGATGGTGATATGATAATTCGGTTTTACGTATTTTCACGCTTTCAAGATATTCATCGTATTTCACGCAATTCGAGGTTACGATTTTTTCTTATGCATGAATGATGTTTTGATGAAGTATCTGGATATGATTATGCATGTTACGGATTTATGATGTTTTGATTATAATTGTGAAGTGATTTCGGAAATTGCATGTTTTGGAAATTGCATGTGAATTCGGACATAAGTCCTACTATGACGTGATATGATTTCGGAATGATGTTGGGAAACGGTTTATGATAAATCCTAGTTTAATGTGTTAAAAAAAAGGGTTTTGGGTTTAAAGACCCAGTTGATTGTTGGATCCGGTTTTGGGTTTAAAGACCCGGTTTATTGATGACGGGGGCGGGCCCGAAAATTGGGTTTAAAGACCCAGATTGAGTTTAAAGACTCGTGAGTTTAAAGACTCGGTTATTGTGATACCCCCGAGGCCTATTGATCATGTTTTGAGTTTAAAGACTCGTTGATATCCCGGGAAGGCCTGATATTGAGTTTAAAGACTCGGATGGATCCAACGGCATAATTGTGATTATTGATTCACTTTTTACTTGACTTGTGCAATTGATGTTTCAAAATGACGGTTTCTGGATTCTGGTAATGTTAAGTTGTTTTACATGAGTTATGACGAATCTCTGTAACGTTTTTCATGTGTTTCGGAAAAAGAGTTTTCAAAGGTTTAATACGCGATTTTTGAATATTCGGTTATGCATGCGTGTTACAAAACTGGAGGGCGAACCCGATTTCGAAAACTGTTTTCCTGTAAAACTTATGTTTCGGTCCACTCACACTTTGTTATTTTAAATTCCCTCTAGGTCGTGGTACAAGTGCGGGGGCAAGCGCCGAGGCAGAGGCGGAGGCATAAAGTTTTTCGTTGCGGAGTAGTTAGTTCACAGAGTAGGATTTGTTCTTTAACCTGTTTTGTAATATTATGCTCTGTGAAACTGTGGACTTGACGTCCAGTCGGATGAATTTGTTTACTCTCCCTGGTCTGACAATGGGTGTGATGTAATATTATTTAGTTTTCCGGTCTTTTGGATTCGATTGTTAGACGGGAGCAGGATGCTTCCCGATTATCGAGGCGATAATCGGGGTGGGTCCTGTCAATTGGTATCAGAGCCTAGGTTTACGATTCGTGTCTGGCACTCGGGTGTGCCTTGATTATTGTACTAACTTATGCCTCTTTCAGAGAAGGACATCGGCCATGCCTCCGCGACGCGAACCCCCTCCACGACCTGATGGCGATGCCGAGAGTGCTTCAATCGAGCGAGCCCAGCGTCTTGGGGCTACGGTGTTTAGTGGTGGAGCGGATCCCGAGGATGCTCACCGTTGGATTTCTCGGTTCGAGCGGATTTTTGCTGTGATGCACTGTCCTCCTGAGGAGCGAGTTGTATTGGCTACCTTTTTGCTTGATGGATCTGCTTATGAGTGGTGGTACACTCTGGAGTTTTCGGGTTGGGATGCCCGTACAGTGACTTGGGAGACCTTTCGTGAACGGTTTCTGGATCAGTATTATCCCCGTTCATTCCGTGATGCTAGGGAGACCGAGTTTCTGCAGCTCCAACAGGGGAGCATGTCTGTAGCTGAGTATGAGCAGAAATTTCAGATGCTAGCCCGTTTTGCTCCTACTTTTGTATCTACTGAGGCTGAGAAATGTCGTAGGTTTGAGCTTGGCCTACGGGGTGAGATACGGGCCATTGTGACAGCCGGAGCTTTTACTACTCTCAGGGAGTTGTCTGATGCCACAGTGCGGGTTGAGGCCAGTCTCTCGACATGTCCACAGTACTCTGGTGGTGGACAACGTCGAGAGCGTTCATATCCTGGATCGTATGGTCAGAGAGCCCCGAAGAAGGGACGTTATGGTGGAGCCTCATCTGCAGGCAATGATCGTTATGGCAGGCCTGGTAACTATCAGAGTTCCGGATTCCGAGCGCCTAGGGCGCAGACTGCTCCGCAGGCGAGCGCGACTTCGGTTGCTTCCACAGGACGGCAGGGTGGTGGTTTTGCTCCCGATGCTTCCAGTGTTATCTGTTTCTTCTGTGGCGAGCGGGGCCACTATCGGAGGGAGTGTCCATCTTTGCCACAGGGTGGTGGCGCAGGTCGGGGTGGAGCAGAGCAGGGACGGAGCACAGCTGCAGTTTCTGGGACTGGGAGTACTCGAGGAGGTGGTACTGGAGTGGCTAATGGACAGAGGGACCGGGGCCGTGGGCGAGCAGCTGGACCACAGGCCCGAGTTTTTGCTGTTACGCAGCAGGAGGCCAGGGCAGCGCCTGGTGTTGTGACAGGTACACTCACGATCTTTGGACATGATGTTTGTGCTTTAATTGATCCCGGAGCTACTCATTCGTTTATATCGCGGGATTGTGAGTTATTGGCGGGTAGAGAGGTGTCCGCACTAGACTGTGACATGGGAGTGAGTACGCCCACATGAGATGTATTTGTGGTGAATCAAGTGTTGCGGGAGTGTCCCTTAATGGTAGGTGATGTTGGTCTGGTGGCAGATCTGATACTCTTGGCTTGCACGACTTTGATGTCATTTTGGGAATGGATTGGTTGACGCTCCATCATGCTTCTATCGAATGTGTCGATAAGAAGGTTACTTTTCAGAGCCCGGGGTTACCGGAAACCACCTTTCAGGGAATACAACGAGCAACTCCTGTCGGAGTGATTTCAGCCCTGAAGGAAAGTAAGTTGTTGAGGAAAGGGTGCCAGGGATACTTAGCTCAAGTGTGGACTCACGAGCTGCACCATTGAGGGTGGAGGGTATACCGATAGTACGGGAGTTCCCGGATGTCTTTCCGGAGGATCTACCGGGATTGCCACCGCATCGAGATGTCGAGTTCACTATTGATCTGGTTCCAGGTACGCAACCTATCTCTCAGACACCGTATCGTATGGCGCCAGCTGAGTTGAAAGAACTGAAGGCGCAGTTACAAGAATTACTTGAGATGGGATTTATTCGACCGAGTGTATCCCCCTGGGGAGCCCCGGTGTTGTTTGTGAAGAAAAAGGATGGGAGTTTGAGACTCTGCATCGATTACAGGCAACTGAATAAAGTAACAGTCAGGAACAAATACCCATTGCCTCGGATCGACGATTTGTTCGATCAGCTGCGAGGAGCGCAGTACTTCTCCAAAATTGATCTTCGTTCTGGGTATCATCAGTTGCGGGTTAAGGATGAGGATGTACCTAAGAGAGCCTTTAGGACCCGTTATGGTCATTATGAGTTCCTTGTGATGCCATTTGGTTTGACCAACGCACCCGCATCATTTATGGATTTGATGAACCGAGTGTTGCAGCCTTACTTGGATCGCTTTGTCATCGTGTTCATTGACGATATCCTAGTCTACTCGAGAAGTTCGGAAGCGCACGAGGAGCACTTAAGGATGGTGCTGGGTACCTTGAGGGAAAACCAGTTGTATGTGAAGCTCAACAAGTGTCAGTTTTGGTTGACGAGCGTGAGTTTCTTGGGGCATGTAATCTCAACTGACGGGATCAGTGTGGATTCTCAGAAAATTGAGGCAGTGGCGAAGTGGGAACAACCAAGGACCGTCACTGAAGTCAGAAGTTTCTTGGGCTTGGCTGGTTACTACAGGAGGTTTGTAGAGGGTTTCTCTACCATTGCTGCCCCGTTAACGCAACTGACGCGGAAGGGAGTCAAGTTTGACTGAGATGACGATTGTGAGCATAGTTTTCGGGAGCTAAAGGAAAGGTTGACATCTGCTCCTACACTGACCCTTCCAGACGACAGTGGGGAATTCGAGGTGTACAGTGATGCATCCTTACAGGGTTTGGGATGTGTGCTAATGCAGCATGGGAAAGTGATTGCCTATGCTTCACGCCAGTTGAAACCGCATGAGCGCAATTATCCTACGCACGACTTGGAGTTAGCTGCTGTTGTGCATGCGTTGAAAATTTGGAGACATCACCTGTATGGTGCGACTTGCAGAATGTTCACGGATCACAAGAGCCTGAAGTAATTGTTAACTCAGAAGGAGTTAAATGTGAGGCAGCGACGGTGGCTAGAGCTAATTAAGGACTATGATTGCACAATTGAGTACCACCCGGGAAAAGCCAACGTGGTGGCTGATGCTCTAAGCCGGAAGTCAACGCATTCTGTAGCACATCTACGGACGGTTCATTTACCACTTTTGGTTGAACTCCGTAAGACTAGCATTGATTTGGGTTTGGATGGCCAAGGTGTCTTGCTGGCTAATTTTCATGTGAGACCACTTTTGATCGATCGGATCGTTGAGGCTCAATCTCAAGATCCTGTCTCATGTGTACTTCGGATTGAAGTGGAAGCCGGTGAGCGGCTAGATTTCACAGTCAGGGAGGATGGAGCTTTGCTAAAAAAAAGGACGGTTGTGTGTGCCCGACGTTGAGGCGCTGAAGAAGGAGATCTTGGACGAGGCTCATAGTTCGGCCTACGCGATGCATCCTGGTGGGACCAAGATGTATCGTACCTTGTGAGAGCACTACTGGTGGCCGGGTATGAAACGGGAGATTGCCGAGTTTGTCAGCAGGTGTCTGATTTGCCAGCAAGTGAAGGCTGAGAGACAACGACCTTATGGAGCCTTGCAACCACTACCTATCCCGGAATGGAAATGGGATCACCTAACGATGGATTTTGTGTTTGGACTTCCTAGGACACCCAGAGGTCACGATGGAGTTTGGGTGATTGTGGACAGGCTTACGAAATCAGCTCATTTCTTGCCGGTGCGAGAGAACTTCAGAATGACACAGTTGGCTCAGTTGTTTATCAATGAGATCATCCGTTTGCACGGTACTCCAGAATCAATAGTTTCTGACAGAGACCTGAGGTTTACTTCTCGGTTTTGGCAGAGTCTACAGGAAGCCTTTGGGACGAAACTTCGTTTCAGTACGACATTTCATCCTCAGACTGACGGCCAGTCTGAGCGGACCATCCAGACTTTGGAGGATATGATGCGAGCCTGTGTTTTGCAATTTCAGGACACTTGGGAGTCACATCTAGCCTTGATGGAATTTTCCTACAATAACAGCTATCAGGCGAGCATTGGGATGGCTCCGTACGAAGCCTTATACGGACGGCAGTGCAGAACTCCGTTGTGTTGGACGGATGTGGGTGAAAGGAAGCTGACTAAATCCGAATTGGTGGAACTGACAACCGAGAAGGTCAAACTCATCAGATATCGGCTCAAGGCAGCCCAGGACAGACAAAAGAGCTATGTGGACCATCGGATTCGAGATCTTGAGTTTGCGGTCGGAGATCGGGTATTTCTGAAACTGTCCCCTTGGAAGGGTGTAGTGAGATTTGGCAGGCGAGGGGAGTTGAGCCCTCGTTACATTGGACCTTATGAGATCACTGAGAGGATTGGCCCGGTGGCCTACAGGTTGGCACTACCGCCAGAGCTTTCGAAGGTCCACGATATTTTCCACGTGTCGATGTTGCGGAAATACGTGTTCGACGCATCTAATGTACTGGAGGAACAACCCATTGAACTCCGAGAGGATCTGAGTTTTGAAGAACAGCCGATGCAGATTTTGGACCGAAAGGATAAAGTACTACGTCGGAAGACCGTTCCTCTGGTAAAGGTTCTCTGGAGGAACCAGAATGTGGAGGAAGCCACATGGGAACCCGAGACGCAGATGCGAGAACAGTTCCCCTACTTGTTTCCTTGAAATTTCGGGACGAAATTTCTTAAGGGGGGGGGGGGGGGGGGGGGAGATTGTAACGCCCCGGAAAATTCGAAAAATGTAATATTATAAAATAATAAATAAATGACGTTTTTACCCTTGTGATTCGTATGGTCAATTTGTTGACTTTTTGATTGGATGGTCGAACAGACGTTGAGTGATGACCGTGACGTAGTTCGGGACGTCACGAGTTCATAGACAGGTGGCACATCCGATTCGGACGAACAGGATGAAAGTTATGATGTTCGGAAGTCCAGGGGCATTATCGTAATTTGGACGTTATATGGGAAAAAGTTGACTTTTTGTTGGACAATTGGTTTTCACATGATTCAAAGACCGTTAGGTTCGTCTCGAGGTCCCGAGTACAACGTCAGGTGGCACGCGCGAAACGGACGTCGGATGACCGAGTTACGGGTCACGGAAGTTGGAGGACAATTTGGTAATTATTACACAGAGGGGCATTTTGGTCATTTCACGGCAGTTACTGTTCACCACCGTGAAAAATAGAGTGCGGCCGTGGTGTTTGTGCGTGCAATTGTTTATAGCTTAGTGGACTGATATGAGGGTTTGTTTAAGTTGATTGAGGTAGTGGATGCTGGACTGAGTGGCCTTGGTGCACGGTTTGGGCAGGGTTCAGTGCACGGGAGAGATTAGAAAATGGCTGTGGTCTCTGTGCTTGCGGGAAACCGTTTCCAGAGACCTCAGTTGGTCTCCCAAGGGCTGTTGGCCACACTGAACGATTAACTGAGTATGGGAATGGAGAAGGATTCATTTGGGGGTCATTGTGCATCAGTTGAGAGGGCTGAGACTGGGAGAAACCGTGAAGAACCATTTTCGGGTTTTTGGGGGGAAATTTCAGGGTTCAATTCCTACGGGTTTTGGGACCAAACTAGACACACTGAGGGACTTCTGGGAGTGAATGAATCACGACGGTGCAAGAATTGAGGGAGGATGATCGCTGTTGGCCCAAGAACCTGAGTTGCTGTTCAGGGAAGAACCAGTTGGAGGGAAAAATCGAATTCAATTCCTGAGGCGTGTTGAACGAAACCAAGGGCCGTGTTAGACTTCTGGGGTCACTACGAGCACAACCGTGCAAAAATCGAAGGAGGAGGAGGACTGGTTGGCCGGGAACCTGAGTCTCAGTTTCAGAGGAAAACCAGTGTTGAGGACGACGACTTCCAGGTAACGGCGAGTCCAATTGATTGTACCATTGTGTTCGTCTAAGTTCCCTTAAGCTACTGGTGAAATTAATTTGAGAATGGAGTTAGTTTGGGTGAGTTCCAGAAGTCGACTTGTTCGACTGTTTGAGCTTGAGTTGGGTCGATTTAATGTTAATCGAGATTGATCGTTAGTACAGACCTAAAATTAATGGATTAGAGAAGATAATAGGATTGAAAACGGGAAGAATTGATTGAGAATTGAGATCGAACTGGTCGGGTTGAGTCGCGGGTAATAGACCCGTTTATCAGTCTATTCGGGTAAGGACGAAGGTACTGTAGCTTGGCGTGTGGCCTTCACGCGCAGCCACTTTGGACGGCGCGTGACGGCACGTGTGAGGTTAACTCCGATCACGGTCAACATGAGATTTAATCCTTTCAGTTTAACTAACATTTTATCTTTAGAGTTCGAATCGATCGGGAGTCGTTCGGGATAATTTCGGGAGTCCGGAAGGTTAAGTCTCTAAGTTCAATTCCGCCGAAAAATCCGAAAAAATTAGGAAAAATCCTACGAGTTGTTTTGGGATGTTTGTAACCCTCCTTATGCATTTTTACAGGCCCGGACACTTCCGAAGCTACGGAGGAGCGCGCGGGACGCGATTGACGCGTCTTAAAACTGTGAGTGGACTTTTTGATTTCTAAACTGGGCATGCATGACTATTTTACTGGTTTATCTTATGGTTTTGCATATGATTTTATGATGGTGATATGATAATTCAGTTTTACGTATTTTCACGCTTTCAAGATATTCATCGTATTTCACGCAATTCGAGGTTACGGTTTTTGCTTATGCATGAATGATGTTTTGATGAAGTATCTGGATATGATTATGCATGTTACGGATTTATGATGTTTTGATTATAATTGTGAAGTGATTTCGGAAATTGCATGTTTTGGAAATTGCATGTGAATTCGGACATAAGTCCTATTATGATGTGATATGATTTCGGAATGATGTTGGGAAACGGTTTATGATAAATCCTGGTTTAATGTGTTAAAAAAAAGGGTTTTGGGTTTAAAGACCCGGTTGATTGTTGGATCCGGTTTTGGGTTTAAAGACCCGGTTTATTGATGACGGGGGCGGGTCCGAAAATTGGGTTTAAAGACCCAGATTGAGTTTAAAGACTCGTGACAGGACCCGTCCCAACTAGACGTCAAAAACCGTGCCCGGTTCTGCTCCCGTCTGACAAGTCAACTAAAGGTCCGAAACTCCCCTTCAGTGCTTGCCAGACAAGGGATGTTTGTGCGGATTTCTGCTGCTGTCACTGCCTCACGATCAGTCCCGAACGTAGTACCACGGCCTGGAGGGTCACAAAACAGAAAAGGTGTGAGTGGACAAAAATGACCTCTGATAAAAACATTTGCCAAAATTACAATCTTACCCTCTAGTTTTCACAAACTTGCATGCATATCGTAAAACATGAGTAATAGTATGAAATCATTCAAGTATGTACAGTGGACCGATAAAATCAAAACATATTTACCCATGGTCCGTAAAACTCATGTTCACCAAATCAGTTCATATTATAAAACATCTAATCCCGGCTCTCAGGCCAAAACATGTGAAAACATAATCACTGGCCACAAAGACCAAAAACCCGTACTCAATACCAGTACATCATCACAATCAATACCAATCAGCACTAATCACCAGTGCACAAGAAATATATCAATCCAATCAATCCGCACTACTCACAAGTGCACAATATCACAAATCACATCTGCACTACTCACAAGTGCTGCACTACGCGTAGGCCAATATCCAGTCACTCTCTCGGGAACAGACACCTCTGGGATCAACCCCCTCGGGCTCAGTCACCTCTGGACGAACACATCCTCAGGATCAGACACCTCCGAGTGGTACATCCAGGCTCAGTCTCATCCGAGAAGCTGACTACCATAGGATCAACTCCCAATCCTACAATCACATCCCCCAAGCTCCGGTCGTCTGGGTAATCCCCCCCAAGCACCGACTGTTTGGGAATATCACAATCACAATGAAAACCATCCCGGGAATTACATCCCAAAACATTTCAATCAAATCTTGACTTCATACCAAGTCAAGATCATTCTCAACTGGGTCTCAAGCCCAAAATACCTTTTACACATAAACCGTTAAAATCACATTTAAATCAACAGAATAATCCGGAAATCATTATTGACTCACCAACCAAGTCAAAATATCATTTTAGAAATCATTTAGACTCCGGGCCTAGCCCAAAACATCATTTGCACGTACCTCGTAAAACGTGCCCAAAAGACTGATTAAAATAATCATAAATTCCCAATAAATCATTAATTTCACAAATTCACAAGTGACTCCAAATCCGAGTCAAAATCACTATTCACTTGGGTTCTCATGCCCACAATATCATCATCACACAAATCCATGCGTTGCAACCTTCGTTGCCATTTTCACATAAATCCACAAAATCAATCACTGACTCATAACCCGAGTCCAAATATCATTTTCAACTTCCTGACTCATAACCCGAGTCAAAACATCATTTTCAATCCATGACTCAATAATCCGAGTCCAACCATTATTTTCAATCAATTCCAATCCCGGACTCATAAACCAAGTCCAAACATCATTTTTACCAAATTTCGTAATTTCTCGAAATCGCCCAAAATAATAATATAATATTCATAAAATCGAGAAATTACCGGATTGAAACACAAATCATGCCCAAGCATATAAAATCATATAATAAGGCATTTAAATCATATATGCATGCATCACAGTTAGAAAACAAAGTCCACTCACACACACCGTCCAAAACGGTCCGTTTCCGAGCTGCACGTTTTTCCGTAAAATCTGGAAATCACAACTCCTGTCCAAAATCATTATAGAGGGTTACTAACATCTCAAAATACATCATTTAATTTTCCCCAATTTTTCCGGGATTTAAATACGTATTTTTAACGTAATACAAAACTTCGGATACGCGGAACATTATCGAAACAATATCCGATTTCCCCGAAATCAACGTCAAAATGTTCGATACACTGAGAGGATCAAAAGTCATGTTGACCTCACCTTTAGACTAGGCCGGACGCGCCCTCACGCGCCGCCGTGAGTGGCTGCGCGTGAAACCCACGCGCCAGCTACAATGCTGTCTCCCTCACCTGTTTGTCTGGTAAACGGGTCGTTTAACCCGCGATCAGACCCGGTTCCAATCCTAACAATTCGACACTGAATTCTTCAATTGATCAATCAATTAGCTTCTCCTTAAGTCCAATTAGAGTTCTGTAACAATAATTCCATGAAACATTACCTCAATCCTCACGATCACAGATGATCAATCGAAGGACATCCAACCACTGTTCATCCTTCGAAAACCATCAAACCTTCTTGATTTCGTTCAATTGATTCACCAGTAAGCTTCAATGGACTCAGGTAAGTATTTTCCCCAACTCAATTGCATCAATTCGTGGCTCAAATTCCACGACTCAAACTCGATTCTTCGTCACTGTGCAACCATGGAGCTTCATCGATCTCCAGTGTTTTCCTTCAATTGATCCATCCAGAAGCATCGTGGGATCCTCAGGAACACAATCCCCACATCAATTTCGTCAATCAAAGCCTCAATTCCCTCGACTCAACCTCGAGAATTCTGAAAGTTTCCTTCCTCAGTTCTACCTCAATTCGACCTCAATTCCACTTAGTTCCTTCTACAAAATTGATCGTAGTAATCCCAGAAGACAGAAACTGAACCCAATTTCGATCAACAAGGCTCAATTCATCCAATTTGATTTTTCCTCCCAAAAACCCAATTTCGAATTCCTAGTTTTCAGCCACTGTCAACCTCCCGTGTTTACCCAGTTGAGTTAGTCTCAACAAGCACTCGATTTTGCCCTCAAAACCAGTTAGAAATGGCAGCAAACACTCTCCAATTTTGCTGCTCAATGCTCACGGGTAAGAAGAACAAAGAAGGAGAAAATTAAGGAGAAAATGGAGGAAATGATGAAGGATAAATGATGATGTTGTAATGATGGTATTGGGAGGGAAACATGGACCAGATTTCAGGGGATGGGTGACACTTGTCACTCATCCGAATGTGCACAGTCACCGGGTACTGTTCAAATTAAAATATTATTTTAATCCCGGTTCGTTCAGTTAATCGAGCCCGATTCCGTGACCATAACTTCGTCGTCGAATCTCCGATTTCGGCATGCCGCCTGTCGTTGAATTCGTATCGACGAGACCTACGTAACGGTCCTTGGCCCTCGTCCATCGGACCTCCCAATCAAAAAGTCAACATTTGGCCCCTTATATGCCAAATTACCAAAATGCCCCTCAACTTCCGAACATCATAACTTTCTCTACCAATGTCGGAATCGAACGTGCCACCTGTCTATGAACTCGTGACGTCCCGAACTACGTCACAGTCATCGGTCAAAGTCCATTTGACAGCCCGAACTAAAAGTCAACATTTTGCCCACACTAGGGGCAAAACGGTCATTTTGCACGTTTCGTCCGATTTCACTCAACTAATCCCTGATTAGTCATTCTAAATCATAATTAATTAATATCGAACCCCGATATTCGGGACGGGTCCTTACACTCGTGAGTTTAAAGACTCGGTTATTGTGATACCCCCGAGGCCTATTGATCATGTTTTGAGTTTAAAGACTCGTTGATATCCCGGGAAGGCCTGATATTGAGTTTAAAGACTCGGATGGATCCAACGGCATAATTGTGATTATTGATTCACTTTTTACTTGACTTGTGCAATTGATGTTTCAAAATGACGGTTTCTGGATTCTGGTAATGTTAAGTTGTTTTACATGAGTTATGACGAATCTCTGTAACGTTTTTCATGTGTTTCGGAAAAAGAGTTTTCAAAGGTTTAATACGCGATTTTTGAATATTCGGTTATGCATGCGTGTTACAAAACTGGAGGGCGAACCCGATTTCGAAAACTGTTTTCCTGTAAAACTTATGTTTCGGTCCACTCACACTTTGTTGTTTTAAATTCCCTCCAGGTCGTGGTACAAGTGCGGGGGCAAGCGCCGTGGCAGAGGCGGAGGCATAAAGTTTTTTGTTGCGGAGTAGTTAGTTCACAGAGTAGGATTTGTTCTTTAACCTGTTTTGTAATATTATGCTCTGTGAAACTGTGGACTTGACGTCCAGTCGGATGAATTTGTTTAATCTCCCTGGTCTGACAATGGGTGTGATGTAATATTATTTAGTTTTCCGGTCTTTTGGATTCGATTGTCAGACGGGAGCAGGATGCTTCCCGATTATCGAGGCGATAATCGGGGTGGGTCCTGTCAGTAAGAATTCAAATTTTTATTTGAATTATTTTCTTGAAGATAATTAAAATATATATTCTAAATTAAAACATATATTATAAATTAAAAATATTACAATAAATATAACATTACATGTTTCCTTCACTTGCCCAAATGTGTTCAACTAGATCATCTCGGAGGGCGTTATGAATAATAATAATTGTTGATGCACGAAATGGATCAACTTAGTCCGTGAAGACCGCACACATCCAAAAGACATGAGATGTACGTGGTTCACCCAAATCGGGCTACGTCCACGGTGTTGCTCTATTCTCATTAATGATATAAGTGTTTGTACATGATATAAGAGGCCTCGAGCCTTAGAGAAAGAATAAGAATATAGAGAGAAGGAAGAGTTTATCTCTAGAGAGAGAGTGGGATCCCCCAAATGAGGGAGGGAGCTCCCTATTTATAGGAAATGTCTAGGTCTAGGTGATGAGTCTAGTAATGGGCTTTAAGCGTGGGCTTTGTTGATGGGCCTAGTCCAGGTGGCCTTCTATGTTGTGATGGGCCATGATGGTGGGCCGAGCTTGGTTCGAGTGATCTTTCGAGTCTTAGTCGGGTCGGTCGATATGGTATCAACAGAAGTCCCCCAAGTTATTGACTGAGGTGGATTTCCTCGGTCGAGGACTTGTAATCCAGGCCGATGCATGTCGACCGGTTAGAGAAGTATACCTCCTAGTCCCCAGAATGCAGATCAGAGCATCAGATCAGTAGCTACTGGTTGCATTTGCTGATCGGAGAATGCTTCCCGGAGGAAGTCGAATGGAGCGTCCGATCAGTAGCTACTGATAGCGTTTGCTGATCGGAGCATGCTTCCCGGAGGAAGTTGAATGGAGAGTCCGATCAGTAGCTACTGATAGCATTTGCTGATCGGAGCATGCTTCCCGGAGGAAGTCGAATGGAGCGTCCGATCAGTAGCTACTGATAGCGTTTGCTGATCGGAGCATGCTTCCCGGAGGAAGTTGAATAGAGAGTCCGATCAGTAGCTACTGATAGCATTTGCTGATCGGAGCATGCTTCCCGGAGGAAGTCGAATAGAGCGTCCGATCAGTAACTACTGATAGCGTTTGCTGATCGGAGCATGCTTCCCGGAGGAAGTTGAATGGAGAGTCCGATCAGTAGCTACTGATAGCATTTGCTGATCGGAGCATGCTTCCCGGAGGAAGTCGAATGGAGCGTCCGATCAGTAGCTACTGATAGCGTTTGCTGATCGGAGCATGCTTCCTAGAGGAAGTCCTCTAAGTTGATTTAGGTAGATTGCCTCAAGGGAGGACTTGTAACAAGATTGCACTGATTGAACAACTTTGTTTATCAATCTGTAGGTGCACTATATCCAGCCCCCTAAGTCCTCGGTTGAGGTAGGATGTGGAGGAAAACTCGTGTGATGCACTGTACTTGGACGATCGGCTAGGAATGTCCATGGTCGTCCGAGAGCCATTTTCAAGGTGAGAGTATGTTACCTTGTACTGGGGATGTCTGTGAGCTCATGATGCGTGCATGCTGATGCATATGGCTAAGATCCAATGATGTGGATATGATGCTTATGTGCCATGGGTGATTATGTGAGCATGAGTGCACATGATGATGCGCATGATGTTTCAATTATGCGACTCATGTATAGTAAAGGGGGACAATAAAAGATTAACTCACCAATTGTGATGCCTTGGATGACCAAGGGGGTAGGCTGACCAAAATGAGGGTTGGCCGACCAAGGGTCCGTTGAGTGGACAAAGAGGAGGCTGCATCAAGGAGGTAGACCGACCAAAGTGAGGGTTGGCCGACCAAGGGTCCGTTGAGTGGACAAAGAGGAGGCTGCATCAAGGAGGTAGACCGACCACAGTGAGGGTTGGCCGACCAAGGGTCCGTTGAGTGGACAAAGAGGAGGCTGCATCAAGGAGGTAGACCGACCACAGTGAGGGTTGGCCGACCAAGGGTCCGTTGAGTGGACAAAGAGGAGGCTGCATCAAGGAGGTAGACCGACCACAGTGAGGGTTGGCCGACCAAGGTTCCTTTGAGTGGACAAAGAGGAGGCTGCATCAAGGAGGTAGACCGACCACAGTGAGGGTTGGCCGACCAAGGGTCCGTTGAGTGGACAAAGAGGAGGCTGCATCAAGGAGGTAGACCGACCACAGTGAGGGTTGGCCGACCAAGGGTCCGTTGAGTGGACAAAGAGGAGGCTGCATCAAGGAGGTAGACCGACCACAGTGAGGGTTGGCCGACCAAGGGTCCGTTGAGTGGACAAAGAGGAAGCTGCATCAAGGAGGTAGACCGACCACAGTGAGGGTTGGCCGACCAAGGGTCCTTTGAGTGGACAAAGAGGAGGCTGCATCAAGGAGGTAGACCGACCACAGTGAGGGTTGGCCGACCAAGGGTCCGTTGAGTGGACAAAGAGGAGGCTGCATCAAGGAGGTAGACCGACCACAGTGAGGGTTGGCCGACCAAGGGTCCGTTGAGTGGACAAAGAGGAGGCTGCATCAAGGAGGTAGACCGACCACAGTGAGGGTTGGCCGACCAAGGGTCTGTTGAGTGGACAAAGAGGAGGCTGCATCAAGGAGGTAGACCGACCACAGTGAGGGTTGGCCGACCAAGGGTCCTTTGAGTCAAACTTGGCGGATCCTCGCACGATGAGGTGGCCGATCGGCCTGGTCGTCGTGCGAGTTTCCCCACTTCATGGCTAAGCAAGGTAGATGGAATAGGCCGACCAAGATGAGATGTTGGTGTACCTAGAGGTTGGATGATCATGGATTTTTTTTAATTTGGAGGTGAAAGAAACCGATCGGCATAGGCACCGTGTGGAGTCTCTCCTTGACTGGACGAGCAAGATTTTTTTTTTTTTTTTTTTGAAGTTGAGGTCGATCGGTTAGGACATTGTGCGAGCCCTCAAAGATCTGTTGACTGATTTTGTGAGAACACAAAATGTGTGCTTGCATGTGGCTTGTTTTGATCAAATATTCAATTCACTTTGGAGTGGTTTTGAACATTCAATTTCTCCCACGTATTATGAGAGAGATTCTGACAGAGAGGTTTTTCCCTTGTGTGAAAGGCATGGATGATGGTCTCGAATTTGTGGGTTTCAGCGGGTAGGAAAATAAGAAAGAACCGACATAACTTCTTGTATCGATTCCCACAGACGGCGCCATACTGTTGATGCACGAAATGGATCAACTTAGTCCGTGAAGACCGCACACATCCAAAAGACATGAGATGTACGTGGTTCACCCAAATCGGGCTACGTCCACGGTGTTGCTCTATTCTCATTAATGATATAAGTGTTTGTACATGATATAAGAGGCCTCGAGCCTTAGAGAAAGAATAAGAATATAGAGAGAAGGAAGAGTTTATCTCTAGAGAGAGAGTGGGATCCCCCAAATGAGGGAGGGAGCTCCCTATTTATAGGAAATGTCTAGGTCTAGGTGATGAGTCTAGTAATGGGCTTTAAGCGTGGGCTTTGTTGATTGGCCTAGTCCAGGTGGCCTTCTATGTTGTGATGGGCCATGATGGTGGGCCGAGCTTGGTTCGAGTGATCTTTCGAGTCTTAGTCGGGTCGGTCGATATGGTATCAACAATAATAATAATAATAGCTATAATAATAAGAAGAAGAAGAAGAAGAAGAAATCATAAAAAGATAAAAAATAAAAATAAAACAATGACTCAAAACGCACCGTTTTGAGCCCAGTCATTTGTAGAAAATGGAGAGAGAGTCAAGAACTCTCTCAAATTCTCAATAGTCCTCTTCGATTGAGAGAGAGAGAGAGAGAGAGAGAGAGAGAGAGAGAGAGAGAGAGAGAGAGAGAGAGAGAGAGAGAGAAAAGAGAAGAGATGAGAGAAGGTCAAGAAGGGGTCGTCGAGCTGTTCAACCAGAGGCTGTCGAGCTGTTCGACCAGAGGCCGTCGAGCTGAGGCCGTCTTGCTGTTCGACCGAAGGTTCCAAAGCGTCGAGCTGTTCGACCAGAGGGAAGGATATGGAGAATGAAGTTGTAAGGGTTTGAATTGAAGGGCATTGGGTATGCTGATGGTGAGTTTGAGTTTTCCCAAATTGTCAATTTATATTGTGAATTTTGCTGTGGAATTTTTGTTTTTTCTCTGAATTGTTCACGGGCTGTTCATCCGTGAAGGATGAAATTGGTTTTTTTCCTCCAAAATTGTATCAATTTATGTTCAGATTTTGCTTTTTTTCTCTACCCCTATTCATCCGTGAATGATGAACAATGGCAATGGTTTTATTCTCTGTCTCTATTCATCTGTTCACCCTTGAAGGATGAACAAAGTAGTCGTTAGCTGCTTTGTGTTTGGTGTGCCAATTGCCTAGCCCGAGCAATGAGGGAGGCAAGAATAGCCCCGGGGCTGGCCTTTCCTTGGCCAAAATTGCTCCCATTAGAAACTGAAATTGGAGGATTGTGGGTTAGTTGTTGCCTAGCCCTGGCCAAACTCCACGCGTTAGACATGCTCTAACTAACTCAGTCAAACCAGCTGAAGATACTTGCACCTACCTAATATTTAGATAGTCACGACTTTTAGAGTATGGATAAAGCTTCACCTTCAAATTAGTGTTTATTTTTAATACAAGCAGGCAAATTATAGGTATTTTTTTATTAATCTCAGATTTTATTTTCTTTTATAAAAGTTGAACCTAAAATTTACTAATACAAAATAAGACTCACACATTATTACATAACAAAGTGGATAATATTGTCCTATACTTAAAACAGATAATAACCATTTGACATCCATGGCCTCCTCCCTCTCATACACTCATGCTTGTACAGTTGTACATACTGTCGAGTGAAACAAATATTATCACGTCAACTGTGTATACTTACTACGTACACTCACAATTTACTACATTGCACACGAAAGCATAATACACCATTGACATGGTACATACTGTACTCAATACAAGCATAACATTTCCTCAAAAACCTCTCATACATGCATAGGCATTATTTGCCTTCATTCGCAGCTCATAATTTTAGTACGATTCGTTATATATAACTAATAAAAGAAAATTCTTTCAAGCCTCATCAACAGCTATTGGCACATGATGATCACCTTGCCCTCCTGTTGCAGCATTTCCATTATCGGCCTCAACTTCTGTGGCATTATCTGACGCGGCAGCTGGCGGCGGCTCAAGCAACGAGTGCCGGCAAGTCGGGCACGACGATTGTGACAAAAACCAAGTGTCTATGCACCTGACATGAAATCCATGGTTGCATTTCGGCAGCACCCTCACTTTCTGACCATCTAAAAATTCCCCAAGGCAAATAGGGCAATCTGTGGCACCAACATGAGCCCCTGACCCATAAGCCACAATCGGAATCTGCCGCAATGTGCTTTTTTTGAGCCCTGTGGCTGCTAATCTGGCAGCTGTCTCATCTGGGTTCTCAAAAGAGAATCTTCTGCTGCATCTCAAAGCGCACCGTACGATTGAATTGAGCCCCAAGGCAAATATCAATGCACATAGAAGCGCTGCTAGGATGATCACCATGTTGGTGTCGAAATTGGCCTCATTCGGGTATAGCCCATGTGTCTTGAACCCATTGGCCGGGCCTTCCGGTGTTGTGGTTGATGATGATGATGATGAATCTAGAAGTAGGCGGCGTGGACGGTTGCGATGCTGACGAAGAGTTGACATCGATTGTTGAGCTTCAAAATAAGCAAAACTAGCAGAACCCAATTAACCTTCCCCTCTGGTTTCAAGTAAGATAAAGTTTGCGCCTTTTGTTGGATTTTAGGCAAATGAATTTGGAGTTTGTTCATGTCTCCATGGTTCTTTGGCACCGAAACGAACGACAAAGGAGACAGAGAGAAGGGAATTCATCTTCCCCATATATAGAGCAAGGCTTTCTGTGGTTTCCTCTTCCACCCTAGCTACCTCTGTTTTGGGGGATTTTAAAGACTAACAGGGTCCTGGGAGTGAGGGAACGTGCAAAAAGTGAAGTGGAGGAGACTACTTGTTTCTTACCTTCTGGCTCTTCTTTCATTTGGACAATTTCGGGCAATTTAACTCCATGATATATGGGACCGTTCAATCTACCATATTAGAATGTGAGCATTATTTAACGCAAAATTTCCGGAGGATGCGAGTACGAATGAGGCCACGATTATTTAAGCTGCTCAAGAGAGATCAGAGAGTGGAATGTGAGGGTAGTTTTGGAGTATTTGGATTGTGGCTAAGGACACTGGGTTACAGATAGAAGGATACCAAAACAGATTAAGATGGGTGTCTTTTCAATTCCAGTGTGCATTATTGTTGAGAGAATTGACAGACAACAGAGGGTTAAGTAAAAAATAATCATCAAAAGAGCGCACGCTTCTAAGGCGGCCGATAAAAGTATAACGATTAGGTAATTAGGTGGACTTAAATCGGAGCCTACACATTTTATTTTTTTAAAACAAAATTCAGTAAATTAATAATATAATAAATACTATTAAATTAATTTAGAATAAAAATTAATTAACTAAATAAATAAATTGAGTTGAAAATCATACACATTGAAAATGTAAATTTTTTTATAAATTTTATTATACATTATTCTATTTTGTTCATTTATTATCTTTATTTTAATTAATAGTTATATTATTAATTAGATATTTAATAAATAAAATAACTTATATAACTGAATATATATATATATAAAGACTAAGTTGAGTTTACAAATTAAAAAAATTTACAAGCGAATCTACCTAGGTACCTACCCAATATACCAGGCGGTTCCTCACCTTCAAACGCCTAAGCGATCGCCTTTTAAAACCGTGGTTATAACTAAAGATTTAAAAAGGATGAGTATAGCTGCGTAATTTTGTAACTAAATATTAAAATTATAACTTATGGGATAAAAAAGAAGTTTGATGAATAAAAAATTTGTGATATGATATAAAGATATTTTAATTTTCAAATTTGTAAGAACACCTCACAGTAGAAATCCAGATAGCAAGTCACAAGTTTAATAAGAAAAACAAAGGAGAAGAGTAGAGAGTAGAGATGGAAGGGTGCCTAAGAATTTTTGATTAAGATACCTGATCCCATCTAATCTCTAATTTTGGAGTAAACAGAAAAAAAAAAAAACAAAAAACAAAAGCTTATTCCAAGCACCAAGTCCTCCTCCCACTCCTACGCTCACCTTCCTTTATTGAAAAGTCAAATCATTGTTCCCCCAAATTAGCCAATCTTCATCCTTCTATTACCCTTGTCTAGTGCATTTGAGATAACGCTAATGTGCACATCTAGTAATACATGTAAGATGATAATATAACGATCCAATTTTGTATCAATAATGCTTATGAAGTAAACCTCCACTTGTTATACAACACAATTATAATAATCGTGAATGAGATTATTTCATTATCATATCGTATATTGAATCGTTCTGTATGGAAATTAAAATTAAGATGGTATTATAACGGAATTTTTATAAATGCGATCGTACTTCTTTTTTCAATATAACAATATTGAAGAAAGAGATTATATACATTATATATCCATACATTTTCTACAAAAATCGAGTGATTCAAACCTACAATTAACCTAATACATAATGACAAGAAATAGGATAAGATAAAACCGTATTATTAGAAAATAACTTTATTGTAACTATCAATTATTAGAACAGATTTAAATCAATCACAATTAACTAATTATACATCAATATAATATAAATTTCACTAAAGATATACTTGATGAAACTAGAATGTTCACTCATCATGTATTAAAATCTAACCATAATCATTCCCTAGTCATTTCTATCAAGTCCAAATGTAGGGAAACCTTATTCTCAAATAGAATGGCTTGATTCCCTTCCGCCTTTTATCTTTGACATGGACATGTTTATCTCGCCAAGAGCTTGTAATCATTATCATCTAGACATGCTTTTATAGTGAGGATCATAATGTAGTTTTATAATCATCGAATTTACCATCTATGTTTTATAGTGAGGATCATAATGGAAAGTAAAACCAAAAGAGTGAAAGAGGGTAGGACATGGTTATAAAAGGACCACCATGGCACCATCTATATATGGGCCCCCGGTAGGGCATGTGATTGAGGATAGAGGAAGATGATGGGCGCCACGTATTTCTAGTCGGAATGTCCAATGGGCCCTCGTAATTCAAGAGCCGAACACTCGTCCGCCTGCTGGGTTGACAGCCCATATAACTATATAAGTTCCATCACCTATTTATATAATATGTTTAATGCTCTCACCCACTTT
Source organism: Prinsepia uniflora (assembly GCA_032719365.1). Classification (NCBI taxonomy): domain Eukaryota; kingdom Viridiplantae; phylum Streptophyta; class Magnoliopsida; order Rosales; family Rosaceae; genus Prinsepia; species Prinsepia uniflora. The sequence goes on along the minus strand of CM064870.1, from coordinate 11,395,813 downwards.
GCTAACCTTCCCAGTTCATCACCACCACGAGCCTCATTGATTAGGTCATCAATATGTGGAGCAGCTTACATTCAATTCCTTCTACTTTCAAATCTGGGTCTTCTATGGTCCATTTGGAACTGACAAAAATAACCCATCTACTGGCCTGGACCAAGATGTGTTTGCCTACACCCCCGGACAACCCTACTACCCTAGCATGTACATTATAGACTAGAGACATTCACACTTGATGATGTAGGAGTAGAAGCCTACTGATCCTGAAACTTTTATTCACTAGTACCACGGCTTTTGGAGAGAATCTTTGGTAGAAACGTTATGGGTCCAATTTTGTAGAACTATCAAGTAAAAAATTGCTAGTCTTACATTTCGATTAATATAAAAGGCATAATGAATCAAGGTAATGGTACACGTGTATTTAAAGGCTGACAATAAGTCGTATCGTGTCGGATTTATATCGTGTCATAAAATTTGTTTTATCCAAATATGTCAAACTCAAACTCAACCTGTTCAATAATCGTGTCAAGGATATCTAATCCGATTAGGTCGTATTCGAAACTCAATTAACTTATGACCCATTTGGCTCGTTTAACCTATTTAAAATATAATATTTAATAAGTATTTAGGTATGTAAATGAGTAGATATGTGTTAATAATGACACGTTTATTAAATAAGTCAATATACAGATTAACAGGTTAACCTGAAATCTACATATTTATTAAATAAGTTAATATGTTATTATATGGGTTAACAGGTTGATCCAAAATTCAATCGTTTATTAAACATGTCATAACTGGTTGACCCAAAAATAACCTGAAATTTAATCGTACGAATTGATCCGGATAAATCTCGTGTAAATTTCGAATCGTATAAAAAATTATCACCCTTATTTTAAATAAAATGAAACTTAAATAGAGTCACCTAGCTTACTAATAAGATCATAACCAAACTTATAATTAGTATAGTCACTATTCATTTCTCCAATAATGTACACTTGTCTCATTGTCTCCTCTCAACTTCCACATCTAGCCAAACCTTTTAAATTTTGATGAAAGATACATGGGTAGGTCGACAGGGAAGAGAGAACAGTAACTCAATTTAATAATAATCCAGTGACACGTAACTAAGTACGTAACCACTGAGCCTTGAGCACATGAAAGTGGGTTTCATAGAGCTCATGGGTCTACAAGCGTAAATATCTTTAACCTTAAACTTAAAGCCCAATCCATAATCTCAGTTCACTACGGAATATTCGGTCCATGTAAGTGCGACGCCGTTCTGGTTGGTTTTTCATTTTCGCTCCAATCCTTCCCCACTTGATCTGGAGTGAAGAACAGTCACTGTCAACCCAAATAGTACGGACAGGAGGAGAGAGAAACCGAGGCGCAGAGACCAGAGCTCCAAAGTCGAAGAAATGCAAGATCCGGCGAACTCAAAACCGGATCCGGGCTCGAGCTCTCAGGACTCTCAAAGGCCTCGCGTGGTGACGCCGTTTCCTGACGCAAGTCCCAGTCTTTCATTTCGGGGCTCATACCACCGTCGAGCCCAATCCGAAGTGCATTTTCGGATCCCTGACGACCTGGATCTGCTCCAGGATCCATTCGACGGCCCATCCGGAAGCTTCGAGGAGCTGGGCGGCGGCTCCGAGGATGACCTCTTCTCCACTTACATGGACATCGAGAAGCTTGGATCCAAACTCGAAGATGGACCCTCTGACCCAAAACCAGAGAATGCAGGAGGCTCCGTCGAGGCCGGTGGCGGGTTGGATGGAGAGATGAATCCGAGGCCTAGGCACCGGCATAGCAATTCGGTCGACACGTCTTTGGACAGCATAGAGGCCAAGAAGGCCATGGCTCCTGATAAGCTCGCTGAGCTCTGGACTGTTGACCCCAAGCGAGCTAAGAGGTATTCTTCTTTCTTTTCTCCATCACATTCTGTATCATAGTTATATTTGCTCTTTAGTTTTTGTATTCTGACTCAAATTTTTTGCATTCTATTCATTGTGGTTGAATATGAATATGTGGGAGCTCTGTTTTCAGCCATAGAAATAGTACATAATATGGTCCCTTAGAAATATTGAATTGCTTTCTGCCCAAAAAAGTATTGAATTGCCATGACAATCTGTATCTATAAATGCTGATGTGGTATTTTTTTTTTCTTAACTGAGCTTTTAAATTTATCGTAATCTAGCTTGAAAGGAATTCATTTTATACGATGCTTGTTAGTGGAAAAACAACTGTTATTCCTAGCATAGGCACTGCCTAAATTATGAAATCGCAGTAAAAATATTCATCTTATAAGAAGTGCAGCTTATAATGATCACATAAGATCCAGATAGAAGGTTCTGAATGGTAACTGCATGTGTCCCGAATTTGCAACAGATGATCATGAACTTTCCTAACATATCAGGATGTTTAGTATCATAAAATTTTCCTAGATAGAAATTATATTTTCTAGCCCTCAGACAAATTATTAAATGATGAATTACTGTTCGACTATCATGTAGATATCAGTGGTTGAGATGCATCTCACTTATTATATTTCTTTATCGTCCATATATGAAACCTCATTTAAGGACCTTATTAGATAACATTTCTAACAGTTGACAAGGCTTGTGATGCAAGTTTTTATTCGTCTTACGATGCAAGCTTTTTTCTTCTTATGATTTTCAGCCACTAGCTTAAAGTATGGTAAATTCCTTTAGATTTTAATTATATGGCTTTCTTAACCTGTTGCTAACAACTTATACACATACATATATGTGTAGAAAGTACGATAAATCGACAATTATGAAGTTAATTGAATGAGATCATGGTGGTGCTTTGGAAGAAAGTTTAACAAATTACATATTTTTACAGAATTTTGGCAAATCGGCAGTCTGCTGCTCGGTCAAAGGAGAGGAAAGCTCGGTACATATCAGAACTTGAGAGAAAAGTTCAGACCCTTCAAACAGAAGCTACTACCCTATCTGCGCAGCTCACCCTATTCCAGGTGCCTACTGAAATACTCATCTCCCTTGCTTTCTCTGATTAGATAAATGTGGTTCCTACAAATGCGGGTTGAATGCTCTTTTGGCATGGGCATGCTGCATACCACCTCAGAGATAGAGGGATACCTGCTTCTTAAAGAGAGCATTTTGACTTCCTTTGAAACCTGTAATTAGAAGTTCATTTCCCTTCAAGTGCTTCCTTGGCGTTGATTTAAGAGTTTCGAATTTGTTTACAACTCAGTACCTGCATATTGCTTGTTTTCATAGACTGGAATCTGAAAGGTTTATTTCTTTTCTTTTTCTATTTTTTGAGAGAGATACTTCAGGCTTATCTACTGAGAACACAGAGCTTAAGCTTCGGGTGCAGGCTATGGAACAACAAGCTCAGTTACGTGATGGTACGTGCCTACCACTCAGCTTTGAAATTATTTCCATGGTTAGATATCTGTTTACGCTCTAACCAAGAAAAAAAAAAGATATCCGTTTGATGTTCTGAATTTGTCATGTTTTACTTGTTATACAAGTAACCAATGAATCATCTCCTGGATACTGATCTAAGCTGGTTCAGCGCTATATATTTGGCTAATACCAGTTAAGGATGCGCTAAGTTTATTTTGACCCATTACTATGAAAATGCTAGTTTAACACCTTCCCCTTCTAGTCTCATGAGATATTAAAATTTAAAAAGTAGGTGTTACTCTTGGGTCTATTGCACGTGTAATGACGTAGTCTCTCAAGGACATTAGGCAGACCAGTTCACTGGTTTGCTATTAAGGTCTTGGTCATCTCCACTGGTTTGAGTCTCGTGATTGTACTATGGGCAAGTGCCTTTCCCCATAAGTATTTTGATAAGGCTTACCTAACCACCGATCTCCACTGTTCTCGTAATACAGCCCTCAATGATGCACTGAAGAAGGAACTTGAGAGGCTTAAGATTGCAACTGGAGAAGTATTAACTCACACAGATTCATACAACCTGGGAATGCACAATATTTCATATTCGCAATCGCCCTTCTTTCCCAGTCAGTCACAACCTGGGTCACGTGATCTCCAGAACATGCACATGTCACAGTTCCATCGCTTCCAGTCTACTATGTTAGCTCCCCATCAGCCTATGCATGCTGCAGGTCAGTCACAAGCCTGCTCCGATATGTTACAGCAAGATTCTATTGGCCGATTTCAGGGGCTTGACATCAGTAACAGAGGTTCTCATCTAGTGAAGCCAGAAGGCCCTTCCATATCTGCTGGTGAAAGCAACAGGAGATTTTAATTGCCGATCTACCCCCAGGTCCACCTCATTTATTGGATTGTTCATAGACTGACCTGACCTCATCCAAAGGTATGGTTAAACTCTTTGATTGTACTCTGATTCTATAAATTGATTGCTCCCAAAAGTTTTGGTAGCTGCTTTAGCTCTTAAGTTGTTAATGAATGCTTTTTGGGCACCTAATTCATTCCTTGGGGTTGCTTTAGGGAATCCCTATGCCCCACTGTGTTCTGTTCATTTGTAACCGTTGAAAATGTTACGCTGTGGAAATCTGTGTTGTTATGTTCATATGTTGGTGTTAACTTTTGTCTAGTGGATTATCTCTCTCTCTCTCTCTCTCTCTCTCTCTCTCTCTCTCTCTCTCTCTCTCTCTCAAATTAAATTACATTTTAACTTGCTTTTTATTTACAAATCAATTGACATCACCATGGTCCATGACTCCATGGCACAGAAAGATTGCATTGTCTATTGCGGTTGATAAGTCCGAAAACAAAACGCAAAGAGGGGTATATTCCTTGTCAGCGCTGTAAAGTTGCGACACTTATTTATGTTTTGGTGGTTGTCTTGGGTTGTCATGGTACGGCAATGGTTTTTAATGATACTACTATACTAGTATGAACATTCCTATTGTCGTTGAAAGTAAATATGGAAAGAGCCGGGCAGCAAAACTTGCAATGAAGGTTTACTTACCTATACAGTTGCTATTCCAATACTCGAAAAATCATGGATTAAATGGATTTGGAGAGTAAAAAAGAAATTAGCAGTATGATTTTCATTAATTCATAATACCAAGCAATGGCGCTTTACGCACTCTTATCTTCTCCCCTAGAATAGAACACATGGTTTATATCATCTCACCAAAATGATGCCAGCATGTCATTTTGTCAATAACTAATTCTAATAGACTTTAGCCATCTATAGACTAATTTAACAGAGATACCACCAGATTTATCTAAACAATATTTGATATAAGCTTTCCCTTTACACCCCCCAAGATGAAAGCAGGAGAAATTCATGCAGGTTGTGCATCACTGCAAATGTAATGAATGGTGATAGCCTTTCTGAGCACTAATTATCTGACATAATGATAAACTATCTCCACATGCAAGAGAAATTGCAGAAGTGTTATCACACTAGATAGTAGGGACTGAAATTAAAGGAAAACTAATGTCTCTGAGCATTTTGCATATCCAGGTGATTTTCTGTAGCAATGCTGGGTAAAGATCTGGGTGGAGGATCTGGTTACTGTTGGTTGCTTCTTAGCACTCCAGCTAATCAAGTTGGAAGAAAAAAAGATGAGATATCCAAAAGTTAATTGCCTATTAACAAGGCGTCCTGCCCAATCTACATCAGAGAAGGAAGTCAAGTGCAAAAGACTTTTCTTAAGCCAGAGACCACCAATAATTGTACCCTTGATATATCAAAAAATTCTTTTAACAGCTTGTATATGAGCTTCACCTGAAGAATGCATGAATTGACAGACTAGACTCACAACAAAGCAAAGATCAGGCCTTGTCCAAGTAAGGCATTGAAGAGCACTAACCAATGAATGATAAGCAGAAGGATTATATAGAAGAGGGCTAGTATCATTTCGTTTCATAGAGGTAGTTGGTGTGGGACAACGCTTAGCAGCATCCATCTTAGCCTTGACAAGTAAGTCAAGAGCGAGCTTACTTTGATAAAGGAAAATGACATTCGCATTTTAATGAAACTTAAGGCCCAGAAAGTAATGAAGGGTACCGAGGTCCTTAACTGAAAATAAAGTACCAAACTGTTTAATAACAGTAGCACAGGCCGAAAAAAGAGGGAACACAAACCAGGATGTCTTCAACATAGACCAGAACCAAAATAAGATACGGATGATGACAGATAAATAGAGAACTATTTGCTTCGTAAGCTCTATTGAGCTCACACATGGGTATTGAGCTTCATCTCTCTCCTATCTCTTTTGAGGACATAGCAGAGAGACCAGTAGGAGTACAGCCTTTGAAAGCATGATTACTTGAATTCTAACAATCCATAGCCATATGACTAGGATTGCCACATATCTGACAAACAGTACGACCACCAGATGATACACCACCAGATTGAGCACTAGAAAATGCTGAATTGAAACGAGGTTGACTAAACGAAGCAAACTGATGAGAGTGACCATGATGAAAATTAGGAACACAAGAGCCCTTATTGTTTCCTCTACCACGATACGAGGCCCTTCCAAGATTGAAAAGGGAAATTGGCAAGGAGATTGAGCCGACAAAGCCTGAGGAGAGGGCTGTGTAGGTAAAGGCTAGCAGAAGTGTTAGAACAAAGGCCTGAAAAGGCTCAGTGTGGGACGCATAGGCAAGAGTTCATTTTATAGTGATAGAGAGTTCCTTTTGATCAAAAGCCATATAGCTCATCAACAAGAGTAGGTCTCGGCATTCGGCCGGGCCAGTCAAGCCTAGCCCAAATTTTTTGGACTTTGATCAGGCAAGATTTATTAAATAATTTTTAAATTTGCAGGCCGGATCAGGCGGACTTAATGACATAAAAAGAGCCCACGGACTTTTATCAGGCTGGATTTATATCGGGCTTTTCAAGTCGGGCCTATTAAGCCCACTTAAATCGGACTTATGAGGCTTTTGCAATAAATTATGTCTCAAATTTTAAAGTTATAAAAAAATACATACATGAAAAAAAATATTAATAATGAAAAAAAATACTTAAGGATGCAAAAACGTAACCTCGTTAAAATAAAATACTCAATGGTGCAAAAATATTGGGCCTATTAAGTAGGTAGAGGAATTGTTAGGATTTGTATTGGGTATTGAGTATTGGGTTTTTTAAAATAATTCAGTGGGCATGAGGCTGAGATTTGAGTTTGGGTTGAAATATTAGTATTAAGAATGGGTTGAGTATTAATTTTTAAATAATAAGTATTTTATACTTTCGGGCTTATAGGCAGAGTTTATTACGAACGGGTCGAGTTGAGCTTATCGGGCTTTATCGGGCCCAAGCCTATCGAGTCTATTGAGTTTGAACACCATAAGCCCAAGCCCAGCCCGCTAACTCTCGGGCCGAGCCGACCCATGGCTCATAGCGGGTCGGGCCGGACTTTTGTCCATCGGGCTTATCGAATCCCCATAAGCCCATGAACTTTTGAGCCAAATGGTGAAGGCTACAACAGAGATAAGAGAGAGATAAAGCTCAATAGAGTCTACAAACGACTCGTATTCAGAATGCAAGCCATTGGGGATGATCGTAACAAGATTCAAATCATCAACCGGAGAACCGCATACAGCAAGAGCATCGACAAGTTGCTTAATCTGCTGAAGATATTCAAAAATTGAATATGAGCCTTTCTGAACAAACTATAATGGAGATTTTGAGAGCACGAACATGAGAGTGTAAGGTACCAACAAATTGCACTTCAAGTTTGACAACCAACTCTAGAGAAGAATAAACACCAACAATAAACGGAATTAAATCATCAAAAAGAGTATAGTTTATCCAGATGATGAGATTCTGATATTTCTCATACCAAGCCTCAAAAGCAGGATTTGGAATGGTGAGATGACCAGAAGTAGTCATCATCATTGGACTGGGATGGGTCGGGCAAGCCTGGCCCAAATTTTTTGGGCTTGGGCCGAGATGGGTCCGCCCTATCTTATAAAGCTGGATACAGAAACAGTTTTACATTACCAAATAAAATTACTAATATCATGAATGTAGTTGTAGCAAAGAATTAATGTAACCACAAATAAAGCTTTAGCATATGCAATAGGAAACCTCTTGATCAGGTAGAAGTCCACGGCCAACAAGAATGCTGAGAACATCATCACGAATGTAGACGTTGCACTAGCAACCTGTTCATGGGAACACCAAAATTTACTTATAGGGGTATATATGAGATACTGATGGAGGCCATAACACATTGGGGAAACTTGACCTACTGAGGTATAATTCTGCTAAATGTTGAGAGCATTGATGTAAGAAAACCTGTGGAATGACACCTATCTCAAGAAGGAGAGGGCCAAGAATAAAGCCTCCACCTGATCCAAGCAAGACCCCAATTGTGCCTCCCAAGATACCACAAAGTGCACAAAATGTGATGTGGATCGGAGTCCATGAGATCGAAGCCTCAAATATTGATTATGTGTTCCCTGTGCTCATTCTCTTATTGTGATCTTTGCACAGCTTCACACATTCATATCCAAACACTCCAAATGCAATGGGAAACTGAAAGCAAAAAGAAGACACAACAAAAGGGTAAAAAACAAGGTTGTCTAGGGTGTCCCCATAACTCAAAAGAGGGCCCAATACCACCACCACAAGCATTTACATCATTCTACAATCAATTTAAAAATTATTCAAAATATGAAGTCACAAATAGAGAAAGAATGGTAGATAGAAAACAAAGCGTGCTTCTTGCCTTGAGGACTTGTAGAGCTAGAAAAAAAACTCACAAAACTACCAGCACCATTACCCTTTTTCCATCCAAGGTTGAACTTCAATATTTCCTGAAAATGAAATACAAAAATTTCAGTCTTTTCACTGTCAGATGAGAAGATAACAACTGCAGTATAATGGGAAAAAAATACACACAAAGGGAACTGGTTACAATCTTTTAATTCCTAAAATAAGACGTTGGGTTTTCGCTTACTGTGGAACCCAAAATCATCCGAAAATTATAGAGCCGCCACGCGTCCCGTAATTCCCAAAAATGACCAAATTGCCCTTGGCAAATAACGCTGATCATTTGAAAAACACCCGCACATTAAATAATCTATTTACCAGTTAAATACGTTATTTGATCGGGTTAAAACCTCTGTAATATTGATATTCTCCCCGAGAGTTAATTATCGTTATTCTTAATAATGAATAATTAATATTAATATTAAAATACAACAAATATCATTACTATCATAATGAGCCATCATTACAATTATTAAATAATATATTTTATAATAATATATTATTTACTAATTAAATATTCAACCGACCAATCAGAACGCTCCAAGGCTCCCAAGATTTTCCTATAAATAGGAAGGCACATTTCATTTCCAAGGTAAGTTGATTCTTCGCTTCGAAGTATATCCTTTTCCTCTCTCAAAGCTAACTTAGGCATCGGAGTGTTCTTGGTCGAACAACCCCCCGGGTAAATCGATCGAGACAACGATAGCTAATTGTTTGCTGTTTGCAGGAATTGTGAGAACTTTTCGCGGCGGGTTCGATTTCTGCTTCAACAATTGGTGCTTTCATTGAGAGCTATTGAGTTATACTCAGAAGAAGCTCTCTCATTTGTTCATCATTCATCTTTCTTCGTTCGTCGTTCATCGACATTGTTCGAAGATTTTGAAAGTTGTTCATCACTCATCAAGAATTTGTTCATCGTTCATCTTTCTTCGTTCGTCGTTCATCGACATTGTTCGAAGATTTTGAACGTTGTTCATCACTCATCAAGAATTTGTTCATCGTTCATCTTTCTTCGTTCGTCGTTCATCGACATTGTTCGAAGATTTTGAACGTTGTTTCATCACTCATCAGGAATTCTTTCATCGTTCATCTTTCTTCGTTCGTCGTTCATCGACATTGCTCGAAGATTTTGAACGTTTGTTCATCGTTCATCACCCTTCGTTCGTCGTTCATCGACATTGTTCGAAGATTCTGAACGTTGTTCAAATTATCCATCAAACAGCTTTCCAACTCAACATTCTTCGAATCGGCATGGCTAAAGTTCGTCAATCCGTTCAGTCAGCCGGGGAAGGTGTTTCTGCCTCAACGGCCCAGACGAGGAATGAAGCTCACATAGAAACTCCGGAGAAGCGCCCAGCTCGACTCGGGCGTGTGTCCATAGAAGCGCCCTTTGAGACACTTGAAGGGAGGCCAACCTTCAGTTTTGAAGCATTCCCCTCTCCAGCTAACCAAGTACCCGCGCTAGGGGATGGAACTTCGACTTTACAACAGGCAAACGAGAGTTTGATAGGAAATGCATTACGACATGATCAACTCACAACAAGCATGGTCCTACGGGAGTTTCTGGACGGGTGTCATGACATCTCAGGGAGAAGTCATCACCAACCTCCCCAGGACAACTTGGCGCAGCAAGTTGAAGGGTTAAGCAAACAAGTTCAACTCCAGTCAAAGCTCTTGCAGCAACTCCTAGCAGAGAGACCAATCCAGGAGCAGGACAGACGATCCACGTCACGTGGAAGACAAGAGAATGCCCAAAGACGTCCTAGGAAAGAGCAGGTTCGCTGCCAAACAATGTCACGAGATACTTCGCTAGGCGACTCTGGAGAAGAAAGTCACGCTCATCGAGCGAAAAGCCCACAACGCCTAAAGCCGTTAGTACGTGAACGGCTAGGAGGTAGGACTGGGGCAACTTCACGGGCAGAGCACTCACAACACTCACATAGGAGCAGGGGGCAACTTCAAGCTCTATACAAAAACCCAAAACGATCTGCCCACGGTAGTAAAAGGGAAAATGAAGCCTACTCCCCTGCACAATCCCAGAGAACAGGGGGAGAAGCTCAAAGAGGTTCTCAACGATTAGCAAAAAGGGACTCATCGCCTCAGCAAGGAGCATTGCAGGCTAATGATATTCAAAAAATGCTGGACATGCACCTTCGTGCTCAACAAGGAAGCGATCTAGAGGACGATCTACGTCGCCAGATACGGCTCTCTACGCCCTTTATAAGGGATATTGAGGAGGAGCCATTCCCCCAGAGGTTCGCAACGCCAAACTTCACTTCATTCAAAGGAGCCTCCGACCCGGTAAAACACATAGATCATTTTCGAGGAGTCATGATCCCCCACAGGTCTAACGATGCGCTCATGTGCAAAGTTTTTCAAGCTTCCCTTCAAGGCCAAGCCATGACTTGGTTCAATCATCTCCCCCCGAGGTCGATTGAGTCCTTCGAAGAGTTGGCTTTGACATTTGTGAAGGAATACGCACAACTTCGGACAATCGAGGTGAAAGACGACCATCTTTTCTCTGTCCGAAAGAGAGCAAAAGACACTCTGCGACAATACATACGGAGATTTTGTGAGGAGAAATCTCGCATTATCGGCTGTAATGACTTTGTTGCGGCAATGGCATTCAAGCAAGGACTCCCTCGAGACAGCCAGCTTTACGGGGACATCGTCATGAGCAATGCGCGAGGTCTTTCCGAAATACTTTCGCTAGCAGAGCGACATGCAAGTTGGGAGGACGAAAGGCGCGCCGCTCATACTCATGGCCATGCTGGGACTAGCGAAAAGGCCTCCGATGAGGATGAACCCCATGGAAAGTCTGCAACTGGAAAGCTCAACAAGCGAAAGGCAGGGCAACACTCCCAAACGCCAGTTATGGGGAAGCCTAACTTGCAGCTATCTTTACCAGCCCATCAGATCCATAATGAAATTAAGAACAAGCCATGGTTTAAGAAGCCAGAGCCAGTCAAAGGCAATCAAGAGAGTGCTGATAAAACCAAATGGTGCGCCTATCATGAATGTTATGGGCACAATATCAACACATGTATATCTTTCGAAAGATATCTCCGAAATCTCCTGAGGGAGGGGCATTGTACAGACTACATAAAAAACAAGACTGTAAATCACATGGAGAACAAAGAGTCAAACGAGCCAGCGTCAAAGGTGATCCGCATCAACTAGACGCAAGTCAACATTAGAAAGACATAAAACTCTATGGAGCTTTTCAATTTTGCTTTTCAAGTTGCCTTCTGAATTCAAGTATCAATGAAATGAGATTAACAAATTGATTTGTTCACCATGTACAATTTTCAAAGCTTATTCTCTCTAGTGTAAAAAGCCTTCATGATCGAAGCATCCAAGCCTTCGTCATCGAAGCATCTGAGTTTTCGCCTTGCGAAGCATCTAAGCCTTCGCCATGCGAAGCATCCAAGCCTTCGTCATCGAAGCATTCAAGCCTTTGCCCTGCGAAGCATCTAAGCCTTCGCCATGCGAAGCACCTAAGCCTTCGTTATCGAAGCATCCAAGCCTTCGCCCTGCGAAGCATTCAAGCCTTCGTCATCGAAGCCTCAAAGCCTTCTGAGTCCTGCAAATTTCTGTGCAGCAGGGAGAGCTCATCTCGAGTGGTATCTCGCTCATTTTCTATCAGCATCCTCTCTGCACGGCTCATCTCCAACTCGCCCATTTTGGCTTCCGATGTGAAATTGAGACCTCAAGTTATCTTAGTTATCGCAATCTCACATCAACAACATAACTTTCCATTTCTGCCTGCCCTTCGCATCAAGATGGCACATTCGTAGGGCCAGAACGGAAAGGTTAGGAAAGAAGTTGCTCGGTATGCTTATAAGTTAGGAAAGAAGTTGCTCGGCATGGTTTTTTCTCCCAAGAACCAGTAAGTCCTTGTTTATTATCCTTCTTCTGAACAACGGTCTCCTTCAAGCACAGTGGAACGCACAACCACTCCTTGTTTGGGATGTCTGAAAGCTTCTCGCCATTCATGGAGAGAGTAGTCGGCTCATGTCCCGAAACTCTAGAAGAACATCTGTCGCCAAGCTCCACGAGAACGTCGCTTGAAAAGGAAATTTGATTGCGAGCCTTCCACTCCATGAAGTCTTCGGATTTCTCAGATTCCATATCTTCCCCTCGGAATGGACTTAGGCCACGAAAACCGCCACGCTCCCACAGGGCAAGTTTGCCGGGTCTCTCAGCACCTTGACGCATGGCAAGCATGTATGTGGTACTAGCAAGAGTCACAGTAAGTGTGATCCTGCCTACCGATGCTCACTAGTCACGTCCGCAAGTGCACTCGGTCACCGCCAAGTCCCTGTCGACTGTTCAGCCAAACTCCGTCCACCACGTGGCACCGGTAGTACACCCGCTCCAACAAAGTTTCTAAACACCTTCGACGGACTCTTGATGCGTAGCAAGCATATTTGCGGTACTAGCAAGGGTCACGTTAAATGTGAGCCAGCCTACCAATGCTCGCACGCACCATCCAAACCGCTCATTTTCCAAGCCGGACGCACTTCCGTAATTTCCCACGCTTTCCAGGAATCTCGAATCCTGTCCAAAAAACAACATGAAAGGTCATTAATGACTCTAAAAACATCATATCACTTTTCCACAATTTTTCGGGAATTTAATATTAATTTAAAACATAACCTAAAACCTTCGGACCCTCGAAACAGTATCGATACGATGTCCGATTAACTCGTATCCAACACCAAAAATGTTCAAAACATTAAGTATAGCAAAACACCTGTTGAACACTTCCCCAGAAAGTCTACCACGCGCCCTCACGCGCCGCCGTGAGCGGCTGCGCGTGAAACCAACGCGCGGTGAACAGTGATTGCTACAGTGTCGTCCCTGCAACCCATTTCTCTGATAAACGGGTCGTGCAACCCGCGTCGCAACCCGACGAGTTTCACGCCAATTTGACACCCAATCCTGTAATTGAACATTCAAAAAGCTTAGGTATAAGTCTAATTAAAGTTCTATATACTTAATTAGACAATTTATTACCTTAAACCACACGATTCGAAGATGAACTTTGAAGAACACCCGAACTCTGTTCAAGCTTCGAATTTCCTTAATCGCAACATATTTCCTTCAATTGATCAATCCAGAAGCTCAAATGGACTATGTTAAACTCTTTCCCCACTTCAATTGCGTCGATTAATCCCTCTACGATCACGACTCAACGTCGAAATTTGCTTACTGTCGACTTGACCGTTCAGAGCCAATTGGGCCTCAATTGGCTTCGTTCTTTCGATGATTCTGGTCGTAGCAATCTCAGGAAGCTTAAGGTAAGCTCAATTTGGATCTTCAAAGCTCGTAACTTCGATTTCGAATTTCCCCCCAAAACACCAAAATTTTTTATTCTAATTTCTCCTCACACTCACTATCCCCGTGTTTTCCCTCAGTTAAATCCGACTCCTCAAACGCTCAATTACTCACTATCAAGAACAATTTCATCCAAGTGTTCTCACGGATTGAAGATGCAAGATGAAGAGAATTAATGGAGTTTAAATAGAAATTAGGGATAAATTAAACAATAATTAAAACATAATGATGTTAAAATCCATAAAACATGGAGCTGTGTTTAGGGGTCCCTAAGTCATGGGATGGGTGACACTTGTCACTCATCCAAGTGTCCACACTCAATGGTCACTATTCATAATTTAATATTATTTTAATCGAAATCCCGGTTTGTTCGGTTAATCGTTTTCGTCCCCGAGACCATAACTTTGTCAACGAATCTCCGATTTCGACATGCCACCTGTCTATGGATTCGTATCGACTCGACCTACGTAACGGTCCTTGGCCCTCGTCCTTTGGACCTCCCGGGTCAAAAGTCAACATTTTGCCCATGCTTGGGGGCAAAATGGTCATTTTTGCACATTATGACCGATTCACACCACTAAACCTAGATTAGTCTTTCTAAAAATAAAAATGGACTTCTAACCCTTATAATCAGGGGCATGATCGTCAAATAAGCACAGGCTCGTTTCTTATACCTAACAGTAAAAGCTAAACCGGTGATATAAGATTCCAAACAATATACATCCCCCGGATTCCCTGAATACCGAATCGATGTGGGGGCATTTGTGGAACCCAAAATCATCCGAAAATTATGGAGCCGCCACGCGTCCCGTAATTCCCAAAAATGACCAAATTGCCCTTGGCAAATAACGCTGATCATTTGAAAAACACCCGCACATTAAATAATCTATTTACCAGTTAAATACGTTATTTGATCGGGTTAAAACCTCTGTAATATTGATATTCTCCCCGAGAGTTAATTATCGTTATTCTTAATAATGAATAATTAATATTAATATTAAAATACAACAAATATCATTACTATCATAATGAGCCATCATTATAATTATTAAATAATATACTTTATAATAATATATTATTTACTAATTAAATATTCAACCGACCAATCAGAACGCTCCAAGACTCCCAAGATTTTCCTATAAATAGGAAGGCACATTTCATTTCCAAGGTAAGTTGATTCTTCGCTTCGAAATATATCATTTTCCTCTCTCAAAGCTAACTTAGGCATCGGAGTGTTCTTGGTCGAACAATCCCGGGTAAATCGATCGAGACAACGATAGCTAATTGTTTGCTGTTTGCAGGAATTGTGAGAACTTTTCGCGACGGGTTCGATTTCTGCTTCAACACTTACCTTTATTGATTTCTCTTCTCTGGGAAGCCATGGCTTATATGCAGTGCCATGGCTTATATGCAGTCATCACCATTGCAACCATAGCCAAGAGCTGGCGTAGCCGCAAGTTGAAGCCAGCCACCCACACTGATTCAGATCTAGCCGCCTAGAACGCACATCAACGGATCCTCACGACGATGACCATGCCTAGTCCACCGAATAGAGAGACCGTCACGAAACGCAAAGCGTCCCCACTCATCTACAAAGAAGAGATGAGGTCCACAGAGGCACAGAGTTGATGTCCAAAATATAGAAAATAGGAAAGGAAGGATAGAAGGCGGGAAGGGAGGAAGGTAAGGGAAGGATACGAGGTAAAGGCTACCTAACCTTGATCCACCACCAAGCGACAGAGAACCAAAGCGCATCCACCCCAATTAGGGCCGGCTGTGTTTAGTTAAGAGAGAAGGCAGAGAGTTCATGTAGAGAGAGGGAGTTTATAATTTCTCACAGAGGGGAGAAGCGAAGGCAAATTCTTATTCCCTCTTTTTTAAGCGCTACAGTAGTCAGTGTATTTTTTAACTTCTTTCAGGCTTTTGCTTTTGCTTTTGCCTTTGCCGCTTTCAATGTAGAGCTTGGGAAAGATTTTCCTTCCCAGTTACTAGTTACTACATAGACAGCGCTTAATAAAAAATAAAAATAAAATGTTGTCTATTTATTGGCATAGACGACGATTTTATCTAAATTATTATCTCTTATAATAACACTTCACATTTAGTATAAAATATCGTCAAATTAGTGACGTGTTTGACGTCTAAGTCTATTTTTGGCATATTGATGTTGAGTTAGTGTCATGGTGACAATCATTCCCCGTAAGTCTCGTAGCCCACAGCTACATAGAAGTCCATAATTCCCATCATCTATTGGGGAGCTACTGTACGTTTTCGAAATGGGTTTCAATTTCATACCTTAATCCTATTCCTCGGAGGAAAACTCTACCCGGTAACCCGACCCGTAAAACATTAGAAACAAACTTATAATATTAGGGGTTATAGATATTCTTTATATCCTTTAGTGTATACGTTAATTGGAAAGAAACGTATGAGTAGACTAACATATCTAGGATGTCGTTTTATTACCTACCATGCATATAAAGGAGAGGTTATAACAAGATAGGTCACATGTGAATCTGATGATGAGAGATTGAGAGGAAGGATTGGGTTGGGATGGCCTAGATTACAAGTTATGAATAGAAATGCACATGGTAGGTGTTGGACATTGTTTAGTGTTTACACAATAATGGAAGTTGGCAGTACATGTGGCCATGTTATTTAACTCCCCTAAAGAAATTGACAATTCATAAACCCTTGTAGACCAAACTTAAAATTATGGGTCCATCCATTCCTTTCTTTCTCTGTTTTCCACTTTCTGTTTTCATGCAGTTGGCAGACAAACCATGGTGATCAAGATTCAAGGCCACTTTTATTCATGGGACCTCCCTCCTCCGCACACCCACATCATTTGGATAAAATCCACATGCCTTTTGTGGATCTCAATTCAGCCGCTTCCCGCACCTGGTCCATGGTTCAGCCTTCCCCAACGTTAGGATCACATATTTATATTTTCATCATTAAGTTGCTCTGGTTTGGAAATTATGCGAGCAAGATGCTCAATCTTCAATTAAATGTTGAATTGTGATATATAACTTGTCGGTTCAATTTTAGAATTATGAATTTTATCATTAAGTTGCTCTAGTTTGGAAATTCTCCGAGCAAAATGTTCAATATTCAATTAAAGATTGGATTGTGATAATCACCACGAATTTCATCGTTAAATTATCTAAATAAGAATTTTTCAAATAAAAATATTCAAATTTTAATTTAAAACCAAAATGATACCGATAATACGAAGTACATTTCTAGCTAATCTGAATAAGAACAAATTTTCTTCCTTGGATTCTCACGTTCCAACCTCGCTACACCCCTAAAGAGAAAACAACCCTCTCGAAATAGGCAAATACGGGCATGGTATAAATTTCATTCCATCCAAATTTCAAAGCCACAAACTTTGACTTCCATCGAATTCGGTGCAGCAACATCGATTTGCACTATCGTCATTATTATGAAAGCTAAAAAGAAAAGAAAATAAAATAAAGAGAAAAGAACAGGTAAGCAACAGTAAATTCAAAAAGTAAAAATGGGACTTGACTTGAGAAATGATGGTGGAAATTTTGATTCGAGAAAATCCGTGTCGATAATACTCCTTTACAAAGGAGACAAATTTGATGATTTTGTTTTCTCATGCTAGTCTCTTGCATGTCCCCCGGCCATTTCTTATCATCGATCGGTAGGAAAACTAGACTTTGAAATAAAGACTTCTCTCATCAAAAGATCACAATTATTCTTTGTATTTTATTTATCTCCCACAGCCCACAGCCCACAGCCCACAAGAGACCGCAAGTCCTAGTCAAACCTAGTCAATTGTCATTTTTATTTCCATGTTCTATTTCATTTTTATGATATCTTAGTTACAGCTGAAAGCATCATCAAATTTATCTGTAAATGATAAGGGACCGCTATGCCCGGGATTTGCATGTGCTGCTAACATGGGTAGGTCCATCATCAAGTATACCCTCATTTTTACTGACAGCTACTCCAAGGTCTAAATTTTTTTTTTATTTTATAATGTTTGACATAAGAGTGCTAATCGTTTTACGAGAATTGAACTAAACGTGATTTAGTACATAACTAGCAATTAGGTCTGTATATTCTCGGGGGTTGTTGAATTAAATATTACTAATTTTTCATAAATTAGAAGTTATTTTTTTATATCTATAAATAAAAGGGAAAAAAAAAGAGAACCGGTAAAACACTGTAAGGGAACAATATTCTTTTTTTATATCTCTTTTATGATTTTTTGATAGATCAAGTTTATTTCCGCTCTATCATTTTTCTTTTTTTCTTTTGGCTATATGCATGCTCGAAACAGGAGCTGATTGGTTTTGGTGGAAATGAAAACATAAATGCCCAATCGAGGGTGTGTTTTATTTGGTAATCAAAAAATGGTGTCCGTTTCAGAGGTACCGTGCCTTTGGTTATTGGAGATTTACTGTATTGGATATTTAGAATTGTTGCTCACTACCTGTTCAATAAAAGTTCATAATGAAAAAATTGATGAGCTTTGAATCAAACAAATACAGTTTTATTTTGTGGATGCTTTACTCGCTAAGGAGGATGAAGAAGCATAGAGAGATAAGTCGGCAATTTAATTGTAAAAGAATTTTCATCCACGTAGATTAGTAACATGCTAATCTTATTTTTCAAATTCTTAATTTCGTCGTATTGAAGATAACAAAGTTACAAACGTGGATTATTGGGTTGTCGTTGACAATTACACAACCCATACAACTGCCAATTTTTTTTATTTACATGCACTAATCTATAGCAAATGTTATGTTAGTAATATAATTAGTTTAATGGGTAAGAAATCAAACATATTGGGGTTATTAGCAGATCCTCCTCAATCTCTTCAAATCATAACACACGTGGGAGCTGGAAAGTGATAAGAGTCGGAGCTTCATGTAAAGATGGTAATGATTTTCATGTCGGATTCTGTAGCTGATCCTCTGCAAAACACTCTTCATTATTCATTGCATTTTCACCACCCTGGATTCTTCTTGGATTTTCAAAAAATCTTAAGCAAATGAAAATTGCGGACTATTATCACGTGACAGATATACAGATTACATACGATTTTACTACGCAATATCGGGTCGTTACAGGTGACTTTTTTTCCTGGTTTACTTTGTCCTCATTTGGTCCACATTCCAAGGGCACCAAATTGGACTTGTGACTTGTGGGTGCCGGGCTAAACAACCCCATTCGAAGGGAGTAGGTTGTTGGCTGAATTCCGCGATTGAAGCTAAAATAAAAATAAGTAGAAAAATACCAATTTATGGTATTCTTGTAATATATATCTATGGCCTATGGGGCATCATTGCATGAAGAAAACGGTTTGAGAAAAATGCATGTGCAGGTAGGGCCATGGGGCTTAGCAGTTGGTAACATTTGCATGTGCACATTGATTCCTGCAAATATGACCTGAAAATATGAATCTGTGTAGGTGCCTATGTGGCTCCTTTTGCCCCTTCCCTCCAAAAGCTTCCAATTATATTTTTTCGGTATTCGTGCCACAATCTAATGTTATTATTATTTTTTTTTTAACTTATAAGTACGAGATTTCAAGCAAGGTTAATTTTTATAAATATTAAAATGTATACGCGTAAAGTTTGATAAATAATAAAATAATTATTAATTGATTTATATGCTCTAATCTAAATCCCGTTTATTTTAATATCGATGTAATAAAAAAATTATAACAGTATTTCACTAAACTCTTGTCTCTTTGTGGTTGCTTGACCCAACATGAAGCAATAAAATGCCCCCAGCCAATGCCTTGACCTCCCTATATAAGAAAACCCCAATCTCCCATTGCTAACCACCCAGCACTCAGTTAGTAGTCGATACTCAAAACTTCCTCCTCTCCTCTCTCCCCTAATCTCTCTCTCTTGCCGCCACAATGGCTGCTCCTATTACTTCGCACTTCACCACCATTGCTCTTCTTCTCTTCTTTGCTCTCAATCTTCAAGGCGCTTATGGTGGCTATGGAGGAGCATGGGAAGGTGGTCATGCCACATTTTACGGCGGTGGTGATGCCTCCGGTACAATGGGTAAGTTCACCAACTCACTCAGTAATTTTCACACTTTAAGTCCTCTTATTTTAACACCCTGAGTTACTTTTTTACTGGGGCAATTCAACAAAAAAAAAATACTGATCGATGTGAAAAATAGAAAGTGAAAATAATTAAATTAGTTATTGCGTCGTTTTGCATGGTCATTTTAATTTCTACCGTATATTGATGGGAACAAATTGTGTTGGGTTTTTAGGAGGTGCTTGTGGATATGGAAACTTGTATAGCCAGGGGTATGGAACCAACACTGCAGCACTGAGCACAGCTCTATTCAACAATGGGTTGAGCTGTGGGTCTTGTTATGAGATGAGATGCAACAGTGACCCCAAATGGTGCCTCCCCGGCAGCATCATCGTCACCGCCACAAACTTTTGCCCTCCCAACTTTGCTCAGTCCAATGACAATGGTGGCTGGTGCAACCCTCCTCTCCAGCACTTTGATTTAGCGGAGCCTGCTTTCGTGCAAATTGCCCAATACCGGGCCGGAATCGTCCCCGTCTCCTTCAGAAGGTAAAAACCCTAACGGAGTATTTTCCGATATGTCCGTAACAAAACAATTGTCACATACATATTGACATGCTTGTTTTATTTTTCATATGTACAGGGTTTCATGTGTAAAAAAGGGGGGTATAAGATTCACAATCAACGGTCACTCTTACTTCAACTTGGTTTTGATCACCAACGTTGGAGGTGCCGGGGATGTCCACTCTGTGTCAATCAAAGGGTCCAAGACAGGGTGGCAAGCCATGTCAAGGAACTGGGGGCAAAATTGGCAGAGCAACTCTTACCTCAATGGCCAGAGCCTGTCTTTCCAAGTCACCACCAGTGACGGTAGAACCGTGACAAGCACTGTGCCAGCTAGCTGGCAGTTTGGACAGACATTTGAGGGAGCTCAATTCTAGCCTTTTTTACTGTGGTAAAATGGTGAAAGGGGGAGGGTAATTTGTATATGTGATATGAAATTGTTTGTGAAGGAAAGAGGATAGATTAGGAGGGGACGTCTTGGAGAAATTTTTCAGTATGACAGTCACAACGGGCGTGTATTGCAGAGGTGGCTAATTGGCACCCGCTAGGCCTATTTATATAGTGGAGATGGTGAGTATTAAGTTTTATAGCACTTGTCCATTTGAATTTGATGATGCATTTTGTTTTGTATCTTTGAAGGTGGTATGTAGATTTATTAGGCATGCCCAAGTAGGAGGTACTGACCCCAGATGGGGTAAACTTTGTATTGTGTCACCTAAGTAATTATATATACTTTCGGTGGATTTCTATGAAAGACTCTTATTAAATTAAGTTTTTTTGCAGTAATTTTTATATGGTTTTCAATGTCAATATTATATCAACATGTTCATCTTACTTCAATATATAACTCTCGTAAAATTCAAAATTGATATTTAATATTTATAATTTTTTTTTCAACATCAATTTTATCCTAATATAAAAAGGCCCATTCTCATTTTCGATGAGCTCTTAATCAATGACTTCTTCCCAAAATTATGCTTAGAGCCTGAGAGAGAATGGGAAATAGACAAAGGAGGTCCTCTCATGTGAGAGAGATGTCCACTGAACATCACTTGAACATAATTTTAGTCCCAATTTGTTCTATAAACGTTTTATTTAACAGATTTTATTATAAATAAATAAAAAAATTTGTCCAAAAATGGTAAGACCAACATTAACATCCGTCATTCGTCATTGCTTCAATTACAACCAATATAATGACTAATTTTTCTTCGTAAAAAATGGACACTACAGTATAATGACTAATTTTTTTTCGTAAAAAATGGACACTTTCTTCTATCCATTGCTCCTTCCAATAACTTATTCTCATTGTAAATTTGGTACGAAGGTGCAGCTCAAGAAGGAAAATATTTATAATTCATAGATGCACTAGGAGAACAAAATCTACCCACCAACAACCCATTTTTTTTGACAATTTTGTCCTTTTTAACAGAATTCGTTAAATTAGATATTCATGAGGCAAATTGAGATTAAAATCGTGTTCAGGAAGTGAATTGGATTAAAATCATATTCGGATGACATTTTGAGACTTGACCCAATATTCGGGGGACATATTGAGTAAAAAGATTTTTTTTATCTGTAAGTGGGAAAGTTTCTTTTCTATAGACAACACCAAAGTCTTAATGATAGGGTCTAATGATGGATTTAACAATGGGTCTTGATAATGTGCTTCAATGATGGGCATTTATAGGCTTCATCTTAATTTAAGTGATCTATTAAATCTTACATTAATTATGTTTACAAAATAAAGAGAAATATTATTATATTGAACTAGTACTAATCACTAAGTACAAAGAATGTTCATATTAGCATGGAATGGTATTTAGGAGATTTGTGTTTTGAGCAAGTAATTAGGGGGTTTATTACCTATTTTGTATAGTTGAATAGGTATGTATGGTGTTTCACTGTTTTCTTATACTGCACGCTATGTAAGTAACATAGCTAGTCAAAACATTTGAAGGCTCAGGGTAAAAATAGAAAACGTGTCTTTAATTTACAAATCTAATTATTAAAATGTAAATTTTTACAAACTAATTATTTAAGTTTTATAAAATGAGGCCTCATTAACACATTTATTAGGGAAAACCCATTATGACAATATCCCTAACAAAGAAAAAAAAAGTACCCAATATCCAAAACATTACATTCAGTTAAAAAAAATAAAAAATAAAAACTAATCCATATTTCTAACTTATATATGAATGACAATACTCAAATTCAAGACTAGTAAACTACAACTTTCATATTCAATAAAAACAATTAGTCCATCATTTAAAAAATTTGAACCAACATCAAAATTACACTTTTATATTCTTTATTTATTTGTCTACTTTATATATTTATTAATTTATTTATTATATTATATAATACATTTTAATAATTTTGGGCCCTATATTGTTATGGGCCTAGGGCTTGAGCCTCTTTTGCTCTACCATCTGGCCGGCCCTAGTAAGTAATAACCCCATATATTTTCATGTTCTGTATAGTTGAACTGTTTAGGATTTTTTATTACTTTTCTTATATCCCACTAGAGCTAGTAATGGACCGGGTCATGGCTAGTTCTGTCGAGTTCGTATCATGTCATTAATTATGTTTTACCAAATATGTCCACCCATAAATAAGACCTCTTTAATAATTGTTTCAAGGATGTTTAACCTGAATCATATCTGTTAATGAACTGGGTATCCTGTTAGTTACTTGACCCTTCTTGAAATTACTTTGATAACCTAGTTTGATAACTCGAACCTCAATCGTCAATCACAATATGAAACATATTGTCCGATATTTTGAATGAAAATCTGATGTCTTGGCTCTCCTGGCTCTTCTCGAGACCTAATCCAATATTCCAACTTTTCTCTAATCTTATTCTGATATCCCAGCTTTTCCTGAGTCTTATCTGATATCTCGACTCTACCCGAGTTCTAATATGATATCTCAACTCTTCACGAGTCCTATCATAATATTCAAAACATATAAGGAGTTTATACTCAAGCTCTTAAGACCCCGGGAGATTTACATGTATTTAAGTTGGGGCACACCACTTTGGACACACAAAATTACCTTCAATCGATATCTGATTGACTCGAAAACTGTACCAACGAGTCTGTAACATCGAATATAGTGAAATTATAGTTAACAGGGACCGAAGGAACACCGCTACATGCCTTTATGTGCCGATGGATAGCTAAACAACAGTCTCCACGCGTATGCCGCTGGAGTCGCAAGCTACTCGCCTTCTTGCTCTCACCAAGTTGACCCGGATTCCTGCAACTAGGTCTCGATAGATAACGGTACCTGATCCCATTTCGTCCATTTTCATCCATTTTCCGGATCTAAAACATCAATAAAAATATAATTAACCTAGGAAATTAAATATACTCTTAAAATCACAGAAACTGTACCTCATATTCAAGGGAGGATGTTTGAAGTTCTGACCATCTTTCGGACATGCAGTTCTAGATGTTCTCTTCCAATCTCCTTGAACTTGAGTTGAGTTGATCGCCTAGGTGACAGGACCCGTCCCAACTGGACCTCGATAACTGTGTCTGGTCCTGCTCCCGTCTGACAAGTAAACTGAAGTTCCGAAGCTATCCTTCAGCACCTATCAGACAAGGGATTTTCTCCGCTTATGCCTCCGCCTCTTGGTTAGCCCCGAATGTCGTGTCACGGCCTGGAGGGTCATTTAAAACAGAAAAGTGTGAGTGGACAAAAATATATTTGTTAAAACACATTTATCAAAACACATTATTTACCCTCCAGTTTATCAAACCTGCATGCATAGGGAAAAACATATGAAACACCAACACTGGCCTTCCAGCCAAATCATATAACAAGTTAAATCCCGGCTCTCAGGCCAAAACATATGAACACATAATCACATGGCCAAACAGACCAGAACTCGTACTCAATACCAGTACGCAATCATAATCATAATCAACATCAAACAGTACTATGCACAAGGTCACAATCAATCAAACCGCACTGTTCACAAGTGCACAAACCATTACACTGTCACACCGGCACTACGCGTAGGCCATAACCCGTGCCTCAGTCGTTTGGGAAGTCACCCCGAGCTCCGACTGCCCCGGCACGCATCACCCCGAGCGTTAGCCGTCTGGGAACACCCCAAGCCTCGGCTATCTGGGAATATATCTCACCCCGAGTACCAGCCGTCTGGGAACACCCCTAGCCTCGGCTGCCTGGGACCAATCACAATCATATCCCCGAGCTCCGGTCGTCTGGGAACACCCCTAGCTTCGACCGTCTGGGTATTCACAATCACAATCACAATGAAAATCATCCCGGAATCATATCCCAAAATATCTCAATCAAATCCTTGACTTCAAACCAAGCCAAAATCGTTACCAACCGGGACTTAAGCCCAAATAGCATTTATACGTAAATCCGCACATAGAAAATATTATAATAACCCAAAATCATCCTTGACTCACCAATTAAGTCAAAATACACTTTTGGAAACCTTTTTAACTACGGGCCTAGCCCAAAATACCATTTGCACATTTCCTCGAAAAACGTGCCAAAACACCGATTAAAATAATATAATATTCCCCAAAATCCGGAATTCACCATATCAGAACATCAATCATACCAATCATTTCAAATCATATTATAAGGCATTTAAAACATATATGCATGCATTCAGGGTAGAAAACAAAAGTCCACTCACACACCGTCCAAACCGCTCGCTTCCTGAGCTGCACGCGTTTCCGTAATTTCCGAAACTTGCCAGGAATCCCGAATCCTGTCCAAAATCATTATACAGGGTTATAAACAACTCAATTTACATCATATTAATTTCCCATAATTTTCCGGGATTTAAATATTATTTTAAAATATAACTTAAACCGTCGGACCCTTGAAACATTATCGATCCGGTGTCCGAACGACTCGAAACCAATTTTAAAATGTCCGTTACATTACAGGGAGTAAAACATCTGTTGAGACCTTCCTCAGAAAACCCACCACGCGCCCTCATGTGCCGCCGCAAGCGGCTGCGCGTGAGTCCACGCGCCATGCTACAGTACCTGCACAGTCGTCCTCTTGACCCGTATCTCTGATAAACGGAGCCTACGACCCGCGATCAGACCCGATTAGTTCGTCACCAATTCGAGTTCAATTTTACCGTTTCTTTCACTCATTAGCATGAAGTCGATATGGATTAAGGGTCTGTAACTTAAATTTAAGAAATCAAAGCCCCAAAGCCCTCTACTCAATAAGAACACCCGGCGGGTCCCTAATCGGGTTCTACCCAAAATCAACCCGTATCGTTCAATTAAACACACATGAAGCACCGTATATTCATTCTAAACATGAAACTGCAATCAATTTCAAGAAGTTATACCTCGAGGTAATCCAACTCAAGCTCCAGTTTCCAGAACGGTCGCAGAGTCCGTTTGTCGTCAATTCACCGTCAATTAACCACCCAATCGACTTGGTTCGAGCCGTTTAGCTCCCAGAAGACTCAATATCACGTCAATTGTGATCGAAACTGTCTAAGAAATTAATTTCGAATTTTTGTTCTTAAATGGGTTTTCGGGTATTCTCAGTGTTTCCCAACCCCTTTCTTTTCGATTTTCCACTCAATTTCCCTCGCCTAAATCTCTTTGTTTAATCTCAGTTTGAAAATGGAATCATGATCAATTAATTTGGACGAATTTCACTACACAAGGTGGATGGGTTTTGGTTCTCTGTTTTGTTTTTCAATCCATTTAAACATTTGATTTTTAATTAACTAATTAAGTGTACAAACAAATATCATATGCCACTAATCACTTCAATTTAAGTGACAGGTGTCATGTGCTAAGGTATGGTGGGCTGAATCAGCAATGTAAATCATATCTTGCACCGTTTAATAAGTCCCTTCCTTAAAATTACCATTTTACCCCTACTTTGAAAATTTACCAAAATGCCCCTCATAGTTCTAGACCCATAACTTTTTCATCCGGACTCCGATTGACGCATGTCGCCTTTCTACGGATTCAGCGTCCCAAGACCCATCCAACGGTCTTCCCGGAAAGTCCAAACAATGTCCTGATCAAAAAGTCAACTTTCGGCCCCTGTGACCGATTTACCCAATTACCCTCAAACTTCCGCATGTCATAACTTTTTCCTCGGATGTCAAAATTGGGCGTGCCACCTGTCTATGAACTCGTGACGTCCCGAACTACGTCACGGTCATCGGTCAAAGTTCGTTTGACCGCTCGAATAAAAAGTCAACCGTTCGCCCAATTCCAGGGGCAAAATCGTCATTTTCCTCAATTTTTCCAAATTTTCGTGTTTCGAATTTCCGGGGCGTCACACTAGGTCTAGGAAAAGTGCTGGTGACCTAGGTTTCGAGCTTTAACGTCCAAACCGAAAGTTCAAACTTAAAGGTCACAGTTTGAACCTCTTTCTTTTCTTTCTTGCCTCTGTTCAAGCTTTTTCTCTTTTCGTTTCTCTCTATTTTTTCCCTTTTTGTGAAGCTTATCCAATTCTCTTAGGCTACAAGAGGTGAGCCGAGATAGAAACCCCAGAGAGTAGGGTTGAAAATGGGTCGTGTCGTGTTGAGTTTATATCGTATCATGAACTCTGTTTTACCCAAATATGCCCAACCTGAATCTGTCCCTTTTAATAATTGTATCAAGGATGTCGAACTCGAACTCAATCTGTTAATGACTCAAGGAACCTGTATAACCCGTGTTACCCATTCAACAAACAGCTCGTACCAATTAACCTATGATTCGTTTAGTCTATTTAACATGTTTAATATTTTTAACCTATTTAAACTATAAGATTTAATAGGTACATAAACAGGTAAATGGGTATATATATATATATTAGTAATTAACACGTTTATTGAACGAGCTAATATATAAGTCATTATATAGGTTAACAGGTTGACCCAAGACTCACCCGTTTATTAAACATGCCCTAACGGGTTGACCGAAAAATTACCCGAAATTTTAATCATGCGGGTTAACCTAGATAAATTTCATGCAAGTTTCGAATCATGTATTGAGTTGTGTCAAAAAGTATCACCCTTATCTGAAAAGGTTTATGTTTCTTCAAAGTTCAACATAAAAAGAAGATGGATATACTCACTCCTCCCTTCTTCTCCCAACAAGTGACACTTGTCACTTAGAAGAGAGGTTGAGTCAAAAGTAAGTGTTGACCCATCTTCTAAACCAAAATGCCCCTTTCCATTTAGACCCATAACGTTTTCGTATGAACTCCATTTTATGTGTGTCACCTATCTACGAGCACGTGAATACAAGACTCGCACAATAATTCAATCAAAACTTCCAAAAAATTCCTCGAGTTCATAATTGACTTTTACTTCTTTTTCGATCCGAGGGTAAAATCGTCCTTTTTAGAATTAAATTCTCAAATAATTCTATGTTTTGGGATGGGCTCGTTACAAATTTCCCCGTTACATAAATTTCTTTCTTGAAATTTACTCATGTTGACAGGAACTACTCCTAAAACGCTTTGGTAATTTTTCACAGTCCTACTCCCGTATAACCGATCCAAAATGCCAAGATTACCCTCAACAATTTTTTGACAAAGGATACTCGTACCAATTTAACGCTCATTCTTCCCCCTCTCGATTTGTCCTAACTTTCGTGCAACGACCTGTAGGGTCATCGAAAACATGAAAAGTGTGAGTGGATGAAAAATAAATATTTGAAAACGCATTGTTCGAAAAAAATAACATTTACCCTCCAGTTTCTAAAACATTCATGCAACGACCTGTAGGATATTAGATAACGGTTGTTCTCATCACCTTTTCTCTAGGAGGGAACATTTTGATACGTTCCAAGAAGTCCAAGGATTTGTCACTTGGGATGATGGCACAAGATTTTGTTTCATGGGTACGAGAACTGTGAAGATTAAGATGTTCGATGGAGCAGTCCGCACATTGAGTGATGTGGTGTATGTCCCAAACTTCTAGAGATATCTAATATCCTTGAGCCAACTATACTCCAAGGGCTGCATGGTTTCGTCAGCAGGGGGAGTTATGAAAGGGTCATGTGGTTGCATGGTCCTAATGAAGAGAGAAAATTGTAAAAGTATATTCTGTATGATAGGATAAACCCATAACTCGAAGGTTGTTAGGAAACAACGTGCACGGGAGAACAGGAACCTGAAGTGGGTCTCGTTTGCAGGCACAGCAAAGGCGCTATCCACATGTTTCCAGGTTTTAGACGATGGTAATATTGTTAGGGAAGAGGTAAAGTCAAGTACCCTATTCGGAGCCAACTAATTATTGTTAACTCGGAGCAGCTGCACATAGCATTGGCCATTTTTGAATCAGGGGGAGCAAGGACCGTATGCAACTGATTCAGGGTATGTGTAGCTAGTATAAGAATATGGCCAATGGAATGCTTATGTGTCAGGACCCACCCCTAATCCCCCAGGATTAAGGGCTAAATCCCTATCCCGTCTAACTTACGCATGACACGAAGGCTAAACTGGCGTCCAACCTCCATGTGACACGTAAGTCGGACAAGGGATTCTCGAACCAACCGTACCGAAGCTTCCGGACTTCCCAGAGTGCGCAAAGTCTACTGTGGATCGTACGTGTGATGTCTCCGTCTCTCTCGACCAACAGCCCGCACCGTAACAACCTGGAGGGTATCGAAAAAACGAAAAGACTGTGAGTGGACAAAAATAAAGTATAATTTAGAAAAAAGTTCAATAAAACAATTACATTTATACCTTCCGTTTCAAAACCAATGCATGCATTGTCATAAAACCAAGTAAGAAAAACCAAGTAGTTTCTTTTTCCAATTCCCGGGCCTCAGCCCAAATCCATCATCATCCAGTCTCAGTGAAAACCGTTATTGAAAATCATACCACATTTCCATCCATCGAACCTGCTGGATCTATCCGAGTCTTTAAACTCAATCCAGGCCTCAATATAATCCGAGTCTTTAAACTCCCAAGTCTTTAAACTCAATCCGGGTCTTTAAACCCAATCCGGGCCCGTCCCCCGTCAAACATAGTCCGGGTCTTTAAAACCAATAACCAGATCCAGCAAATCCAATCCAAAACCGTTTGAAAACCTTTTCCCATTTCCGAATCCGAATCTGCAATCTCATCAGGATTCCGAATCCAACCCAGAACTCATATCCACCTCCTTTCCAGATCCAAGTCCGCAACCATCATTCCGTAAGCTAGCATCTGGAATAACCATTCCGAACCCAAACCCGAAAATCCATTTCAAGTTCCAAACCGAATTCCGAATCGTCATCCGGAAATCCGATTCCAAAACCCAAAATCACGTTTCTTAAAACCAATTTTTGAACTGGGCTTCAAGCCCGAAAACACTTTCCAAATTCATTTTACTTTATTTGCATTCAAATCGTATTTCAAATCCAGAAATCAAATCATTAAAACCAGATTTAAATCACAATATCCGTCAAATCTCGTAAAATGTGAAATTCCGTAAGTTCCTCGAAAAACGTGCAAAACCATAAACCACCACAATCATAAATCAAATCATAGAATCAAGTATAGAAAACATATAAAAACATATATGCATGCATCAAGAGTTAGAAAGAAAAGTCCACTCACAGACCATTCCGACGTCGCCTCGATACGCGCGCACTTACGCAGTCCCCGGCCATTCCGCTATTCTCGGCTTTCCTGAACCTGTCCAAAGCCAATAACGAGGTTACTAACTACTTCACAAAAGTCCTACTCAAGTCCCATCATTTTCCCGAACTTCTAAGCGTACTTTAAACGGACCCTAAACCTTCGACCGCTTAGAACTAACCCGAAACAACGTCCGATCATCCCGAAACCTATCCCAATAGATTCGTTACATCGATTAGACCAAAAACTATGTTAGACACTTCCCCAGAAACCTCCCCACGCGCCCCCACGCGCCGCCCAAAGTGGCTGTGCATGGGCCTCACGCGCCTGCACACAGGGTCATCTTCAACCTCTGTCTAGCCAGTTCAGACCGGGCTGGCCGAACCGAACCAGCGTGACCGGTTCTCCCTCAATACCAGTCCAATTCCACTCCAATAAATCCCATTAGCTTCGACCTGGCCTAAACAATCTATTCCAATCCTAAAAACTAGACCTTACAGCCTCTAACCCATCGTCCTCAAGCTCGAACCAAAACTGTCCGAAACCTCTGTTTCGGTTCTCGGCCAACCAAGTAATCCCCCCATCACGGCTTCGAGTTTAAATGATTCCTAGGACCCTACTAAGCCTCATAGAACTCACAAAAACCCTCGACTCAGTCCCAAAAGCCACGACTTTTCTTTTGAATCAAAACGGCAAAACAGGGGAAATAGGGGCTTACCGTCATTCCAACCTCCGACGTACGCGCCGCCGTGCTCCTCTGCATCCATAGAGTTGTCCTCAGCCATCCTAGCCTCCCTTAGAACTTTATTGGGTCAAATCGATCGTCTGTGGCTGCACCACCACTTCGACCCTCTCTGTTTTCCTAAGAACTCCTCCTTCCTCACACACACACACAATCACACTCTAGTTCCACCCAAAACCACTCACTAACTCACACTCAGTCTCTGTTCACTCCCTCGATCACCTGAACACACAAACACACACTGAAATCGATCACTTTCTCCCTCAATCTCACTCTCTGTTTCTCTCCAGCACAAACACAAACACAAACACAAACACAAACACGACTCACCCATTTTAATTTCACCGTGCACAAACACTAGAACCCACTAGAGCACCCCCACGTGTCCACCATCCCATGGCCCAAACTCAAAATATCCAACCCCTCCTGTACACTTGTCCCAATCTGATTTGCACAATTCCCAATGTGAAAAAGACCAAAATGCCCTTGTGAGTCAAAATTACCATTGCCCTTCACCGTTCTAGACCCCTATCTCGCTCGTCCGACGTCCGATGAAAGCATGCCGCCTGTCGTTGAACTCAGGACGACGAGTTCTACCTAATGGTCCTCAGTCTACACGTAAAAACCTTGTCGTATGAAAAGTCAACTTTTCCCCTTCGTTTACCCAATTTACGGTAATGCCCTCAACCTTCCGAACATCATAACTTCCTCCTCGGATGTCGGAATCGGGCGTGCCACCTGTCTACGGACTCGTGACGTCCCGAACTACATCACAGTCATCAGTCAATGCCCAATTGACCGCTCAAACTCAAAGTCAACATTTTACCCAAACTAGGGGCAAAATTGTCATTCTGCGCCTAATGTCCAAAGTAACCAACTAACCACCGATTAACCTAGCTAATCCATCACTAATCCCTTCACTAATACCGACTCCCAGGACGGGTCGTTACATTATGAGTCTATCAAGCGGTATCTCAATTTGAGATGGACTTACGGGATTGAAGTGACGGTGCGACATTATTCACCTAACTCGACAAGGGAAAATTGTTGAGTTTATGCTTCCTTAGTGGATTATTAATGCATTGGAATTTTAATGCATGAGATTTATGTATTGGGAATAAATACATGGTGTGGTTCATTCATGGTGGAACCTTGTAGAAGAAGATTGATGTGGAAGCTTCATGAAGAAGAATGAATATAGAAGATTCATGAAAGAGAATTAATTGAAAAAAGTACATGAAAGGACTTAAATGAAGGTATCTAGAGACTTCCTTAAGTACAATATAAAGAGGAGATCTTGGCCACATTTGACAATCAAGGAGAACACATCACATGTGATTGAGTGAAAGTAACTCTAAGGGTCTTCGGGTATAGAAGCAAGGTGAGTTGTGAGTACTTCAAGAGTGTGTATAACTCTTGGGGTATAGTGATCTTTTAGGTTAAGAGAGGGTATACAAGGGGTATCCTATTGGATATAAGGGTTAGGGTTGGGTATAAACTTGAGTGGTGTAATCTTATACTTTGTATTCTCTCATAATGAAGGTGAAAACTCTTCGAGAACGTAGGCAAATTATTTGGCCGAATCTCGTTAACTATGTTGTATTATTGACTTCTTTATTTCCTTTCTTTCATGTTTATTCCTAGTATTTGCGTAACGGAAGATTGATTTCCTAACATCTCCTTCATGCAATGGACGCCTACATCCTTCATCGTCCACTTCTCTGTTTCCTTTGACTCTCGAGAATCTCTTCTCTTCTCTAGACTGTTATTGAAGGATGAAAATTGAAGATCAAAGGCTCTCCTCTCCTCTCCTTCTTGGTCATTCTGAGACTCCGTGTAACACCCCGAAAATTCGAGGATTATAATAATGTAATTTAATGTATGAATTGACGTTTTTACCCTTGTGATTGGTATGGCCAAAATGTTAACTTTTTGATTTGAGGGTCAAATGGACTTTGACCAATGACCGTGCCTTATTTTTGGACGTCACGAGTCCATAGACAAGTGGCACATCCAATTCGGACGATCGGGGTAAAAGTTATGTATATCGGAAGTTCAGGGGCATTACCGTAATTTGGACGATAGGGGCAAAAATGTTGACTTTTCGTTTGACAACTAATTTTCACATGACTCAAGGACCGTTAGGTAGGTCTCGATGCCCTGAGTCCGTAGATAGGCGGCACGCCGAAATCGGACTTCGTATGGCTGAGTTACGGGTCTAGAAAGTGAAGGGCATTTTGGTAATTATTTGAACCAGGGGCATTTTGGTCATTTCGCCCTGGTTACTGTAGCAACCGCAGGGGACCATGGACGGCACCACCATGTGCGGTGGTTCAGTGCGCAATTGTTTATGCAAGTGTTTGCTGGAAAGAAAGGTGTGTCTTATGCTTTATAACGTGGCATGAACCATCCACCCTGCACGGTCGATTTGATTAATGAAGATTCGAAGCTTTTTCGGGGAACAAAATTCAGTGGACAGTAAGGCTTCCAAGAGCCTCTGGGACGGCTTGAATTGTTTAAAACTGATTGAGAAGTGAATGAGTTTCACTCTGCCGTTGAAAGAACTGAAAATAGGTGAGGAACCAGAGAGAAACCATTTCGGGAAATCGGGTTTTCAATTTCTGGTGACTGTTGGACCAAACCAAGGCATGGTTTAGTCTTCTGGGAGTATTTGGAACTCAACCACATCAAAATCGAGGGGAACCAGCCACGGTTGAGCTGGGACAGAGGCTGCCGTTTTCAGAGAAATTTCAGAGCTTGGGACGACAACCTTCAGGTACTTTCAGGCACAATTGATCATTCATTTTAGTTCGTTTTGATCCTATTATGCTTCCTGTGAAGTTAATTGGAGAATGGGTTTGAAACCAGGGAGTTCTTGTGATTGAGCCGTTTGGTTGATCACGGGTCGATGGGTCGATTGGGGACTTGTCGAGGTTGATTAATGTCTCAGAACCTAAATTGGATAATTAATGAACAGGTTAGGATCAAATTGGATTGAAATCGAGTAGGAATTGATGGGTAATCAACCGGGTCAAGCCGCGGGTGGCAGGCCCGTATTACAGATAAACGGGTGAAGGTGGTGACACTGTAGCTACAGTGTCAAGTGCGTGACTTTCACGCGCAGCCACTTTGGGCGGCGCGTGAGGGCGCGTTGAACCTTATCTCCGATCACGATCAACATGACTTTTGTTCCTCTCATCATTCTGAACATTTTTTATGAATTAACCATGTTGATCTGAGATAGTTTGGGAGGGTCAGTTTTGGGCCGGTTGTCCCGGGAAACGTGTTGGACGGTTTCCCCGAGCCGGTTTCTGTTTCAGACTTTTTGGATAAATGTTTAAGACTTGTAGTGACCCTTACGTGTGATTTAGACTGACAGGAATTGTACGATAATTGCGGTACATGACCGTACGCTCAGATTGACCGCGGGATCGTACCGTGAGTGGGCCCGATTTCATTAAACCCTTGCATGCTTAAATGTTTTCTGATTTACTTATATATTCACATGCTAGAATCAAGAAACGGTTTTGATGATGTTGAAATTATGGTTATGGCACGTTTCACAGTATTTGGGTTTAAGACCCGTCTGATGAAACTTAAAGATTGGTTGGATTTTTATCTATGTATATATATATATGTTTTGCATGTGGATATCAATAAAATGTATTTGGTACTGCACTGTATAGATCCATTCTTATGATACTGTCTCCTCCAGATGTGGTACCCCAGAGTGGTCATGGCGCATTGCATGCGAGGGGTCATTCTACGGAGAAACCGGACCGTAAAGTGACTCAGGAGCAGGATTGCTATATTGGACGTCAGGGACGTCGAGCGTCTAGGACGCTAGGCATTTGAGATGCCGTACCCAGACAGGGTTCGGGGATTGGACTCGGAATTGAGACCCGAGTGGCACGCGTAGCCTTGAGACTGTGACCTTATCGGACGTCAGGGACGTCAGACATTGGGGATGTCAGGATTGGAGTGTATAGTGCAGTGGCTAAAATTATGTTTATTGTAACAACACGTCCCGAGAGCCGGGATTAAGCTAGTGATTAAGGTGGGATTAGTAAGGTTTATTGATGGTTAGGTGGTCCCGATAGGTCCGTAAGCTTAAAATGACGATTTTGCCCCTGACCTGGGCAAAAATGTTGACTTTAGCTCGGGTGGTCGGATGGACTTTGACCGGAGACCAGGACGTAGTTTAGGACGTCACGAATCCGTAGGCAGGTGGCACGCTCGATTCCGACATCCGAGGAGGAAGTTATGATATTCGAAAGGTTGAGTGCATAACCGTAATTTGGGTAAATTAGGGGGAATAGTTGACTTTGTGTGTAATCGGGTTTTGGTATGTTAACCGAGGATGGTTACGTAGATCTTGTTGTCCTGAGTTCGATGACAGGCGGCACGTGTTCATCGGACTTACGATGTGGGAGTTATGGGTCTAGGAAGGTAGTGGTAAAACCGTAATTTTGAGTTAAACAGGAGGGTATTTTGGTCTTTTTGCATCTGGGGATTTGTGCAGAGAGAAGCAGATGAAGGGCTGAGATTGGGCCATGTGTGAGAGAAAGGGAGTGGATTGTGACAAGTGGCAAGGCTGTAGTGGCTTCTGGGGGGGTTCCAGTACGCACACGGGCCAAATAATTGGGGTGCAACCGTGTGTGTGTTCGTGTATGTTCGAGTGAAACAGAGTGAGGCGGTGAGGGAACTTGAGAGAATTGATCGATGATGGTGTGTGTGTTGGTGAGTTGTGCGTGTGTGAGATTGATCAGAGCGTGAGAGGAAGACAGTGAGAGGATTAGAAGACGTGAGGGTGGTGTGTGAGTGAGCTGGGAACTGCGGGAAAACCAGGGGTAAAAAGCAGGGAGGTCGTGAGAATCGTGGCGGTGGCGCCCGTGTATGGGGCAACTGAGACCGTGGTGGTGTCGTGAGGGGTGCGAGGAGTCAACCAATACCGGCGGAGCTCACGACGGCGACAGGTTGCAGGTAATTTCTATTTCCCCGTGTCTATGCTCTGTTTTGGCCGTGAACTTCAAATCGGAAGTTGTGGCTTGAGAGGTTGAATCGAAGAGTCTAGGGGAGTCTAGGGAGTTCAGTTGAGTCCAGGGCGTCGTTTGGTTGAGCTGCCGTGACGGGAGGTGCACGGTGGAGGTTGGCACGACGGCGGGTCTGGATGTACTCTGTTTTGGTCGTGACTTTCAAACCGAAAGTCGTGAAGATTGGAGTAGAGTCGACGGTCCAGGTGAGTTGAGGTAGGTTTAGAAGGGTCCTAGGAACCGTCTGGTGTTGCCACCGTGAAGGGAGGTTGCTTCAAGTGAAGAAATAGCATCTGGAACCTCTGCTCATACACAGCAACTGGAACCTCTTCTCTGCCTCGGTTGCCACAAATGCAGGAGCGAAACGAGATAGCATCTGGAACCTCTGCTCATACTCAGCAACTGTCAAGTTCCCTTGCTTCAAGTGAAGAAATTCCGCTTCCTTCGCATCCCGGAAAGAACGGGGATAGTACTGATCTAGAAACCGCTCCCGGAAAGTCTCCCAAGTCACGGTATGTGCATCCCAGCCGGACAGTTCCAGCGTGTACCACCACTCATAGGCAGCTCCATCCAACAGAAAAGTAGCTAACAAAACCCGATCCTCTGGAGGACAGTGCATCATCCCAAAAATACGCTCGAGTCGGGTGATCCATCGGTGAGCTTCCTCGGGATCGGCCCCACCGCTGAACGTAGTAGCCCCAAGCCTCTGGGCTCTCTCGATCGAAGCGCTCTCAGTCCCTCTCGCCGCTTCATCTTCAGGTCGTGGAGGGGGTTCACGTCTCGGAGGCATGATCGATCGTACGCTGAAAGAGGCATAGAGTTAGTATAACAACCTAAATCCAACACAAATCGACACAACCTATGCTCTGATACCAATTGTCAGGACCCGTCCCAAATATCACCTCGATATCCGGGACGAACCCTGCTCCCGTCTGACAATCACACTTACAGTACCACAATTATAAGCATAACTATCAAACGAAGGAGTAAATATATACAATAGTAAGTCAGAGCATAGCACTACAAAATGGGCACAAAAGTCCTACAAGTCTAAGTCCGCAACGGAAGAACGTCGGAAGCTCTATGCCTCGATATCTGCCTCAACGTTCACCCCAGCGCTATCACCACGACCTGGAGGGAAATTTAAAAAAAACAGAAGGTGTGAGTGGACCGGAATAAATAGCAGTTTCAAAACAGTTTCTCGTCAAATCAGAGTTAAGGAAAAGTAAGAAGTTATTCCCTCCGCTTAGCAAACAGGCATGCCCAACGAAGTATTAGAAAATCATAATATGAAACATCATAAGAGACAGAAACACTATAAAACATCATAAGAAACAGATACACTATAAAACTGATATAGAAACCAGAGCATAAACATCAAACCATTTTTTTCGATCAAACCTGCTGGACCTATCCGAGTCTTTAAACTCAACCAGGCCTCACACAAATCCGAGTCTTTAAACTCCCGAGTCTTTAAACTCAATCCGGGCCCGTCCCCCGTCAATATCAATCCGGGTCTTTAAACCCAATATCCAGATCCAGCAAATCCAATCCATATCAGTGTAAAACCGTTCCGAAATCTATCGCCAAACTCGAATTCGAAATCCCCGGTTCGAAGCCCTTCCGGCGTTCAGAACCGACATTCCGAATCCAAATCCGGAAATCCATTATTATACCAAAAACCACATGTAATCACAAAACATATTTCATAACCCATTTATCGTCGTCAGAAAACATTTATAGGTTGAAATCCTCAAATATGGCATCAAAATCCGAAAATCAGATTTTTCTCGAAAAACGTGTAAAATCCCGAAAATGTCTCGAAAAACGTGCAAACATATCAACCACATATAATCATCATTAAGAAGCATAAAACACATTTAATATCATAAAACCTCAGTAAAAACAGTTAAGCATGCTCGAAAGAAAGAAAGGGTCCACTCACAGATCAGAACAAGTCACTCGCGCCCCGTGCGCTCCTCGACCGTCTCTGGTGTCTCCCGTCCTGTCAATAGATACCAAATAGGGTCACAATTACATCAAGGCTACTAATCCTAATTTCCCCAATTTTTCGGGAATTAAATAATATTTTAATCCTAAACCCGTAACCAACTGGATTCCCGAACAACTCCGTAACACCGTCCGATTCACCCGAAAACTACACCATTGGATTCCTTAGAACATTTAGGACTAAACTCAAGTTGGAAGCTTGGCCGGATTCCTTCCCACGCGCATCCAAGCGCCACCCAAAGTGGCTGCGCGTGGGCCTCACGCGCCAGCTACAGTAGCATCCCCTTCCTCGAGTCACCCGGTTCAACACAGTTGAACCGGCGTGAACGGTTTTCTGTAATCCGACCACCATTTCAGTCCAAGCCAATCCCATCCTCTTCGTCTCATCCTAAGCAACCTAACCACGTCCTAACCTTGAAGAATCACGGCCGGAAACCCGCCGTTCACGGCCTCGAAACAGACGGCCCATAGCCCCTGTTTTGGCCGCTGGCCGCCCAGGTCCACCCCGGGCACGGCGTTCATCTTAAACAACGCCTAAGACCGTCCTGAACTTCACCCTAACCTCCTTATCCCTCGACTCTACGCCCAAGTCCACGACTTTGCATTTGAAGTTCACGGCCAAACAGAGTACAAAGTACTCTCCGTCGACTGGGCTCCGCCGTGTACGCCTCCGTCACGGCAACCGTTCCACACCATTCCTAGAACCTCCCTGAACACTACTGCACTCACCAATCCCCTCGATTCTCACCCTACCTTCACGACTTTTGAAATTAAAATCTACAGGAAAACAGAGCAAAAGAAGTTACCCTTCGATTCCGGCGCCGCCGTGAGAACCGCCACCTACCACGGTGCTCGTAGGACTCCCCGTAGCCTCCTGAGTCTCCTAGTGGCTTGAATCGATCCACCACACGGCACAGCAGCCACCACCGTCCACCATCTCCTCTGTTTCCTCCAAACTTCAGCCGTCCACCGCGTCGCCTCGGTGCACAGTTACAACTCCAAACCACGATCACCAGCTCCTCCTTGCCTCACTGTCCCTTTCTCAACTCACTCTTCACTCTCCCTTGCACTGAATCGATCACCGCCTCACCCAACTCTTCTCTCTGTTTTCTGTGTTCTTCGAAGGTGTGCACGGTTCAAATGAGGGTAAAGTATGACCGTGCACACTTGAGAACATAATGGAACCATCCAGTCCCCTGCACGTGTCCACCATCCATAGGCCAGCCCAAAAAATCTCTGCCACTTGCCCTTATCTGATTGGGCTGAGGGAAAATGACCAAAATACCCCTCCTGCACCAATTACCATTTTACCCTCATACTTTCCAGACCCGTATCTTTCCCGTCCGACGTCCGATGACAGCGTGCCGCCTGTCGTTGAACTCAAGACGTCGAGACCTATCTAACGGTCCTCGGTCTACGTGAAAATCACAAGTCCTCCAAAAAGTCAACATTGCGCCTGAGGTCCCGATGACCTACCGCGCCCTCTGGAACTGCTCGTGGCACCACCGCCACCCCTAGGGCCTGCTGCCCCTGACACTGAAGCAGTACTTCGCTCGGGTTCTGCTGCACCTCTGCCTGCTCCACCCTCCGGAGCTAACAATGGGCACTCCCGACGGAAGTGTCCTCGCTCTCCACAATAGAAGCAAGTATCCCTACCGGGTCCACCGGTATGCCTCCCTGTAGAAGCCACTGAAGTCGCACTCGCCTGAGGAGTCGGCTGTGACCTAGCTCCTCGAAATCCCGAGCCCTGAAAACTGCCTGGTCTGCCATACCGGGCTCCACCAGCCGATGATGATCCACCAAAATTACCCCGTTTCGGGGGCCTCTGACTCGATGCTCCTGGAAATGACTGCTCTCGACATCGAACACTGCCCGAATACTGTGGCCTAGCGGGTAAACTGGCCTCAACCCTGACAGCAGCATCAGATAACTACCGAAAAGTAGCAAAAGAGCCAGCTGTCACTATGGCCCTGATCTCTCCCCGAAGGACCAACTCAAACCGGCGGTACTTCTCCACCTCGGTTGCCACAAATGCAGGAGCGAAACGAGATAGCATCTGGAACCTCTGCTCATAC
Organism: Prinsepia uniflora; assembly: GCA_032719365.1. Classification (NCBI taxonomy): domain Eukaryota; kingdom Viridiplantae; phylum Streptophyta; class Magnoliopsida; order Rosales; family Rosaceae; genus Prinsepia; species Prinsepia uniflora. Next base: position 11,355,706 of record CM064870.1, on the reverse strand, counting down.
TCAGCAACTGTCAAGTTCCCTTGCTTCAAGTGAAGAAATTCCGCTTCCTTCGCATCCCGGAAAGAACGGGGATAGTACTGATCTAGAAACCGCTCCCGGAAAGTCTCCCAAGTCACGGTATGTGCATCCCAGCCGGATAGTTCCAGCGTGTACCACCACTCATAGGCAGCTCCATCCAACAGAAAAGTAGCTAACAAAACCCGATCCTCTGGAGGACAGTGCATCACCCCAAAAATACGCTCGAGTCGGGTGATCCATCGGTGAGCTTCCTCGGGATCGGCCCCACCGCTGAACGTAGTAGCCCCAAGCCTCTGGGCTCTCTCGATCGAAGCGCTCTCAGTCCCTCTCGCCGCTTCATCTTCAGGTCGTGGAGGGGGTTCACGTCTCGGAGGCATGATCGATCGTACGCTGAAAGAGGCATAGAGTTAGTATAACAACCTAAACCCAACACAAATCGACACAACCTATGCTCTGATACCAATTGTCAGGACCCGTCCCAAATATCACCTCGATATCCGGGACGAACCCTGCTCCCGTCTGACAATCACACTTACAGTACCACAATTATAAGCATAACTATCAAACGAAGGAGTAAATATATACAACAGTAAGTCAGAGCATAGCACTACAAAATGGGCACAAAAGTCCTACAAGTCTAAGTCCGCAACGGAAGAACGTCAGAAGCTCTATGCCTCGATATCTGCCTCAACGTTCACCCCAGCGCTATCACCACGACCTGGAGGGAAATTTAAAAAAAACAGAAGGTGTGAGTGGACCGGAATAAATAGCAGTTTCAAAACAGTTTCTCGTCAAATCAGAGTTAAGGAAAAGTAAGAAGTTATTCCCTCCGCTTAGCAAACAGGCATGCCCAACGAAGTATTAGAAAATCATAATATGAAACATCATAAGAAACAGAAACACTATAAAACATCATAAGAAACAGATACACTATAAAACTGATATAGAAACCAGAGCATAAACATCAAACCATTTTTTTCGATCAAACCTGCTGGACCTATCCGAGCCTTTAAACTCAACCAGGCCTCACACAAATCCGAGTCTTTAAACTCCCGAGTCTTTAAACTCAATCCGGGCCCGTCCCCCGTCAATATCAATCCGGGTCTTTAAACCCAATATCCAGATCCAGCAAATCCAATCCATATCAGTGTAAAACCGTTCCGAAATCTATCGCCAAACTCGAATTCGAAATCCCCGGTTCGAAGCCCTTCCGGCGTTCAGAACCGACATTCCGAACCCAAATCCGGAAATCCATTATTATACCAAAAACCACATGTAATCACAAAACATATTTCATAACCCATTTATCGTCGTCAGAAAACATTTATAGGCTGAAATTCTCAAATATGGCATCAAAATCCGAAAACCAGATTTTTCTCGAAAAACGTGTAAAATCCCAGAAATGTCTCGAAAAACGTGCAAACATATCAACCACATATAATCATCATTAAGAAGCATAAAACACATTTAATATCATAAAACCTCAGTAAAAACAGTTAGGCATGCTCGAAAGAAAGAAAGGGTCCACTCATAGATCAGAACAAGTCACTCGCGCCCCGTGCGCTCCTCGACCGTCTCTGGTGTCTCCCGTCCTGTCAATAGATACCAAATAGGGTCACAATTACATCAAGGCTACTAATCCTAATTTCCCCAATTTTTCGGGAATTAAATAATATTTTAATCCTAAACCCGTAACCAACTGGATTCCCGAACAACTCCGTAACACCGTCCGATTCACCCGAAAACTACACCATTGGATTCCTTAGAACATTTAGGACTAAACTCAAGTTGGAAGCTTGGCCGGATTCCTTCCCATGCGCCTCCACGCGCCGCCCAAAGTGGCTGCGCGTGGGCCTCACGCGCCAGCTACAGTAGCATCCCCTTCCTCGAGTCACCCGGTTCAACACAGTTGAACCGGCGTGAACGGTTTTCTGTAATCCGACCACCATTTCAGTCCAAGCGAATCCCATCCTCTTCGTTTCATCCTAAGCAACCTAACCACGTCCTAACCTCGAAGAATCACGGCCGGAAACCCGCCGTTCACGGCCTCGAAACAGACGGCCCATAGCCCCTGTTTTGGCCGCTGGCCGCCCAGGTCCACCCCGGGCACGGCGTTCATCTTAAACGACGCCTAAGACCCTCCTGAACTTCACCCTAACCTCCTTATCCCTCGACTCTACGCCCAAGTCCACGACTTTGCATTTGAAGTTCACGGCCAAACAGAGTACAAAGTACTCTCCGTCGACTGGGCTCCGCCGTGTACGCCTCCGTCACGGCAACCGTTCCACACCATTCCTAGAACCTCCCTGAACACTACTGCACTCACCAATCCCCTCGATTCTCACCCTACCTGCACGACTTTTGAAATTAAAATCTACAGGAAAACAGAGCAAAAGAAGTTACCCTTCGATTCCGGCGCCGCCGTGAGAACCGCCACCTACCACGGTGCTCGTAGGACTCCCCGTAGCCTCCTGAGTCTCCTAGTGGCTTGAATCGATCCACCACACGGCACAGCAGCCACCACCGTCCACCATCTCCTCTGTTTCCTCCAAACTTCAGCCGTCCACCGCGTCGCCTCGGTGCACAGTTACAACTCCAAACCACGATCACCAGCTCCTCCTTGCCTCACTGTCCCTTTCTCAACTCACTCTTCACTCTCCCTTGCACTGAATCGATCACCGCCTCACCCAACTCTTCTCTCTGTTTTCTGTGTTCTTCGAAGGTGTGCACGGTTCAAATGAGGGTAAAGTGTGGCCGTGCACACTTGAGAACATAATGGAACCATCCAGTCCCCTGCACGTGTCCACCATCCATAGGCCAGCCCAAAAAATCTCTGCCACTTGCCCTTATCTGATTGGGCTGAGGGAAAATGACCAAAATACCCCTCCTGCACCAATTACCATTTTACCCTCATACTTTCCAGACCCGTATCTTTCTCGTCTGACGTCCGATGACAGCGTGCCGCCTGTCGTTGAACTCAAGACATCGAGACCTATCTAACGGTCCTCGGTCTATGTGAAAATCACAAGTCCTCCAAAAAGTCAACATTTCCCTCGTTTACTCAAAATTACGGTAACGCCCCCAAACTTCCGAACGTCATAACTTTTCCTCCGGTTGTCCGAATCGAGCCTGCCACCTGTCTACGGACTCGTGACGTCCTAAACTACGTCACAGTCAAGGGCTAACACTCAACCTATCGGTAATTCAAAAAGTCAACTTTTCGTCTACTATTCACAAGGGCAAAATCGTCCATTTACACAAAATTTTACAAAATTACCTTTTTACCCTTCCCGAAGGTACGGGTTGTTACACCGAGTCTCACTCTTCGTGAATAACAAAGACAATTGATTCAATTGAAAAGTGCGGTAAGACTCTTGACTCTTCTTGAGTCAAGTGGGCTGAGTCAAAGACAAATCAAATCAATGAAGAATAAAATAATTCAATTGGATCAAATAGAGACAAAGAACCACCCACACCCATAGCCCACCCCCTAACTGTATATTAATTATTAATTAATTAAGTATTACACTCACTATAATTATTAAGCTTATTACACTGTTTGCACCAGGAACACGCCACTAATTCTCAAAATGCACTAGGAACGGAAATTTGCCTCAGTGTGCTGCGGGAACGGTAGCACCGTCAATGCCGTTGCACCATTTCATTGACGCCGTCCTTGACGACGTTTATGTTTGCAGACGTGGAGCACTCTTTGCAGACGTGGAGCACTCTTTGCAGACGTGGAGCACTGTTTGCTGAGTAGATGAGAACGTGTAAAATGAGGTGTACCAGAGACATCGAAACATTAAGAGAATTTGAATTGGGGATAATTCCTCTGCTAGGGTTTCAAAATTTTGGGGGAATTTCTAGGATCGAATTCGTGGGAAGTTGTGTTGGGAGTGCGGGATTTGCGATTGGGTTGGGAGTGCGACTTGAAAGAGAGGGATTGAAGTGATATTGAACGGTGACAACAATGAAGACTTCGTGGGAAGGTGGCAGTATGGAAGAGAGTCGAGGAACGGAAGATTATCGAAGATGCTTTTGTGGGAAGGTGGCCACAATGAAGACTTCGTGGACAGATGATAACCCAGGGATAAGGTTTCTCGTTTGTGTAGATACTCGGGTAAGAAGGCTATCCCTTTCAATTTGGCTTGCATTTCTGGGTTTCCATTTCTGGGTTTGCATTGTTGGGTTTGAATTCTGAGTTTGAATTTGAATTTCTGAGTTTGAATTTCCGGGTTTGAATTTCTAGATTTGAATTTCTGGGTTTACAGATAATGTGGATAGTTTGAATTTCTGGTTTTACTGATGGTTAGAGAGTAGGAATTGTTGGAATTAATTGATAATTGATTGGTTTGTAACCGTTTGATACTTGTTGCAAATTAATTGATAATTGTTGGAAGTTTTGAAATGAACTCATAAATTCTAGGTTAGAGATTAGGAATTGTTGGAATTAATTGATAATTGATTGGTTTGTAGCCGTTTCATACTTGTTGCAAATTAATTGATAATTGTTGGAATTTTTTGAATGAATTCATAAATTCTGAGTTTGTAGCCGTTTGATACTTGGGTAACTGATGTGTTTGATAATGCAGGTTCGGTGGCAGAGATCTTGTGGCAAAGGGTGTGACTTTTTGGAGTGGTTGGACCCAAAAATGTACAAAAGGTCGACGAAAATAATTTTCGGGCTGCTTCGGAAGCTTGACGTTGGAGAAGAGAAATTTCTGAATGAGAAAATGAAGGTGTTTAGGCTTAGAATTGCCCTTATGGTGACTTGGGTTGTACTGATTGGCTTTATCCTAGGGCTTATATATGTTTAGGCTTAGGATTGCCTTAAGGTGACTTTCAACTTGGACTAAATTGTTATGTATAAGGTAGATTGGTAGATCTAGTGGACAGTGCAAATGTGAACTTCTTTTGGTAGATTGGTATGAGGTAGATTGGTAGAACTTCTTTTGTAAGATATGAACTTCTTTTGTAAGATATGAACTTTTGTGATGAATGTGAATGTTATGAATGTTTGTGATGAGTTTATGTGATCTTGGTTTGGGAATGTGATGAATGTGTGTGGACAATGCAAATGTGATGAACTTGGAATATGTGATGAACTTCATTTGGAGGTTAGAACTAAATACTTTCACCATTACGATTCCAAACTAAGGCACTGCAAAAACTTGACCATTACATCAAATGATTCAAATGTCTATCAATACAACACCATTACAAAAGATTGGAATGTCTTGTAAACAAATGGTCCAAACACCATAAGCTTCTAAAGTCTACTAATGATGCTAATCGGGTAGTAATTTCTTTGCTTGCTTGAGCCAATCTTTGTTGGTTTTCTTTGGCTTTGGAGGTGACATTCGCTTTTTCATCCATTTTGTATTTGCAGGTGACTTGATCCTTCTTCCCTTGGAACTGGAAACTGGACTTTGTTCTTGCCGCTGGGCTTCATGCACAGGTAGGCTAATAGGGGTACTGACTTTCCTTGCAAACCTTTTTTGTCTTGTTCTAGTTGGGGTTGTAGCAGGTGAAGAGGTATGTGCAGCTGCAATTTGGTTTACTAGAACTTCACTTGCAGCTGGAACTTGGCCAGCTGCTGGAACTTGGCTAGCTGCTGGACCTTCACTTGTTGCTGGAACTTGTCCAGACTATATATACAAGCAAAATCAGTACAAATACCCAAAAGTAGCACATATACATCCAATATACATCCTAACAGGCCCACAACAAATATACAACTCATATATAACCTAAACAGAAACATATACATCAAATGGCATCAAATGAAGGACATCTAATCACAAACATATATACAGCACTCTTCATACCCTAAATACAAACATATACATCAAATGAAGGACATCTAATCACAAACATAAACACTAATCATACCTTAAACACTAATCACAAACATATACATCAAACATAAATACAAACATACACATCAAACATAAATACAAACATATACATCAAACATAAATACAAACATATACATCAAATCCATCAAACCTACATCTAATACAATTAATATACATCTAATACAACATATATACCTGTGCATCGACCATATTCCCAGCATGTGCTTTTCTGTCTGTGTCTCTCTTTTTCCTTTGTTCTTACTTGCGCTTGAACTTTGCTTCCTTAGTAGGATCTACCGGTTCTGTGCATGCAGGACGCTTGTGTCTGTCAAAACCACAATTGCCACACCTTAAAGTGGAATGGTATATAGGAAACTTCTTAGGATTTGATGATGCCTCCTCAGTCTGACTTCTCTTCCTTTTCATCTTCGGCCTCCCAAGCGTCTTGTGATATTTAGGAGGCTTGAGTGGTGGAGCCCCAACTTTTTCCCATTGGTCTTCACTAGGCAATGGTGTAATGATCCCCTCATATGCCTTCGTATACGCATCATGATTATAACAATGATGGACAAACATCTCTGGATTTCCCTTGAACCGGTTTATTGCACTGCATGCATGAGCACATGGGATTCCATTAAGGTCATATCTTCGGCAGGAGCAGGTTTGGAGATTTAAGTCCACTGAAAATCTTCGTCCGAATGGATGAATGATCTCAAAAATGTTATTCCCACAATGAGTGGGAATCAACCTCTGCCCTTTCAGCTTATGATCTTCTAACAGGGCCTGAATCCTTTTGCCCACTAGGTGGCCATGCCACAATTGACCTTGATCGCGTCTCCTAGTCCGCAAGGCAGTGATGTACTGCCTCAATTTGTTCAAGACAGACAAAACGGGTTTGGCTCTATACGGCACAATAGCCTTATTGAATGCCTCAGATAGATTTTTTAGGAGAATGTCACACTTGAAATCAGTCCTGAAGTGGGATCTGCACCACTGCTTAGCATCACGTTCTTTTAGCCATCTAGCTGCACCAGGGCTCATATTTCCCATCTTCCTCATCTCTTCCTGAAACCAAGGAATGGTTGTGGCTCTTGCAATTGCATCCATCTGTTCTTTAAAGGTCATCCCCTTATATGTCTAGTTGAAGTTTTCATACAGATGCCTTAAGCAATGGCGGTGCCCTGAATTAGGAAAAGTCTGACTAACTGCCTCAATTAGTCCCTTCTGCTTGTCTGTCATAACTAACGACCCCCTGCTATCTCTGTAACGACCCGTCCCAAATTCCTAGATTAGATTAGTGACTAATTACGATTAGTGAGGCTAATCCGTGATTAGTAGAGCGAAATCGGACGAACGATGCAAAATGACCGTTTTGCCCCTAGTCGTGGCAAAACGTTGACTTTTCATTCGGGCGGTCAAATGGACTTTGACCGATGACCGTGACGTAGTTCGTGATGTCATGAGTTCATAGACAGGTGGCACGTTCAATTCCGACGTTCGAGGAAGAAGTTATGACGTTGGGAAGTTTAGGGGCATTTTGGTAATTTCGGTTAAAATGGTCAAAATGTTGACTTTTTGACCAGGAGGTCCGATGGCCGAGGGCCAAAGATCATTACGTAGATAAGGACGATACGAATCCGTAGACAGGCGGCACGTCGAATTTGGACGTTCGACGACGAAGTTACGGTTCACGGAAGTTCGAGTGCACTATTGCACGTTTTACGAGACGAAGATTGTTTGGCAGCAAGTGGGGCCCAGATTTTTATCTTAAGGCCCAATGGATGAGTGACAAGTGTCACCCATCCACTGGACATCATTTTCCCTTCATGCACATCCATCCATCCTCATACATCGATCATTTCTTTCCATTTCCAACATTTCCCCGATCTCAGTTTGAACCCAAACCCATCCAATCCTTTCCATCTGATCTTGAATGAGACCAGAGAGTGAGGGAGAGGCTGAGGAAGCTAAGGACGGTGGCTGGGAGCACCTGGACCGCCGCACACGGCCGTGAAAGCCCAGGTAACCCGATTACCCGACTAATGCCCATTTTCCATTATTTTCGAATAGGACATTATGGTTTGTTATGGGTGATTGGAAGATGATTAGGGAGTTTCTAGGATTATTTTAGGATTGTTTGGAGGGTGGTTCACGGCGGAGGAGGCCGTGAGGGCGGCTGGGAAACTTTGGGCCGTGAGGTTCAAGAATTAAACCTCGAATTCGTGGTGTTTTTCCTTGTTTTGACCATCCAAACATGTTCCTATGATAAAAATAGGAATTTAGGGATTGATTAGGAAGGAAATCGGACCAAAATGAGAGAGAAGGAGTCGTGAACCGGTCGGTTCGATCGCTGAGGAAGAAAACTGTTCACTGGCGCGTGAAGCCCACGCGCAGCCACTTCAGGCGGCGCGTGGCGGCGCGTGGGGGAAATTTTGGGGAAAGTTCCAACATGTGAAATCATCTATTCGATGTAACGAACATTTTGGGACTGGTTTCGTGTCAATCAGACATCGTTTCGATAGGTTTCGGGCTGTCCGAAGGTTTAGGTTCGGTTTTAAAAATAGTTAAAAGTTCGGGAAAATTACGGGGCTTTGATGGGAGGTTAATTAAGTAGTTATTAACCTTCTATTAAAATTTGGACAGGTTTGGGAGTCCCGGTAATGGTGATCGGCTCGGGGAGCCGAATGGCACGCAAATCGAGGCGGCAGCTCGGACGGTCTGTGAGTCGACCTTGTTTTCTAAATTGGTGCATGCATAAATGTTTATTATATGTTTTATTACATGTTTGATTATGTCATGGGTGCATTTGTATGTGGTTACGTATAAGCACGTATTTCGAGGTTTCGGCCTTATACGGTGCTTATACGGGTCTGTATTTCTTTATTGGTTTTAATGAAATGATTTTGGATTTCTAAAAGGATAAACTTGGGTATGAAACCCATTTGGTTTTGTCTCGGGCATATGACCTCAGATATCGGGCACGGTGCCCAGCTGATGTCCTATGTTCGGGCACGAGACCCAGGTTACTTTACGGTTTTGATTTCAGGTCAGGGAACCTTAAATGGATTTCTCAGTTCATGACGGTTTATGGGAACCGGCATGAACCCTTGTTGGTCCTTACGGTACATGACGGTTTATGGGAACCGGCATGTTACCTGGTTATGTTATTACGGTACATGACGGTTTATGGGAACCGGCATGAACCCTTGTTGGATATTATGGATCATGACGGTTCATGGGAACCGGACATGGATATTATGTTATGTATATATATGTTCATCTACCTTCCTTTACTTCTATTATCTCCTCCGGGGAGGGTCGTTGGCCTGGGTGGACCCCAGAGTAGTCACGGAGCACCGACTGAGTGGAGTCACCCCCCAGTTGGGTTCCTTACTCTCAGGAAGGCTATGATTACTATTACCTCGGGTAGGGTCAGTGGTCTGCGGGCATTGATCTTGACTTTGAGAAGACTCGGATTGAGACCTGGGTAGCACGCGCGTAGCTTTGGATACCGTGACAGGATTGGTTGTATGACTTATATGTATATATGATATATGGATGTGATGTGTGGTTACACAGGTTTTGGGCAGTGACCCGTATATTTGATTGATCATGGTTTTGGGTTGAGGCCCTTGTTGGTTTCGTATGGATTTGGGCAGTGGCCCGTCTGGTCGATTTCATTGTGGTCCTTTCGACCTTGGTGTATTTCTGATTTGGGTTTAGTTCCCACATATGATTTCTTTGGTTAAATGGTTTTCGAATGCATGCATGCTTTTTAGTGAAGGGTACAAATGTCTTCCTTATGAAATGTTTTATAAACTCTTGTTTTGTCCACTCACAGCTTTTAATGTTTTGACTGCCCTTCAGGTTGACATCGGATGTGGACTGTAGCAGAGATCGAGATATCACATACCTCCTCCGGATCCTGGCGTACTCTGATAGCCCGGGAAGGAAAAGGACGAAAATATCCCTTGTCTGACACTTCGTGTCAGACGGGAGCAGGGTCATCCCGCACTAATCCCGGGGGGGATTGGGATGGGTCCTGTCAATCTCGAATATTCAAATCGTCTTGCAAGATCTCCAAAAACCACCTCCAGCTACTGTAATTTTCCACGTCACATATAGCATATGCCATGGGAAACATCCCATTGTTAGCATCAACTCCTACTGCCGACAGAAGTGGGCCCGGGTGAATCCCTTTTATATGACATACATCTAACCCTATAAACGGTCTACAACCGCTCACCCATCCATCTTTGCAGGCTTTGAAGCAAACATATACCCTCTCAAATCTGGCTATCCCATCAGACTCCAACTCGAACTTCACAATCACAGTTGACCCTGGATTGGTCTTCAACAATTGAAGACAATATTCTCCAAGTATTTCATACTATCTTTGACATGACCCTTCAACGAGATTCTGAATCATGATCCTTGCCCTGTAACATGTGGCTCTTGATGGTCTGTAGCCAGTTTCAAGAAAGACAAGATCTTGAAATTCTGTAAACTCTCATTTGCTACTTGACAACTGCCTAGCATATTACCTTATTGTCAAGACCCGACCGTCCTCGGTTAGGACCTGAATCATCTAGCACGATATTGACTTACTGTCAGGACCCGACTCTCCTCGGTCAGGACCCGACTCATCTAGCACGATATTGTCTGCTTTGGGCCTCCTTGCCCTTACCCTTTCCCTCACGGTTTTGTTTTCGGGAGCTCAGTGTGTAACTTCCTAGGGGATCATCCATCATGGAATTGCACCAGCCTCAACTCGCTTAACTTTGGAGTTCCAACTGAACCCAAAGCCACTGAGCTCCCAAAAGGTCTCGTGCTAGATAGGTGTGTGCCTACACCTTTAAGGCACACCACTATTCCCCTCCCAGACCATTCCCCCCTCGCAAGAATATGGGATAGTTTACCGTTCCCTCCAGGACACGGGTCTGACAATCCACCCCCTTTAGGGTCCAGCGTCCTCGCTGACACACTTCGCGGTCGGGGTCTGGGTCTGATACCATTCTGTCAAAACCCGACCCTACTCGGTCAGGACCCGACTCATCTAGCACGATATTGTCCACTTTGGGCCTCTTTACCCTCGCCCTCACGGTTTTGTTTTCGGAAGCTCACGATGCAACTTCTCAGGGGGTCACCCATCATGGAATTGCACCAGCCTCAACTCACTTAATTTTGGAGTTCCAACTGAACTCAAAGCCACTGAGCTCTCAAAAAGTCTGGTGCTAGATAGTTGTGTGCCTACACCTTTAAGGAACACCATAATTCCCTCCCAGTCCATTCCCCTCTCGTAGGAATGTGAGATCGTTCACCGTTCCCTACAGGACACGGGTCTTACATTTACCATCCACTTGACATTAGCATGAATATTGAATGTCCCCATGCCACACACATGCTCCTCATTCAACTCCCTTATCTCTAAACACTTTCCCCCTTCCACTGAAGATGCTAAAATAACAAATGGACACTCAGTACAGCATTTAACCTTCACACGATCTGGTTGATTTCTGAAGAACTTTAGCTGTCTTCCTTGCATTACAAAGTATTTTCTTACTGCATCTCTAAATGTAGCAGCATTCTGGAACTTCAGCCCTAACTCAAACCTAGGATTCTGCATGTCAAGAATGAGAACAAACTCTCTGCACTTGGGGACAGGTTTCCTCCTAGACCTTTTTTTAGGAATTGCATCTTCATCATCACTAATGTCATCCAAAGTGTCAATCTTAGGTGACAATGGGCCATCATCATCGTCATCTACCACTGGCCCCTTTTCAACTTCCACATATGCCCCAAATTGACAGGACCCGTCCCAACTGGACGTCAAAAACCGTACCCGGTCCTGCTCCCGTCTGACAAGTCAACTAAAGGTCCGAAACTCCCCTTCAGTGCTTGCCAAACAAGGGATGTTTGCGCGGATTTCTGCTGCTGTCACTGCCTCACGATCAGTCCCGAACGTCGTACCACGGCCTGGAGGGTCACAAAACAGAAATGGTGTGAGTGGACAAAAATGACCTCTTATAAAAACATTTATCAAAAATACAATCTTACCCTCCAGTTTTTACAAACTTGCATGCATATCGTAAAACATGAGTGACCGATAAAATCAAACATATTTTCCCATGGTCCGTAAAACTCATGATCACCAATTCTGTTCATGTTATAAAACATCAAATCCCGGCTCTCAGGCTAAAACATGTGAAAACATAATCACCTGGCCACAAGGACCAAAAACCCGTACTCAATACCAGTACATTATCACAATCAATACCAATCAGCATTACTTACCAGTGCACAATAAATATATCAATCCAATCAATCCGCACTACTCACGAGTGCATAAAATATCACCAATCACATCTGCACTACTCACAAGTGCTGCACTACGCGTAGGCCAATATCCAGTCACTCTCTCGGGAATAAACACCTCTGGGCTCAACCCCCTCGGGCTCAGTCACCTCTGGGCGAACACATCCCCAGGATCAGACACCTCCGAGTGGTACATCCAGGCTCAGTATCATCCGAGAAGCTGACTACCATAGGATCAACTCCCGATCCTACAATCACATCCCCCAAGCTCCGGTCGTCTGGGTAATCCCCCAAGCACCGACCGTCTGGGAATATCACAATCACAATGAAAACCATCCCGGGAATTACATCCCAAAACATTTCAATCAGATCTTGACTTCATACCAAGTCAAGGTCATTCTCAACTGGGTCTCAAGCCCAAAATACCTTTTACACATAAACCGTTAAAATCACATTTAAATCAATAAAATAATCCGAAAATCATCATTGACTCACCAACCAAGTCAAAACATCATTTTAGAAATCATTTAGACTCCGGGCCTAGCCCAAAACATCATCTGCACATTCCTCGTAACACGTGCCCGAAAGACTGATTAAAATAATCATAAAATCCCAATAAATCATTAATTTCACAATTTCACAAATGACTCCAAATCCGAGTCAAAATCACTATTCACTTGGGTTCTCATGCCCAAAATAACATTATCACGCAAATCCATGCGTTGCAACCTCCGCTGCCATTTTCACGTAAATCCACAAAGTCAATCACTGACTCATAACCCGAGTCCAAATATTATTTTCAATCCATGACTCAATAATCCGAGTCCAACCATTATTTTCAATCAATTTCAATCCCGGACTCATAAACCAAGTCCAAACATTATTTTTACCAAATTTCGTAATTTCTCGAAAATCGCCCAAAATAATAATATAATAATCATAAAACCGAGAAATTACCGGATTGAAACACAAATCATGCCCAAGCATATAAAATCATATAATAAGGCATAAAAATCATATATGCATGCATCACGGTTAGAAAACAAAGTCCACTCACACACACCGTCCAAAACGGTCCGTTTCCGAGCTGCACGTTTTTCCGTAAAATCTGGAAATCACAACTCCTGTCCAAAATCATTATAGAGGGTTACTAACATCTCAAAATACAACATATAATTTTCCCCAATTTTTCCGGGATTTAAATACGTATTTTTAACGTAATACAAAACTTCGGATACGCGGAACATTAACGAAACGATATCCGATTTCATCGAAATCAACGTCAAAATGTTCGTTACACTGAGAGGATCAAAAGTCATGTTGACCTCACCTTGAAACTAGGCCGGACGCGCCCCCACGCGCCGCCGTGAGTGGCTGCGCGTGAAATCCACGCGCCTGCTACAGTACCCTCGTCCTCACCCGTTTGTCTGTAAAACGGGCCATTTAACCCGCGAGGCGACCCGGTTAATTTCCTACCAATTCGACGTTGTTTCCATCAATTGAACATTCAGTCAGTTTCGAATTAAGTGCAATTAAAGATCTGTGGACTCAATTACAAACAACATTACCTATAACCCCACGATCACAGATGATCAATCGAAGGTCCTCCGGCCATTGTTCAACATTCCAAAACCTTCACCGTCACACGATTTCCCCAAATTGATTAATCCAGCAGCATCAAGGGGCTCAGGTAAGCATTTTCCCCAACACAATTGCATCCAATCACAGCTCAAACTCCACGACTCAAGCTCGAACTCTCTGCGACTACAGTGCTTCTGTTCTACCTCAAATCGACCTCAATTCGACTTAGTTCCTTCTTCAACATTGATCGTAGCAATCCCAGAAGACTAAAACTGAACCCAATTTCGATCAACAAGGCTCAATTCGTCCAATTCGATTTTCCTCCCAAATTTTCTAAAACCCGAATTCTCAGTCCTCAGTTCTCAGTTAATCTCTCGTGTTTCCCAGTTCGAATCACTCTCAATTAACTCACAATTTGCACTCTCAAGCTCAGCTGATGGAGAGGAAGGAAGGAAGGAAGAAAATTGGATAATGGTTGTACACGGTTTGGAGAAACTGAAGAGAAATAATGGAAATTAGAGGATAATTAATTAATTAAAAATAATAAAACATAATTATTTGGTCTCCCCAAAATTATGGATCCATGTTTTGTGCCTGATTTTAAGGGATGAGTGACACTTGTCACTCATCCAAGTGTGTCCAGTCACCGGGTACTGTTCATATTAAAATATTATTTAATTCCCGGTTCGTTCGGTTAACCGAGCCCGATTCCGTGACCATAACTTCGTCGTCGAATCTCCGATTTCGGCATGCCGCCTGTCGTTGGATTCGTATCGACGAGACCTACGTAACGGTCCTTGGTCCTCGTCCATATGACCTCCCGATCAAAAAGTCAACATTTGGCCCCTAATATGCCAAATTACCAAAATGCCCCTCAACTTCCGAACATCATAACTTTCTCTACGAATGTCGGAATCGAACGTGCCACCTGCCTATGAACTCGTGACGTCCCGAACTACGTAACCGTCATCGGTCAAGGTCTGTTTGACCGCCCGAACTAAAAGTCAACATTTTGCCCACGCTAGGGGCAAAACGGTCATTTTGCACGTTTCGTCCGATTTCACTCAACTAATCCCCGATTAGTCATTCTAAATCATAATTAATTAATATTCAATCCCGATATTCGGGACGGGTCATTACAACCTTCCCTCCTTAAAGAATTTCGTCCCCGAAATTCCAACTACTTGTATTCCACATCTACCTCGTGGAAAACAAATGAGCCTCAACAACACGTGTACACCTGTACACCCACTGGCCAACGCAGAACTCGTCTGCACTCAGACGTCACATCACAGATGCACGTCGTACTAACTACACTCGACCACCCCGAGTGAAAATGAATCACCAGAAATTGGCAATGTCGTCACTAAGCTGACTCCTTCAGCCTGACGGCCCCACGTAGTCACTAATGTGCCCTGACATCCGCTCTCATAGAGAGTCACCAAAACTCACCTGCCAGTCCATGCTGACACCACAAGCCAAACCGTCACCACCAAGCTTTACCACCCTAGTAAAGCGCCAATCAGTAACAAATTAGTGACAACACATCATACTACAACGTCCGTCAATGTAGCATATGATCATCAACATGATCTCCCCTCGCAGGGCAAACTCAATCCTGCGACAAATACCAACAGCAGTATCCACAACTGTCACCCCCGCAGCGATCCCAGATGCTGGTAAGGTCACGACAAGGTAACATTTCGCCGCAAAGCAACTTGCGGTCACACTAACCACCAACTCACTCATCCTGAGTATATGCATACCGTCATCACACTCAAACAGACGGTGTAACTGGAACACATTGAACACCAGCCTAGCAGTGATCACACACTCAACACTAGAGTTATACTAGCCAACCATGGCTAAGAGCACCTGCTCAATCAATCACTGAAATCATCAGAATCACCCTGCCCAGTACATCGTGTTCAATGTCCAGTTCACGTTCACAACCCATCCAATGGTATCAGGGTTAAGCCGACTACTAACACGTTCACCAACGTACTACTGGTATAACCCGTATATCGTCACCCGACACCACAAGTCTGCAAGGTATCGTACCTCAAACCATAAACAAGGTACACACATCTATCCATTGACAAGACTACAACCACCTAGGTCATAGCCAAACACGTTCCAACATTGGAGTCCATTTACCCAAACCAGCAAGAGACAAATCGAAACTCCACCCATCATCTAATTCCAATTCCAAATCCAAATCCGCAATTTCGTAAGAAATCCCGAATCCAAATCCATATATCACATTTTTAATTCATGTCCAAATCCGAATCCGAAATCATTATTCCGTAAGCTAGCATTTGGAATAATCATTCCGCACCCAAATCCAGTACTCCACTTTCAAGTTCTAAAATCGAATCCTGAATCGTCACCCAGAAATTCGATTCCAAAACCCGAAATCTCGTTCACGTCCACTCGGACGTACCAAAACCGAACCTATCGGTTACCCATTCATTATACTCGGTTGACTTCATAAGGAGGCCAATCCAACAACCACACGGTTAAGGTTGACAAAATCCGACCACTTCGGAAACCTACTCACTCTTGTAATATACCACAAAGGGCTCCACTTCGAAAAGAAGTTCGGTCCCGTCATTTACGACTCACATACCGGAGTAAGAGTGACAAACTCTCTACCCAACTGGATCATCAGGATTACGGTCCAGATCCATCACGACGTCAGCTGACCATGAACATCACGATCCTAGATCGTCACAATGCCCAATGTCCACGACATCACACACCCGATCCACCTAGGATCCACACGGTTAACTACTAGGAACCATAAGGTCTGACACCCTCATCTAATTCGCGTACTGTCACAACGTTTGACAACTAACGCCCACAATTAGACAGTTCAGTCAACGACGAGACATGCCGCGACTGTGGGTTCTCACTGATTACCTCATATCTACCCTTGCCATCCCACCTAGGGAAAACCAAGGATGATCCCAAACGATAACACCAATATTCATCCCCGGGTCAAGTTTATTCTGGGCCCAACACGCCCATCTACAAACCAAACTGTGAACAAAAACAACCATCCGGACCCATACTAGTCCGACACACCCAAAACACATGATACAATATTACAACACAAATGGACAATACAAACCATTTACAAGGTATCAATACAATTATTCTGACCTACGGTCAAGTCGATCGGGGCAGTTCCTTCGCAAATGTCCAGGTTTCCTACAAAAGTGACAAGTGGCAGTGCTGAGGCGACTTGCCCCACCACGCCGCTTACTTGTCGACTGGGTTGAAGTTCCACCCGAATGAACGCCTACCGAGGATTGTGACACAAGAGTATGAAGGCTAACTCGTTTCGTTGTATCCTGACTCATCTGTTCAGTATCCTGACGCTCTCGGCGTCGTCCAGCGCCCAAAGATTGTTCTGGCACAGGTAAAATAGTAGCCTCAACTCGGATAGCAGCATCCGATAATTCCCTCAGAGTAGAATACGAGCCAACAGTTACAGCACCTCGTAACTCATTCCTCAATCCCTGCTCAAACCTTCGACACTTATCCTCCTCTGTAGCCACATACAGAGGAGCGAAACTAGATAAGTGCAAAAATTGCTGTTCATAATCGACCACTGACCGATTCCCTTGCTGCAATTGGAGAAACTCAACCTCCTTAGCGTTCCGAAATGAGCGAGGATAAAACTGATCCAAAAATCGCTCTCGGAATGCATCCCATGCCAAGGTACGGGCATCCCAGCCAGTCAACTGTAAACTATGCCACCACCTGTAAGCATAGCCATCCAAGAGAAAAGTGGCTAAGGGTACCATGTCCTCCAGGGGACATATCATAACCTCAAAAATCCTTTCCAATCGAGTAAGCCAATCTTCGGCACCATCCGGTCCCGAATCACCACGAAACACAGTGGCTCCCAACCGTCGAGCTCGCTCAATATCTGGGCCTTTACTAACACTACTCTCGCCCCTCCCATCTTCAGACCGTGTACGGGACGCACGACTCGGAGGCATGACGTATCAACAGAAATCAAGAACCAAATGCTCTGATACCAATTTGACAGGACCCGTCCCAACTGGACGTCAAAAACCGTACCCGGTCCTGCTCCCGTCTGACAAGTCAACTAAAGGTCCGAAACTCCCCTTCAGTGCTTGCCAAACAAGGGATGTTTGCGCGGATTTCTGCTGCTGTCACTGCCTCACGATCAGTCCCGAACGTCGTACCACGGCCTGGAGGGTCACAAAACAGAAATGGTGTGAGTGGACAAAAATGACCTCTTATAAAAACATTTATCAAAAATACAATCTTACCCTCCAGTTTTTACAAACTTGCATGCATATCGTAAAACATGAGTGACCGATAAAATCAAACATATTTTCCCATGGTCCGTAAAACTCATGATCACCAATTCTGTTCATGTTATAAAACATCAAATCCCGGCTCTCAGGCTAAAACATGTGAAAACATAATCACCTGGCCACAAGGACCAAAAACCCGTACTCAATACCAGTACATTATCACAATCAATACCAATCAGCATTACTTACCAGTGCACAATAAATATATCAATCCAATCAATCCGCACTACTCACGAGTGCATAAAATATCACCAATCACATCTGCACTACTCACAAGTGCTGCACTACGCGTAGGCCAATATCCAGTCACTCTCTCGGGAATAAACACCTCTGGGCTCAACCCCCTCGGGCTCAGTCACCTCTGGGCGAACACATCCCCAGGATCAGACACCTCCGAGTGGTACATCCAGGCTCAGTATCATCCGAGAAGCTGACTACCATAGGATCAACTCCCGATCCTACAATCACATCCCCCAAGCTCCGGTCGTCTGGGTAATCCCCCAAGCACCGACCGTCTGGGAATATCACAATCACAATGAAAACCATCCCGGGAATTACATCCCAAAACATTTCAATCAGATCTTGACTTCATACCAAGTCAAGGTCATTCTCAACTGGGTCTCAAGCCCAAAATACCTTTTACACATAAACCGTTAAAATCACATTTAAATCAATAAAATAATCCGAAAATCATCATTGACTCACCAACCAAGTCAAAACATCATTTTAGAAATCATTTAGACTCCGGGCCTAGCCCAAAACATCATCTGCACATTCCTCGTAACACGTGCCCGAAAGACTGATTAAAATAATCATAAAATCCCAATAAATCATTAATTTCACAATTTCACAAATGACTCCAAATCCGAGTCAAAATCACTATTCACTTGGGTTCTCATGCCCAAAATAACATTATCACGCAAATCCATGCGTTGCAACCTCCGCTGCCATTTTCACGTAAATCCACAAAGTCAATCACTGACTCATAACCCGAGTCCAAATATTATTTTCAATCCATGACTCAATAATCCGAGTCCAACCATTATTTTCAATCAATTTCAATCCCGGACTCATAAACCAAGTCCAAACATTATTTTTACCAAATTTCGTAATTTCTCGAAAATCGCCCAAAATAATAATATAATAATCATAAAACCGAGAAATTACCGGATTGAAACACAAATCATGCCCAAGCATATAAAATCATATAATAAGGCATAAAAATCATATATGCATGCATCACGGTTAGAAAACAAAGTCCACTCACACACACCGTCCAAAACGGTCCGTTTCCGAGCTGCACGTTTTTCCGTAAAATCTGGAAATCACAACTCCTGTCCAAAATCATTATAGAGGGTTACTAACATCTCAAAATACAACATATAATTTTCCCCAATTTTTCCGGGATTTAAATACGTATTTTTAACGTAATACAAAACTTCGGATACGCGGAACATTAACGAAACGATATCCGATTTCATCGAAATCAACGTCAAAATGTTCGTTACACTGAGAGGATCAAAAGTCATGTTGACCTCACCTTGAAACTAGGCCGGACGCGCCCCCACGCGCCGCCGTGAGTGGCTGCGCGTGAAATCCACGCGCCTGCTACAGTACCCTCGTCCTCACCCGTTTGTCTGTAAAACGGGCCATTTAACCCGCGAGGCGACCCGGTTAATTTCCTACCAATTCGACGTTGTTTCCATCAATTGAACATTCAGTCAGTTTCGAATTAAGTGCAATTAAAGATCTGTGGACTCAATTACAAACAACATTACCTATAACCCCACGATCACAGATGATCAATCGAAGGTCCTCCGGCCATTGTTCAACATTCCAAAACCTTCACCGTCACACGATTTCCCCAAATTGATTAATCCAGCAGCATCAAGGGGCTCAGGTAAGCATTTTCCCCAACACAATTGCATCCAATCACAGCTCAAACTCCACGACTCAAGCTCGAACTCTCTGCGACTACAGTGCTTCTGTTCTACCTCAAATCGACCTCAATTCGACTTAGTTCCTTCTTCAACATTGATCGTAGCAATCCCAGAAGACTAAAACTGAACCCAATTTCGATCAACAAGGCTCAATTCGTCCAATTCGATTTTCCTCCCAAATTTTCTAAAACCCGAATTCTCAGTCCTCAGTTCTCAGTTAATCTCTCGTGTTTCCCAGTTCGAATCACTCTCAATTAACTCACAATTTGCACTCTCAAGCTCAGCTGATGGAGAGGAAGGAAGGAAGGAAGAAAATTGGATAATGGTTGTACACGGTTTGGAGAAACTGAAGAGAAATAATGGAAATTAGAGGATAATTAATTAATTAAAAATAATAAAACATAATTATTTGGTCTCCCCAAAATTATGGATCCATGTTTTGTGCCTGATTTTAAGGGATGAGTGACACTTGTCACTCATCCAAGTGTGTCCAGTCACCGGGTACTGTTCATATTAAAATATTATTTAATTCCCGGTTCGTTCGGTTAACCGAGCCCGATTCCGTGACCATAACTTCGTCGTCGAATCTCCGATTTCGGCATGCCGCCTGTCGTTGGATTCGTATCGACGAGACCTACGTAACGGTCCTTGGTCCTCGTCCATATGACCTCCCGATCAAAAAGTCAACATTTGGCCCCTAATATGCCAAATTACCAAAATGCCCCTCAACTTCCGAACATCATAACTTTCTCTACGAATGTCGGAATCGAACGTGCCACCTGCCTATGAACTCGTGACGTCCCGAACTACGTAACCGTCATCGGTCAAGGTCCGTTTGACCGCCCGAACTAAAAGTCAACATTTTGCCCACGCTAGGGGCAAAACGGTCATTTTGCACGTTTCGTCCGATTTCACTCAACTAATCCCCGATTAGTCAGTCTAAATCATAATTAATTAATATTCAATCCCGATATTCGGGACGGGTCATTACACAAATGCCCCAAATAGCTCATCATCACTCACCACTAGGGGTACCTCATCCTCCTGATTAAATGCTTCCTCTTCAAAAGGAACAAATTCTGGATCATCAATGTCTTCCCCAGATCCAATATCTTCACTATCTTCACCATTATCACTACATTCCTCTTCAACCAAAACCTTGGATTTCCTTTTAACTTTCTTAGAAGCTGCTGGTTGAACCTCATGAACAATGACTTTAGCCTTCTTAGATGCTGCTAGTTGAACCTCAGGAGCAATTACTTTGGCTTTCCCTTTATTCTTCCTTGTCAAGCTAGGCCTTCAGAATTATACTTGGGTAATTGGTTCATCATCTACTCACCCTTGAGTAACTACTGGTTCATCCTGAACCGGCTCTTGACTAACCTAAACTGGTTCTTGAGTAACCTGAACCGGTTCTTGAGTAACCTGAACTGATTCATCATCAACTATTTCTTGAGTAACCTGAGATGGTTCTTGAGTAACCTGAGCTGGTTCTTGAGTAACCTGAGATGGTTCTTCATTTACTTGCTCCACCTGAACTGATTCTTGATTAACTGGTTGCTGATGAATTGATTGTTGAGAAACTGGTTCTTGAGTAACCTGAATCGATTCTTCATTTTCAAGCACTACCTGAGCTGATTCTTGAGTACCCTCCCCATCATGAGATCCCAGACCTTGAGTACCCTACCCATCATCAGTTCTCAAACCTTGAGTACCCTCACCATCATGAGATTCCAGACCTTGAGTACCCTCCCCATCATGAGATCCAAGACCATGTGTACCCTCACCATCATCAGATCCTAGACCTTGAGTACCCTCACCATCATGAACCGGTGCTTGAGTAAGGCCCTCATTATGAAACTCTATCGTAGTAGGCACCTGTTCAATATTGACATCTTCAACAACATGTCTGCAGTATATGTTCAAGGTCCTAAATTTCGTCTTTGCTGAATTTTTGACCAAGTCTAAAAGTGTCTAGTCATTATCTAGTTTAAAGAACCTCCCCCGCTCATTGAAATAGAATTGCGCCTTTTGATTAAGCCTATCCCCACCATATAATTGGTCTTGCACCAACCCATTTAGGTCCAGCACAGACAAATATTCTCAACAGTACCAATCATACCAGGAAATTGAAGCACCAGCATATGTCCACAATCTTCCTATCTTTGAGATACTTCCACCATGATGCAACCTGATGGACACTATATCATCCGCTCCACCTACCACCACGTAAAACCATTATAAGGCCCCATTATAAACACTTAACATAATAACACAATCTAACCATTTTAAACAAGGCAAACACCTCTAGTCCAGCCCACTGCCAACACTAAAGCCTATCACCACAAGCACTAGCCCATTGGCTAAACTAAAACCCACGCCAACCACAACCTCACTGTCCACTGCCTGATACTACCCATTTACCTTTCAAAACCCCACAAAAAGTACTACCCTACTGCCCACTGCCTAATACTACCCATTTACCTTTCAAAAACCCACAAAAAGTACTACCCCACTGCCTTATTCTTCTATACTACCCATTTACAATTCCAAAACCCACGCCAAGCACTACCCCACTACCTTATTCAAACTATTACCACACCAATGCCCCGACAAACATCACAGATTTCAAAATCACAACCAACCGAAGCATTTCCACAACATTACCCATATACTAGCTAAACTAATTTCAATACCATCTCTATATATCCACTGCAGCAAAACTCATTGAACAACAAGGCCTCCTTCAAAACTAATTGAACAACATACAGTTCCAATCAGCAAAACTCAGAAAACAGCAAAACTAATTGAACAACAAAGCCTTGAATCAACATACAGTTCAATTTGATTAAAGCAAGAAAACCGACTTCACCCTACCTTAACGACACTAGGAAACTAAGAAAACACCACAGACAAGACCCAATAAAAAGGAAAACCGTTTCAAAACATACCATAATCAGGTTGTTCTGCACCAGGTTCTCGACGAATGGGCATTCTTCAACTCCGATGCCTCTCAGCTCGCTTCTCCCTCCGATTGAAACCCCTGCAATCCCCCGCGATTCTACAGCCAAATTCTGCCCCAAATCCCACCGTCCTTGAAACCATAGCGGACAAAATTTAGGCCCAATTCGAATTCTCAATGTTTCGATTTCAATTTTCCCACACACGTGGTCATCAAATTGGGTCCTACTGAGCCACGACAACTCCACCTATGCAAGCAATCATCTACTCAGCGAACAGTGCTCCACGTCTGCAAAAAGTGCTCCACGTCTGCAAACATAAACGTCGTCAAGGACGGCGTCAATGAAATGGTGCAACGGTATTGACGGTGCTACCGTTCCCGCAGCACACTGAGACAAATTTCCGTTCCTGGTACATTTTGAGAATTCGTGGCGTGTCCCTATTGCAAACAGTGTAATAAGCCTAATTATTAATTAATTAAAGCATTACACTCACTATAATTACTAATTAAATAAAGTATTACACTCACTATAATTATTAATTAATTTTATTTTTGTATTTACTATAATATTGTGAATGTGAATATATTTATAGTAATACTATTATTCTATTAATTTGTTAAATTTTTACCTTAAAAAAAATCGGCTAGACCAGTCCTTATTCACGATTCTAAGAGCACCTAACATTATTTTGAACATCGGTGATGATCGTAGAACATTATTGGTATGGAACCCAGCCATGAAACAGTATATCTATCTGCCTGAACCTCCTTGTTGGGATCATGAAAAGAACCTGAACCTGATCACAGGTTTTGGGTTCACTGGAGACGATATTGCTAGTGATTATAAAGTGTGAGAATTGTCCGAGATTTCATTGATGGCTCCGATCGTCTTGAAGCCCAAGTTTTCAGCAGAAGTATAAACTGTGGAGAAAAGCGAAACACAGTTTCACATATGTATCTATTGATTTTATTTTACATGATGCTGAAGAAGACGAATCGATTTTGTCGTGCGTTTTTGGGCAATCTGTCGCCGTACGTATGTTTTGCAGCTTTGGTCATTCAGTCTGTGTAATGAGGTTTATTCATTAAGCTTCCATTCCCAGATAGACGACTTGGACTTGGGGGGTCAACTTTTCTCATGGAAACATTCATTGACACTTTTTGAGTTTTTGTAATTTTAGATGAGTACACTCGGTTTTGGGACATTATGACATTGACTGCTGATGAACATGAAACACCAGATGATCATGAAGGTCACAATGGATTAAGCAATTTTCAACCTTATTATCAATACCAAAAGACGTATTAAGGGTTTGGAAGGATCAATCTGTGCTTTTTTATTCATGGAACCTTGGTGAAACCGACCATAATAATCCTAACGGTAATCTATGTGCGTACAACTAACATAATTAGAGATTGGAAGGCGTAGGGTATTTATTATGTTTTAGCTCTAAACTATGTGGAAGGAGATCATTGTGATCATCGGATAGCTAGTATGTTTACACCAATTCTCCATTTGACTTGATCTCATAATGATCGACCATGCAGTTTTTTTTAACCAATTTTTTTAAGAATTAAGGTAATTATTTTTACTTGATGCTGGATTTCTACGAAGACCCTTTTAAGTTATCTCACTCATTTTCACAATACAATTTCTGTTGAAAAAATGAGTAATCAGTATGATCAGCATATTTCAATGGGCTTTGTAACTGGGGCGAGCAGTGAAGAGCACGTATCCAAGTAGTGCCTTTGATTTCCCCACCCAATACGTTCGATGTAAACAGGAGGCCAGGCCTGGAAATACGATCATTATTTTTTAACAAACAATCCCAGAAGTAAACCTGTTTACTTTCTCACTTGAGCCTCTCTCTTCGTAACCTCTCCAGTTCCTTCACCATCTGCCAATGTTGTAACGATAGGCAGGTTTCACCAAAACTTATACACATCAAACGACCCATTGTTAGCAATCTGCAACCAAACATTGATTTAATCCCTTACGAAACTTGAGACCAGACAACACTTGGAAAATCTTCACGGTTTGATTTCTAACCTGCTGAAATCTTGGGTGCCCATTTTCCTATCTTCTTGCCTTTCTGCAACCAAGTCATTTTCTAATACCTGCAAGGCATCAACCAGTGACATCTGTTAGAGGTCATCAATCTGAAGCAAATACGTCAAATGTTCGAAAGATAATATCAAACATGCCATCCTTGTGGATCAAGAACCAGCGTGGATAGTTTCAGCAAGGTTGTAAGACTAGTGCATTAGCTGCACACGAGTCTCACTAACACTGCCTAAGCACTAGTACCACAGGTTGACCAAGTTTAGTGGCATGAAACTCCCAAACCAGATAAGTTATTTTTAGTTAAAAGTACGATAGTTTGTGGAGAATGGTGTCAGGCTAGCTCTTGCCTTCTGCATTTCTGACTCAATAGTGTGAGGCAATGATCTAAGAGTAGCCAAGTACCATCGCCAAGCCTCTACTGCTGCTTCTGCAGCAACTTCAGAGGAACCCACTGAAGAAGGGTGGAAAGGCAACACTACATCAGCTGGCAAAATGTTTGATTTGCCTTCTGAAAGAATAAGCATTTGGATGTCAGTTGCCATGTCAAGTTTGTAGAACTTAAAATCATATTCCACCTGAAACAGACAAATTAGACAGTGTTATTAAGTGCCTTAGTTCAATGCAACGCTATGAACTCTGACGTAATAATAATCTCATGAGACAAACTCTATCAGAACTCTCAGGAATGCATTGTATACCAGTAGCGTCAAACCAGCAGAGTTTGCCAATCTTAGTGCATTAAGCAGTAATAAACATACACACATGTACATGTATAATATGGAAAAGATCACCTTTTGCAACTCCAATAGAGTTTTAAGCAACCTTGCATTTTCAACCCCGACAGAGTTGAGAGTCCCAGCTTCCAACCTGGTCTCATCAAAGATCAAGTGTGAACCCTCAGCCAGCTGCAGAACTCCAGTTATCAGCCTGCAGCAAGTGTGAAAAGTTAACAGCTATAACAAAATTGATAGCTTGAAATGAAAACATCACTACCAAAAGGAATATTGTACCTGGTTACAGAATTGGAAATCAGCTTACCTGTTAGTCTCATAATCCTTTCTTGGCACAAGGGAAGCAGTGTTGAGATAATCCACTGTTAAAGGTATACACTCTGTGAAAGGTAAAAGATCCTTGATAGCAAGGCGAAGCTGATTTCCAAACACAGGCATACTTTCTTTGCTAAAACAAGTAAGATTTAGTGAAAGCTTCCCCACAGCAACAGTGTCGACTCTGGAATACACCTGTGAATCAAATGCCTCATAAGTAAAAGGAGATGAGGAGAGGGGGAGGGACATTGGCCTTTAAAAAGTGAGATGCAAAATGGACTTGGAAGAGATTTTGATGGAAAAAAAATAATGTTGAATTTTTTTACAAAAGAAGGCATCATTTACCGTGGATAAGAGATGTAACAGCATGAAATGAGCAGCTACACCATCATTACCAAGAACAGCTGTAAGATGCCTCAAGAGACCTTCCCTAATCTCTTTCACCAAGTTAGGCTTTGGCTGTAAGATCACACAGTAACAGCATTATCAAACACAATACCATGAAGTTAAGGGAAAGAAAGTGCAAGGGAGAAAATTTACAGATCTCAGGTTAGCAGAATTACTAAATACAGAGGAAGGGATAAAAATCTTTCTTTTGACAAAACATGAGACTATAATGAGCACAAAATCACCTCCAATGTAGGGGAACTAGGCAGGAAGTCATGAACTGCAAGCTGCCTGTGAGTAAAACAGTGGAGACGCGGTACCTGCACCGAGGAAAGGAAAATGGGGACAAGCATGTTGAAAGAAATGCACTTATAGCCTAACGAACTAACACCAGATGCTAACAATGAAGCAGTACAGATAAAAAAGTGCAAGATTCAGCCTTTTGTGCTTATATATGTAGATCGACATTCGTGCAGAACTGCAGATGCAAGACAGATTCATACCTTATTAGGGGGCAAATGAACTAATAGATCTTCACTCAAACCATTTGTGAAATCATCACATTCATCATTGTCCACTTTAAACTCTGAATCGAAAGTAAAGACTCCAATAAACTCGAAAACCTCATTTAGCTTCAAATCAGACTCTGGACAATCATATATCTGATAACAACAAGAATCTTATCAGCTTTGAGAAAAAGAAAGAACAAATCTCAGTTTGCTTTCTTTAGTGGTGCAACTAATTGTTCGGTGTACCCGGTGTACCTTAACAAGACAAGGAAGCAAATCCCTGTCGACTTCAGGCACCATAGGCATACTAGAGCTGGTCGCCGCTTGTAATTGAGTAGACAGGAAAGGATGTCCATCCTCTCGCTGGTAAACACAATTTGTATGCCATCAAATTGTGAAGTAAAGTTTTTTACATATAAGAGGATAACTGATCGTAATTGGTTCTACTCACCAGCTTTTTGGTACGAGGAGAACCTGGTAATCCATCAGCTGAGACCTGTCAATAAATTCAGCAAGTGAGGTGCACAAACAAAAAAGCATCTTTCCAATACAAAGCTGAATAAATACTATAAACATAAAGTCATCAATTCATTGAGGCCCAAAACATATCAAGCATGATTATCCTCTCACTGAAATTCAAGTTTGAAAGCAAGTTATGACGATGGAACTTACATCGTAATCCATGTCATCCGTAGCTTCAGCATCCAATCTATGGCGCTTCTCTCTTTGTTGGGTTGCTGAACCCATACTTCTATACATCACTGCTTCAGATGAGGATTCAGTCCATGAATTCTGTCCTGGAACCTGAAATGAGAAAAAAAGACAACAAGTTAATCCAGACATCCACCCTGAAAATTTTATTAGGCTTCAAATTCAAGGAATGCCATTATTCCTAACAGAAGATATAAAATTTACATACACTGATCAATAACGATAAAAGAAATTATAAATCTATACTCACTGGGATACAATAGAGCATACGGCGTTCCCATAATCGCATGGGTGGTGAAGATTCCATGGGGAAATGCGGAACATCTGTAAATTTGTTGGTTCTCCAAACAGAGCCATCCTTCAATATCCACAACACAAAGTTTCAGTGGCACATAAATTAACTTATATTGGGCTCCCAAAAAAGTTATCAAAGGGCGTAACATACCTTATAAGCACCAACATAGAGCTCATTTCCCAACATGTCTTGTATCATTCCCCGAAATCGGACCAGAGTGTTGGGCTGAATCCATCTTATAGTTGCAGAATTCAGAATTGGTACCTAATTTGACAAAACCAATCGCGAAATGAGTTCATCATTCATGCAAGGATATCTGGAGGACGGGGATTTTAGCAACAAATGTGATAATACAGAAGCCACAAGATGAATTGGAAAGCACAAAATTAGGGTTTTCAAGGATGGAAAAACGAGCCCACATCAAAATACAAAGCAATCGAAGGTGGGGGTAGGGTTTGAACCTGAGCGAGGCCACCGTCATCGAAGAGAAAGCCGCGGAAGAGATCCACAGCTCCCCAGTCCTTGCCGTCGAAGGAGGCCGGGTCGGATCCAGACGCGATGGCCTTGTCAAAAGTGGATCGAACTGCTCCGAGAGGGTTCGCCAGACAGTCATACGCAACTCCCACCATATCTGATTCTCTCACTGTGCAAGTTCGCTCTCAGTCCTCCTCTCTATGGGCCGTCCCGGATATTCTTCCCGCGCATTTAAGTAATTAAGTTGGGTTTTCCCGCTAAAGACGATCTGTTCCCGCCATTTTGGTCCTAGGTTTACTGGCTAGCTATTGTGCGTCTTGTCACATTTTACAAAGAGAAGAAGTGAGGGCAACGAGTTTTGATCGTTGGATGCGTTTGTTGTGACTGCTCTGCTCTGGATTTCATACACGTGTCGCTTTTATTATGATAAATCAATTATTACATGGCAACTAATTATTTCTGCTCACCATTTAGAACAAATATTTATAAAAAAATAAAATAGAGTACAGAAATAAAATATCTCTATAGTCTAAAACCAAGAAGATGGCAGATTTCACCCAAAATTTCGGACGAAATTATTCCTCCACGTATTAAAATAAATTATTTAATAAATAAAAATACAATAGTAAATTCAAATATAATTTTTATATGAATAAAAAAAAATTGGTAAGTGAAAGAAGTGGGGTATAAAAATTGGTAGCGGGTTGTAAAAGCTATTTAATTTTTAAAATCATGCATTTAACATAAAATGATCCAATTGTATATATGCAGTTCACTGGGATCGCTTGGATTATTGTTGGTCTCAGGCACCCCACTCCTGAGAAAATGAGAGGATAAACTGGGCCTTTTCTTGGGGTAAAATAGACCCATGTCGCTCCAACTGCATCCCCACGCTTAGCTCTCATCATTTGGCCCAGAAACCCACAGGCTTGTGGGTACTCGGTAAGTTTGATGACAAAAAGTCCGATCAGACCCGCTATGAGCCGTAGACTAGCCCGACCCGCATGTTGACGGGCTAGACTTGGACTTAAGGTATTCAAACGCGTTAGGCCCGATAAACCCGTGCTCGATAAGGCCCAGTAAGCTCAGCCCGATCCGCCCATGTAAACCTGACTCATAAGGCCGAATATATAAACTAATTATAAATTAAGAATTAATACCTAGTCAAATTTTATTACTACTATTTTAGCCCAAACTCAAAATTCCAACCCAAGCTCAACCTAGTTTTTATAGAAGTGCATGTTTTTATATACAACTCCACATCTCACTGTTCCATCTTTACCGAAAAGGTTACTTGGGTCATTACAATTTGATATAGGGAATTCACCAAATTCACTCTTTTTGACCCACTTTGATTCTGATACCTTTACTACACTGAGTGACAGTTAGGAGTAGCATAACTCCACAAAGAATCTCTCAGGAGCTAACCCTTCCAGTAACTCTTCATAGAACTTTGTCAGGACCCGTCCCAAATCCCCTGGGATTAACGTGGGACACGCCTGATCCCGCCTGACACGACCAGGGAAAATTTCGTCTCTAGCCCTCAACGGCTTATCAGAGTACGCCAGGATCGTAAGAGGAGGAGTGTGATGTCTCGTCTCTGCTACAGCCCGCATCCGCGATCAACGTGAAGGGCATTAAAACATCAAAAGTTGTGAGTAGACAAAACAATCATTTCACTAAAAACATTTTTCACAATAAGACATTTATGCCCTTCACTAAAAGCATATGCATGCATTCAAAAACCGTTTACCAAAAAGTTCATAAAACCATTTGTCAAACATTCTTAAAACCTTTCAAGGGTTCATACCCGGTCCCCATAAACAGTCATGACCCATAAAACCTTTCAAGAGTTCATGCTGGTTCCCATAAACCATCATGACCCATAAATTCGTTTGGGTCCCCGACCCGAAATCACAATCTAAACCAATGAATCAATACATGTGGGAACTCAGCCCAAAATCATTCTCAGTGAAATACCAAAACATAGAATACGGGGTCTCTGCCCCAAACCACTTTCCAAAACATAAAATACGAACACACGGAGTCTCCGCCCCCAAATCACTTTCCATAAGAATCACATACGTACTCATACATACAACTCATCCGCGGCACTTCCGAGAAGATGCCAACTCGAGGCACATAGCCCCTAGGGAACACATCCCCGATAAATGTCACGATTAATCATATCTATACTAGTGTGCACACTACCCAGGGTCTTACTCCGAGTCTTCTCCCAGGAATTCTCCATCTGGGAGGCTCAATCTCTGGATCTAGTCCGAGCTCCATCTCCGGATCTAGTTCACACATCGCTCCGGAATCGGGTCCGGGACCACATCATAAATCATAACCCCCACTCTTGGAACGGGATCCTTATGGGGATACCCATTCTGGTATGTGGATCGTGACTCTCCAGGTCTACGTCTGTAAGAGACCATACAAATCATGTGGAGGGTTCATATTCATTTTCCAAAACGATTTCTTTCTTTCTCAAAACACATTTCAACTGGGTCTTATACCCGATTCATCTCAATAGGATTTCTCGAATCCGATTCAAATCCATTTCACAGGCCTCGGCCTAAACCCACGGTTCAACAGGGTCTCATGCCCGAATTCTCATTTCACAAACTACAGGGCCTTAAGCCTGATACCACAGCTAACTAGGCCCTAAGCCTGAAACCACAAATCAACAGGGCCTCAAGCCCGATACTACAGTCAAATGGACCTCAAGCCCGATATTACAACCAAATAGGCCTCAAGCCCGGATCATAAATCAACGAGACCCTCGGTCCGACCATATATCTCAAATGGACCCTCGGTCCGATTTCTCGTCAATTCAAATGGACTCCAAGTCCGAGAGTTTGTAAATCAAATGGGCCTCATGCCCTACTTCATATTTCCAAATCCAAAATTCATTTATTAAACCCTCATTGAAAACCTAGCACGTATAAGCATCGTATAAAACCGTAAATCTCGAAATACGTGCAAATACTTAAATCCTAGGCTACCACAAACAAATGCATTCATGGCATTACAAAACATGTATTAAAACAATTATAAAACATTTATGCATGCATCGAATTCACAAAACAAGTTCACTCACAGACCGTCCGAAGTCGCGCCTCGATACGCGTGCCAAAACGTCTTCCCGGGCCAATTGTCCCTTCTAGGATTCCCGAACCTGTCCAAATTAATTTAGAGGGTTACTAACTACTTATATAACCCCTCACAAAAGCCTCATAATTTTTCAAAATTTCTAACTATTTTTAAACGCAAACCTAAACTTTCGGACAGCCCGAACTATATCGAAACGATGTCCGATTGACACGAATCCAGTCCCAAAATGTTTGTTACATCAAGTAGATGAAATTACATGTTGGACATTTCCCTAAAGGAGGGAGCACGCGACCTCACGCGCCCCAAGAACGGCCTGTACGTGGGCCTCACGCGCCCATGCACAGTGCATCGGCCAATGCCCATTTGACCTCCTGAACAAAAGTCAACGATTTGCCCATTCTAGGGGCAAAATCGTCATTTCGCCCTGCTCGTCCGCTAATCGTTATCTAATCTCTGATTATTCTCGCTAATCTGTCATTAATCCTTAATTAATCCCATTAATTAGGGATGGGTCGTCACAATCTTACCCCCTTAAAGAATTTCGTCCTCGAAATTCAAATTGACCCGATTCCACAACCAAATTGTGGAATCCAACAATGTCCCTCTACTCGGATCGCCACACACACACAAGAGTACCCGTGTGACAATACACGTACGACACACATACCGTACTCGTCAATACGCACTGACACCAGAGCCTCCAAAGCTCCAACTCACTCTCATCAACATCGTTCTGATCGTCGACTCGTGAGAGTCATCACGTCGGCTCGTACATCTCACTCGAGACAGAACATCGACACTCGTCGATCACGCCTGTCACTCACTTTGACAGGTCAGCAATACCAAACTAAAATTCTAATGGCTTTTCAATCTAACACTCTGACTCGTTCCATCCTACAGTCTTTAAGCTGAATTATGTACTCCCACTAAAGGCTGACACATCCAAGCTGGCATCTTGCTCAGCATCCTATCAGACAACATTCTACAGATCCGGCCATCCCAATGGCACGAATCCCATCTCGTAGGTCATCCTCAAACCTATGCTCATACTGTTTCTCGATACTCGCACGAATTAACTCTCTCAAGTTCCTATACTCAAAACTGACTCTAAGGAGAGTCCTATCACTCCCTATCAATCCGAACTCGTCAGATACCTATCAATCCGTAACTATCACAGGTCACAACCATCGTGACCAGCCGACAACTCCCGGCTCCACTGCGCTTCGCTGCTCTACTCTGATCTCGACTCGTTCTCGAGTACTCGTATCGTATCTCGCATCACTCTGCGATCTCCGCTGACATCTAGACTCACCTCGAGTCTCCAACTGTCACTATCAGATATAATCCGATCGCCACTCATTTCCATCTAGGACTTTATCCAATATACAACATACTCATACTCTCTGGCACTCTCAACCCGACATACCGATTGATCATGTCCAATCCCATCGTCCAACGTGCACAAACACACCGGTGTACCCACACACAACAACATCGGGGCGCCACCCTACCTGCTCAAGGACTGCACTCCGGCAACGTCCAACCACAAACTACTGTCCGTACATCAATCATGGTGTAGACCCCAACCGTCTGCCACCAGGCGAACATCAAATCCATCACCTCGGACACTCACTCGTCACATCCTGTGATACTAAGCACCATCTACTCGTCAAGTCAATCAAATTTGATTCACAGCCTAGGTGTTCGGTTCTTTTACCCTCTTGAACTCCTAGTTGTCACAACACTCCTTATCGTCCTACCTAGGGATAAATCCAAGATGATGACATTAAAGTTCATCCAATGTCATCCTCCGGTACCCAACATTATCTGCTACAGCGTCACACTTAGTGACCTCGGAATACTCATCACCAATACGGAATCAAACACTCTTCTCATCGTCTCAAACATAACTTCTCTTGATTGCGAAGTTCCAATCACGCTGGAACCATGTTTCTTTTCCCATTTACTTAACTCACTCACTACACGAGCATTCCCGCGTCCTATAGGCAAAAGATTTCCAAGTTCCCAACTTAGGAGGTATGGTCAACCGTAGTCAACCAAGACCAATCCGTAATGGACTCTCAAGTCCTCAGCTCAACCGGACACCGTCCACGTGTCCGTGAATACTGTTTATGTAGGTACACTCATTCCGAGTGGAATTCACGCTACTCAAGTTTAAACCTTGTATACTATTCACGGATGTGCATAAAACGGCTTCCAACACCTACATCTCGTATCTTATATCATCCTGATCCAACTCTAACTTACAGAATTGGTCAGGATCCACTGATATCGGTCGGTAAGCTAAACAGATCACAACGTCTATCGTGATCTGAAGCCAAATCTTTGCGTATTACCCTATCTACCCAACCGAACCTCACGTCATAAGACATCACTCAAGTCATCCATTTATACCTTTTCATCTGAATGCCACCTAGGCATTCCATCCCTTAACGTTACTACTTCTGGGCACACACTCGCGCCCCAAGTCTCATATCATCAGGGAACTGGTCAACGAACCATGTACCCCTGGTGCCTTGCACTGAGCCACTCGGGATCCTCTCTGTCCCGCTCAGTGCCTACTGAACTCACATGCTCGCCACTCTGGCACATCTACTACTCTGTCTACCTACTGTTTGCACGTCCCAACTCTATGGGATCAACTCCAGTACTCACACTCGTGCAATCCATCCAAGGATATCCAGGGCACCTGTCACTCATCCAGGTATATCCTACTCGTCACAGTCACCTCACGGAGGTAACGTGGCAAGTGTGCCAACACCTAACGTCAGCGTCTCATTCTACGATCGCACTCAGTCGTAACCAAGTCGAATCCAGAATCTATCCTCGTACTGTGCGTCACTCACGCACCTCGTATCATCGTCACGACTGACGAATCCCATCGTCACAATCATCACGGCAACTTGAGCCTAACCACCTCAATAAGACTCGACTACGTCCATCGATAGCAGCGTCTGCCACAACCTCGTGCAGACCAATCTCAGAAACACTCTGCTACCAAGACTCCAAATCCAATCGGTAGTCTCACCGCCGGTACCAACCACTTCGCACGCAACATCTATCGATCGGTCCACCTCTGTATCTGATCACAAGTACCACACTCCTGGTAACATGTCCAATCAATCACCTACTAGGGTTATCACAAACCCGGCTGCCCGCTGCAGCCCAACCATCCTGACTAATCCCTCCCTCTCGACTCCGAAGAGTCGTCATACTCCAATACTGGTACCAAACCAGCCAATAACTACACTCTGAGGATCTCGTCCTCTCGTAACTCTACGGCTCTCAGCCGCTGGCCTCCACAAGAACTGGTCGTACTCCGGGTCCAATACTACACAAGCGCTACGTGCCCAATCGCATCCTATCGCGTCACACCACAACTACTCCGGGCATCTCCTGCCAGTCGACATCCTGGAGGGATTTGACACGCCGAAACATGGCAACACATGCCAAATAGAATCACACGTTCCTATTCCCAACTGTCTTGACTTTAGTCGTACAGGGACATCGTAACTTGGGTGACCCTGACCTCTGAACACCACTGGTATTAATCCGTACATCCTCTATCCGACACGACCCTACCGTCGAGCGGTCACGACTCTCAAATCGTCATACTGTGTCTACTGGTCCACTAGATCCTACTCACCAGTGACACTACAGCTCTAAGGCGTCGAATTCACACGAATACTGATCCTCCTCGGGATCAAACATCGAAACACGTGGCCTCCAATGCCAATCGAACCTCAACTATTGTATCACGTGCCAAACACCATCTAACTAAGGTTCGATTCTACCAAATCCTCGTACTAATACCCTAACTATCAAGTTGATGACGAGTTGTTACGACTGCAGAGACATCACATCCTCGACATGCGCGCACTCCACGCTCTGATACCACTTTGTCAGGACCCGTCCCAAATCCCCTGGGATTAACGTGGGACACGCCTGATCCTGTCTGACACGAAGTGTCAGACCAGGGAAAATTCCGTCTCTAGCCTTCAACGGCTTATCAGAGTACGCCAGGATCGTAGGAGGAGGAGTGTGATGTCTCGTCTCTACTACAGCCTGCATCCGCGATCAACCCGAAGGACATTAAAACATCAAAAGTCGTGAGTGGACAAAACAATCATTTCACTAAAAACATTTTCACAATAAAAAATTTATGCTCTTCACTAAAAGCATATGCATGCATTCAAAAACTGTACCAAAACGTTCATAAAACCATTTGTCAAACATTCCTAAAACTTTTCAAGGGTTCATGCTGGGTCCCCATAAACCGTCATGACCCATAAAACCTTTCAAGGGTTCATGCCGGTTCCCATAAACCATCATGACCCATAAATTCATTTGGGTCCCCGACCCGAAATCACAATCTAAACCAATGAATCAATACATGTGGGAACTCAGCCCAAAACCATTCTCAGTGAAATACCAAAATATAGAATACGGGGTCTCTGCCCCAAACCACTTTCCAAAACATAAAATATGGAACACGGGGTCTCCGCCCCCAAATCACTTTCCATAAAAATCACATACGTACTCATACATATAACTCATCCGCGACACTTCCGAGAAGATGCCAACTCGGGGCACATAGCCCCTAGGGAACACATCCCCGATAAATGTCACGATTAATCATATCTATACTAGTGTGCACACTACCCGGGGTCTCACTCCGAGTCTTCTCCCAGGAATTCTCCCTCTGGGAGGCTCAATCTCTGGATCTATTCCGAGCTCTATCTCCGGATCTAGTCCACACATCGCTCCGGAATCTGGTCCGGGACCACATCATAAATCATAACCCCCACTCCTGGAACAGGATCCCTATGGGGATACCCATTCTGGTATGTGGATCGTGACTCTCCAGGTCGACGTCTGTAGGAGACCATACAAATCATGTGGTGACAGGACCCGCCCCGATCCCCCTAGGACCACATGGGGACGTGTCCTGCTCCCGTCTGACACCCAAAATCACATACCAATTTTAACCTCAAACGTTCAAATGCATAAATAACCAAATTAAAGTTTTACATCGAATCCGAAATAAACAGATGTCAGACAAGGGAAGAAATCCAAAATTACAAGTTGCGAGCATGACTCTAAAATAAACCTACGGGTAAACCACCCAACAGGGGTTCAGGTACGCAGAAGTAGATCTATGCCTCAGCCTCAGGATCCTCCTCTACCTCAATAGCACCGCTTGGAGAGGTTACCAAAACAATAAGGGTGAGTGAGCCGAAACTCAAGTTTATAAAACCGTTTAATAAGTAAAACATATATTTTACCCCTCCGTTTTCCAAACATGCATGCATCAGAATTTAAAACCATAAATCATATAATATGAATCATAAGGCATGTAATTAAAAATCATAAGATAAATTTTAGCTACTGTACTATACGCTCCGATCCTGACATCCCAGATGCCTGACGTCCCTGACGTCCAATAAGGTCACAGTCTCAAGGCTACGCGTGCCACTCGGGTCTCAATTCCGAGTCCAATCCCCGAACCCTGTCCGGGTACGGCATCTCAAATGCCTAGCGTCCTAGACGCTCGACGTCCCTGATGTCAAATAAGCAATCCTGCTCCTGAGTCATTTTACGGTCCGGTTCCTCCGTAAAATGAGCCCTCGCAGGAAATGCGCCATGACCACTCCGGGGTACCACATCCGGAGGAGACAGTATCACAAGAATGGATCTATACAATGCAGTACCAAATACATTTTATTGATATCCACATGCAAAACAAATATAAGTAGATAAAATCCAAACCAATCTTTAAGTTTCATCAAACGGGTCTCAAACCCAAATACCGTGAAACGTGCCATAACCATAATTTCAATATCATCAAAACCGTTCCATGATTCCAGCATGTGAATATGTAAGTAAATCAGAAAACATTTAAGCATGCAAGGGTTCAATGAAATCGAGCCCACTCACAGTATAATCCTGCTGAAAACCGAACGTATACCCTCGTCCTGGTACGATTGTACAATCTCTGTCATGTCCAAAGTATATGTAAAGGTCAATATAAGCCCCTAACATTTAACCATGAAACCCTAGACTGAAACCGGCCCGGAAAAGCCGCCTGAACGCGCTTCCTAAGGCAATAAACCTCATTTTGACCAACTTAATGATCTCCGATCGACCCGAAACCACCGCCATTGGATCCGGATCGTCGAAACCTAAAGAATGGTGGTTGTCCCACAAAAATACTGTTCACATGCGCCCACACGGGCCGGTCAACGTTCTGGTCAACGCAGGAACAGTTCCTGCTGACGTCAGCATGACGTCATCTGACAGCTGTCAGGTCTGACATGTCAGACTCTGAAAGGTGCCACGTGTCAACACACGATTGGTCCACCTCACTGATCTGTCAAGCCACGTGTCAGATCTGACATGTGCCACGTGTCAGCACGACACTGGTCCACGTCACTGACATGTGACACGTGTCGGCTGAAGAGTGGTCCACGTCACCTGACAGGTCTGACAGGGTGCCATGTCATCACCTCTGTCCTCTCGACGGGTCACCCGTTTCTCTGAAACTGGGTCGTTCAGACCCGCGAGATGACCCGGTCCCCAATCCTTCAATTCTCAACCATTTTAGTTCTGGTTTGTTCCTATGTGACCGTCTCAATCCCAGAAAGGGTTCTAACTAAACAAAATCATAAAACCAAGGTTGAATCGAAGGCTTACCTCGATGAACATAACCGGTTCTCCCGTCGCCGTTTACTCTCTGTTCAGGTCACCACTGGTCACGAAAACAAGCTTTGGAGGTTCCTATTAGTCCCTAGAATCGATCAGGGTTAATAGAAATCAAAGATACACGTTGGAAATCAAGCTTCCATTTCTGAGTTTTTCAAACAGTTTCGGGTTTAGGAACAGCCTACCTCGCCGCCGTCTGCCGTCGTCTGCCGCCGTTCACCGCCGTCTCTCAGCCCTCTCCAGCCCAGTCCAGCCACACACGAACGCAGAGAATGAGTGATGAGCTGGGGTGTTTGTTCGAAATGGATCGTGTGTGTGCATCGGGTAGAAGAAATATATAGTATGGAGGGAAAGGAAATGGGCGGTCCAGATTTAATCTTGAGAAACAGATTAAGGGTTGAGATGTAACCTGGGAGTTTTGAGATGAATGGCTGAGATCAAAAAGTGGGTTTAATCCTATTTAATCACTTAGTGGAGCTTGATCCAATCTAGCCAATGGATGAGTGACACTTGTCACTCATCCAGGTGTCCTCCAATCATAATATCAGAATAAAATATTCGACACGATTACCGAGACGCAAACCTCCCGATTTCACGTTTCTGACCATAACTTCCTCGTACGAAGTCCGATTTCGGCGTGTCACTTGTCTACGGACTCACGGCATCGAGACCTACTTAACGGTCCTTGAGTCATGTGAAAATTAGTTTCCAAATGAAAAGTCAACATTTTCGCCCCAAACGTCCAAATTACGGTAATGCCCCTGAACTTCCGTTAGTCATAACTTTTTTCCTGATCGTCCGAATTGGACGTTCCACCTGTCTATGAACTCGTGACGTCCCGAACTACGTCACGGTCATTAGTCAAAGTCCATTTGACCCTCCAATCAAAAAGTCAACAATTTGGCCATACCATTCACAGGGGTAAAAACGCCAATTCATGTAATAATTTACAATATTATAATCCTCGAATTTCCGGGGTGTTACATGTGGAGGGTTCATATTCATTTTCCAAAACAATTTCTTTCTTTCTCAAAACACATTTCAACTGGGTCTTATACCCGATTCATCTCAATAAGATTCCTCGAATCCGATTCAAATCCATTTCACAGGCCTCGGCCTAAATCCACAGTTCAACAGGGTCTCATGCCCGAATTCTCATTTCACAAACTGAACTGGGACTCAAGCCCGGTTTCACAATCAACAGGGCCTCAAGCCCGATACCACAGCTAACTGGGCCCTAAGCCCGAAACCAAAAATCAACAGAGCCTCAAGCTCGATTTCACAACCAATAGGACCTCAAGCCCGATTGTAAGACCCGTGTCCTGGAGGGAACGGTAAACAATCCCACATTCCTGCGAGGGGGAATGGTCTGGGAGAGGATGGTGGTGTGCCTTAAAGGTGTAGGCACACACCTATCTAGCACTAGGCCTTTTGGGAGCTCAAGTGCCTTTGGGGGGGATTGGAACCCCAAAGTTAAGCGAGTTGAGGCTCGTGCAATTTCATGATGGGTATCCCCCTGGGAAGTTGCACCATGAGCTCCCGAAAACAAAACCGTGAGGGCGAGGCCTAAAGCGGACAATATGGTGCTAGATGAGTCGGGTTGTGACCGAGGAGGGTCGGGTCCTCACAATTTTGTATCAGAGCCAGACCCCGTGTAATGACCCGTCCCGAATATCGGGATTGAATATTAATTAATTATGGTTTAGAATGACTAATCGGGGGTTAGTTGAGTGAAATCGGACGAATTGTGCAAAATGACCGTTTTGCCCCTAGCGTGGGCAAAATGTTGACTTTTAGTTCGGGAAGTCAAACAGACTTTGACTGATGACTGTGACGTAGTTCGGGACGTCACGAGTTCATAGACAGGTGGCACGTTCGATCCCGACATTCGAGGAGAAAGTTATGATGTTCGGAAGTTGAGGGGTATTTTGGTAATTTGGCATAGTAGGGGCCAAATGTTGACTTTTTGATCGGGAGGTCCGATGGACGAGGGCCAAGGACCGTTACGTAGGTCTCGTCGATACGAATCCAACGACAGGCGGCATGCCGAAATCGGAGATTCGACGACGAAGTTATGGTCACGGAATCAGGCTCGATTAACCGAACGAACCGGGAATAAAATAATATTTTAATATGAACAGTACCTGGTGACTGGACACACATGGATGAGTGACAAGTGTCACTCATCCCTTAAAATCAGGCACAAAACATGGATCCATGATTTTGGGGAGACCTAATTATGATGTTTTAATATTATTTTAATTAATTAATCCTTTAATTTCCATTAATCTTGTTCTGTTTCTTACCCGTGCACAACTGAGAAGCAGAGATTGAGAGAGCCTGAAATTGTCCACCATTTCCTTCCATTTCTGAACCAGTGTGTGAGGAATTGAGAGGGTGCTGAGATTTGATCATCAAGGAAGCACGAGGGACAAAGAGAGGGCTTGAATTTGGAAATTCGAATTTTCGAATTTTGAGGGGGGAAATTCGATTAGGATGAATTGAGCCGTGATGATCGATTTGAAGCTTGGAAATAGCTTCCTGAGGTTGATACGAGTGGAACCAGATCAAAAACGAGGTGAATTGATGCCCAATTGGCTCTGAACGGGTTTGGTAACCGTGAGGAATGTCGAACTTGAGTCGTGGAGTTTGAGCCATGATTTGATGCAATTGAGTTGGGGAAAATGCTTACCTGAGTCCCTTGATACTGCTGGTTGAATCAATTTGGGGAAATCGTGTGACGGTGAAGGTTTTGGAATGATGAACAATGGCCGGAGGACCTTCGAATGATCAACTGTGATCGTGGGGTTATAGGTAAGATTGTTTGAAATTGAGTCCACAGATCTTTAATTGAACTTAATTCGAAGCTGTATGAATGTTCAATTGATGAATTCAGTGTGGAATTGACAGAAAACCAAACGGGTCTGACCGCGGGTTAAACGACCCGTTTACCAGACAAACGGGCATGAACGACGACACTGTAGCTGGCGCGTGGGTTTCACGCGCAGCCACTCACGGCGGCGCGTGAGGCGCGTCCGACCTAGTCTCAAGGTGAGGTCAACATGACTTTTGATCCTCTCAGTGTAACGAACATTTTGACGTTGATTTCGGGGAAATCGGATATTGTTTCGATAATGTTCCTCGTATCCGAAGTTTTGTATTACGTTAAAAATACGTATTTAAATCCCGAAAAAATTGGGGAAAATTATATGATGTATTTTGAGATGTTAGTAACCCTCTATAATGATTTTGGACAGGAGTTGTGAATTCCAGATATTACGGAAAAACGTGCAGCTCGAAAACGGACCGTTTTGGACGGTGTGTGTGAGTGGACTTTGTTTTCTAACCGTGATGCATGCATATATGATTTTTATGCCTTATTATATGGTTTTATATGCTTGGGCATGATTTGTGTTTCAATCCGGTAATTTCTCGGTTTTATGATATTATATTATTATTTTGGGCGATTTTCGAGAAATTACGAAATTTGGTAAAAATGATGTTTGGACTTGGTTTATGAGTCCGGGATTGAAATTGATTGAGAATAATGTTTGGACTCGGGTTATTGAGTCATGGATTGGAAAATGAGGTGATGACTCGGGAATGAGTCAAGGGTCAATTTTATGGATTTACGTGAAAATGGCAACGGAGGTTGCAACGCATGGATTTGCGTGATAATGTTATTTTGGGTATGAGAACTCAAGTGAATAGTGGTTTTGACTCGGATTTGGAGTCACTTGTGAAATTTATGATTTATTGGGAATTTATGATTATTTTAATCAGTCTTTTGGGCACGGTTTACGAGGAATGTGCAAATGATGTTTTGGGCTAGGCCCGGAGTCTAAATGATTTCTAAAATGATATTTTGACTTGGTTGGTGAGTCAATGATGATTTCCGGATTATTCTATTGATTTAAATGTGATTTTAACGGTTTATGTGTAAAAGGTATTTTGGGCTTGAGACCCAGTTGAGAATGACCTTGACTTGGTATGAAGTCGAGATTTGATTGAAATGTTTTGGGATGTAATTCCCGGGATGGTTTTCATTGTGATTGTGATATTCCCAGACGGTCGGTGCTTGGGGGGGGGGGGGATTACCCAGACGACCGGAGCTTGGGGGATGTGATTGTAGGATCCGGAGTTGATCCTATGGTAGTCAGCTTCTCAGATGAGACTGAGCCTGGATGTACCACTCGGAGGTGTCTGATCCTGGGGATGTGTTCGCCCAGAGGTGACTGAGCCCGAGGGGGTTGAGCCCAGAGGTGTCTGTTCCCGAGAGAGTGACTGGATATTGGCCTACGCGTAGTGCAGCACTTGTGAGTAGTGCAGTTTGATTGATTGTGCACTGGTGAGTAGTGCAGATGTGATTTGTGATATTTTATGCACTTGTGAGTAGTGCAGTTTGATTGATTGTGCACTGGTGAGTAGTGCAGATGTGATTTGTGATATTTTATGCACTTGTGAGTAGTGCGGATTGATTGGATTGATATATTTCTTGTGCACTGGTGATTAGTGTTGATTGGTATTGATTGTGATGACGTACTGGTATTGAGTACGGGTTTTTGGTCTTTGTGGCCAATGATTATGTTTTCACATGGTTTGGCCTGAGAGCCGGGATTTGATGTTTTATAACATGAACTGATTTGGTGAACATGAGT
The DNA here is from genome assembly GCA_032719365.1 of Prinsepia uniflora. Taxonomy (NCBI): domain Eukaryota; kingdom Viridiplantae; phylum Streptophyta; class Magnoliopsida; order Rosales; family Rosaceae; genus Prinsepia; species Prinsepia uniflora. The sequence continues at coordinate 11,312,689 of CM064870.1, read as the reverse complement.
TTTATGGACCATGGGAAAATATGTTTCGATTTTATCGGTCACTCATGTTTTACGATATGCATGCAAGTTTGTGAAAACTGGAGGGTAAGAATGTGTTTTGATAAATGTTTTTATAAGAGGTCATTTTTGTCCACTCACACCTTTTCTGTTTTGTGACCCTCCAGGCCGTGGTACGACGTTCGGGACTGATCGTGAGGCAGTGACAGCAGCAGAAATCCTCGCAAACATCCCTTGTCTGGCAAGCATTGAAGGGGAGTTTCGGACCTTTAGTTGACTTGTCAGACGGGAGCAGGACCGGGCACGGTTTTTGACGTCCAGTTGGGACGGGTCCTGTCACCCCGACCGGGAAGTGTGCTAGCGAGTAGGGGTGTTAATCGGTTATTCGGTTCGGTTTTTTTGCCGGAACCGAAACCGAACCGAAATATAATTCGGTATCGGTTCGGTTCGGTTTTGGATGGTGATACCGCATTGTACCGAAACCGAATAATTCGGTTCGGTTCGGTAATTATTCGGTTTTACCGAATCTTTCGGTTCGATAATTATTCGGTTTTACCGAATCTTTCGGTTCGGTAATCCGGTTCGGTATTGCGGTTCGGTCCGGTTTGCCCCATTTCGGTAATCCAGTTCGGTTTTTTAACCGGTTCAGTACCGAACCGGTTCGATTTTGCCCCCATTCCCTACTTAAAAAACAGATTAGTTTCTGCCCAAATTTAGGCAGTTTCTGCCTCATTTCATCATTTGTATCCTAATCTTCTAATTTCAAGTTTTCATCCACATACAAAATACAATACAATGCAAATTTCAAACGTCAATTTATCGGAGTCCATACTCCATAATACAAATTACAACCCTTAATGGAAAATACAAATAAAAATGAATACAAAGTTCCGAACATTAAAACAAATTACAACCTTGAAGTCTTCTAAGGATTTGATTTTGGAGGCAACATAGCTCCACCGGTTGACATTTCTACATATAACACAAAAAAAGTTAGTCATTTATATAAATTCATAATAACTACTAAGTACTAATAAGCACAAATTAGAAATTATATAGAACATTTACCTTGTGCTATTGCTTGGTAATGCTCTACTTCTTCAATAGTGGGCTCCAAATTTAATGCAACATTAACACTTAAAAGCCAGTTTTGAGTACAAATCAAAGCTTCCACCACTTGAGGACTCAACGAGCTTCGATATGAATTGATCACCCTCCCACTTGTGCTAAAGCATGACTCAGAAGCTATTGTGGAAACCGGTATGGCTAGAATATCCCGTGCAAGTAGTGACAAAATTGGGTATTTGGGGACCCCAAGCAGTTTCCACCAAGCCAAAATATCGAACTTTGAATCCTCCACATCTTCAATAGGATCTAATAAATACCTATCGATATCATTAGAAATCCTACCAATCTTTACTGCTTTTCTCATCTTTAACCTTTCTTCAAATTTCTTGTCCATAGTTGAAGAAACCGTTCTCTCTGTCACTATTGAAGTAGAGCTAGAGCTACCACCACCAACTCCTGAACTTCTTGTCCCATTACCACTCTCGCCTTCATATATGCTATAAAGACTAGTCAATAATTGCTTTACTTGAGTGATGATGTCTGCAACCTTGCCCTTAGCATTTTCAAACAACAACTCCAAAAAATCCTCAACCCTTTCCAACTTATGGCGGGGATCTAGAATAAGAGCTATGAAATAATATTGATTCAAATTCTCCAATTCCCCCCAATACTTGTCATATTTGGCTTGCATGCTACATACAATGCCAGATAACAACATACTCGTCTCATCATGCAACAGACCATAAGTTTGAAATACATCTTGAAAGGCACTATGGATGGTAGGTGTTTTGGAGCAACATACTCTCAAAGTTATTTCATAGAAGGGTTTCAAAAAATCAGCAAACACTTTTGCTACTTCCCAATCATAATCTCCTGGTGGTCCTACCCTTTTATCACTATGAAAGTGAGCTACATAACTAGGATCATCATCTACTAGTCTTTCAAAAGCTCTACGAAACTTAAGAGCTGTTTCCAACATCAAATAGGTGGAATTCCACCTAGTTGGGACATCCAATACCACCAACCCTTTGTTGTCCACTTTGACCTTCTCTGCACACTTTTTAAGCATTTCGAGCCTACTAGGGGAAGATCTTACATATCTAACTGCATTACGAATACTCTGAATACAGCTATTCAACTCATGCAATCCATCATTGACAATCAAATTCAGAATATGAGCAATACACCTAACATGCATATTGGACCCATTATTCAAAATTGCCATAGGAGATTTCCATGCATTCATTCTCCTAAGCAGATAAGACAGCCCTGAGTCATTAGCAGAAGCATTATCAACTGTAACAGTTAGCAGCTTCTCAATACCCCACTCACACATGCATTCCTCCAAAAGCCTCCCAATTGTATCCCCCTTATGGTTTGGAATCACACAAAAATTTATGATTTTCTTATGCAAAACCCAATCAACATCAATGAAATGAGCAGTAACAACCATGTAATTGATGTTTTGAAGGGAAGTCCATGTATCAGTAGTTATGCAAATCCTATAAGACTTCATCAATTCTTTAAGGTTTTGCCTTTCAGTATAATACATGCTTAGCACATCTCTAGCAACTACTTGTCGGCATGGAACTTTCCATCGAGGACTAGCTTTTGACATGAAGTTCCTAAACCCTTTACCATCCCCAAAGGAAAAGGGCAACTCATCTACAATCACCATCTCAACAAATGAACTGGTGATATCCTTTTGACTAAACCCAACAGCCATTTCTGTGGGCTTTTCAACAGACAAAACTTTCTGGTTTTTCTTCGCTACCATATTAGGGGGATATTTAAGACATTTCTGTAAGTGAGTAATCAAACCCCTAGTTCCATTCTTAGCAGAATCAGCAGCATAGTTACGGTCTACACAATATTTACACCTAGCCCTAATTTGACCGGAGGGAGTTTTGTACCTTTCGAAGTGCTCCCATATATTGGCTCGCTGCCTTTTCTTAATAGTATCCAGAGGATCAAGCTCGGTAGCATTATCATCAATTGGAGTGCTGCCTTCCAACCCTTGGTCAGCTTCTTGTGATGATAACTCATCAAAAGGGTCCACCTACAAAATAAAACAGATTCAGTACACTATCATGGACACTAAAAAGCACAGCAGAAAATATTGCATAACAACATATAAACAACAATCTGCCCGGATATTAGAAACTAATTTTATTCAAGTAGGTGTTCAATGTTGAGTACGTCAATCTCAATATTGACAGTGAAATAAACACATGTATTAGTATTTATTTAGAAAGAAAAACAAGCCTAAAGCACCAAATAGGCATCGAGATCTTCCAATATAGTTAGCTACTGCAACAAAAAGTAGATCATCTACATTTGATGATAATGCATCTAAACAGAGCAGAAACAACGCATAAACAAAGCAAAACACAGCATAAACATAGCAGAATGCCAGAAACAGAGCAGCAGAAGGCAGAAGCACCTAAACAGAGCAGAACCAGATTTAAACCTACCTCCTCACGATTTAAACCCGCAGAAGCAGCAGCACTAGCAGAAGCAGTAGCAGTAGCACTAGTACTACCACTAGCACTAGTCGAACTGGAAGCCATCTTCCCACCAACAAAGCTTTGACTAAGCGGCATTCTTAATTTCTTCCTAATCTGTCATAATCAAATGATAACTAATTATTATGTGAAGAAATAGAATGTTACATCATTCAAGGCCTCAGCAGCAGCAATGCAGCATCGATGTCTTCATCAGCAAACACATTCAACTGTGATAGCACCTACGAAGAGAAAAAGGGCAAGAAATTATGAATTTCCATACAAAGTCAATTTGTTCAGACAAAGAAAGAAACTGGCCAGCCAAGTATTTTGAAGGATTTTGAAGGATTGCAATCAGGAACTAAAGACAGGCAAGAAACTGGCCAGCAAGAACGCCAACTCTAGTCGTTCTCCCACAATGGCCAGCCAAGTATTTTGAAGGATTGCAATCAGGAACTAAAGACAGGCAAAAAACCAGTATATAAATTATTAGAGTAAACTCAGAGTTTGAAAGTGCAATGCCATATACAGTTCACTTCCATATTACTAAGAGTTCATGCAATTACAGTAATAATTCACATACAGAACTGGAATGCAAGCATAAGTCAAGACTCAAGTTCACTGAGTCATTTTGTCCTCAACGTTACTTTCCAACTAGAGCATTTTTTAGAGAACGTTGCAAGCCCTTATTCAAGAAAAAATTTGTTAAAAAGACACCAGGACCAGAACACAGCACAAATCCGAGAGTGCCAATGCCATTCACTACCGACTAGTCTACCAATCATCCTGCAAAAAGTGTGCATCATCTCCATGAAGAACTGGCTGCTAAAACAAGAACCGCTAAAAGTTTTTAAGTGAGAGAGATCATATCGGCTCCATTAGATAACATCAACAATAAATCTCAGTTATTTCATAAACAGCTGCACCAAAGAAACTGATGCTCTAGGTTGACAAGTCTACTACAAGTCATCTCTCCCCTTAATTTCTATTGATCCAAGGTCCAATCCTTCTAGCAAACGGCATGTGCTCCGCCTAATATCTATCGATAAATAAACAGTCAAAATTGGCCGAAGGTTTTGATTTTTGGATGATTCTTTGGTTGGGGAGGAGACATCCACAAATAAGAATAAAAAAATTGACAAAAACATAAACTACGCAGATATTAGCATTCATTAGAATACTAAAACTTCGTTTCAACCATGCACGGGCTCTATATCCATTGTATATTTAATTCTTCCCAAAATTATGCCCAAAATACTCATATCAATTCATTAACAAGTATAGCTTCCAGATATTCGGCCACACTGCTATGACCAAATCAAATCCAATGTGGCTGTAGATGCAGATGCAGATGGAAAGTCTACCATGAATAATTGAGTGAACAAAAATCAAACTAATTGACTTTCTGCCTTTTTGTATCTTCAAACTAATTAATTGCAACTGGACCTTTAAAAATAAGAGATAACCAAAATCTATCTTAACTCTCATTTTCCCAATTTAGTTTTACTCGAACAAATCCTTTGGAAAATAATAATCATGAGTCTAAAAATCCCACCGCACCCAACAGTGTACTTTTCTGCTTGAGTTGCTCGACAAAGACCAAGACCAGAAATTTAAAGACTAAAATAAACATTAAACAAGGCCCCAGTTCGAAGTGGATTGAAGGAAATGCATGCAATTTCCACAAGAAAATGCCAACTACACGCCAATTTGTTCAGACAAAGAAAGAAAATTATACCGTGAGCGGTCGTGCCGCGTGCGCGCTTGATGCCTTGATGCAATCGCCGCCGTGAGCCTTCAATGGAATCGGCGACAGAGACTGCGAAACGCCGATGACGAAACGGAGACGCCAAGACGGGACTGAGGCCTGAAGACAGAAGGTCCGGTTGTATTCGATACTTCGATGGAATCGACGTTAGGGTTTCGAACTTTGGTTTGGATTTTGGAAGTAGACTCGACACTCGGGAGTCGGGGGCCGGGGTACTAAGGTAAAGGTAGGAGATCAGAAAGTCTAGGGTTAGGAAAGTAACCCCCCACCCCCCAAAACGACGTAGTTTTAATAAATTTAGGGAATTCGGTTCGGTTCGGGCCTATTCGGTTCGGTTCGGTTAGGGATATTTTCGGTATTCGGTTCGGTTCGGTTATTCGGTATTATGGGTAGTGAAAACCGAAACCGAACCGATTCCTTTTCAGTTCGGTTCGGTTTTTTTGTTTCGGTTACGGTTTTATTTGGTACGGTTATTTTTCGGTACAGTCCAATTCGGTTCGGTAAAATGGTCGGTTTTTTCGTCCCGATTAACAGCCCTACTAGCGAGGACGCTGGGCCCTAAGGGGGGTGGATTATAAGACCCGTGCCCTGGAGGGAATGGTGAACAATCCCACATTCATGCGAGGGGGAATGGTCTGGGAGAGGATGGTGGTGTGCCTTAAAGGTGCAGGAACACACCTATCTAGCACTAGGCCTTTTGGGAGCTCAAGTGGCTTTGGGGGGGATTGGAACCCCAAAATTAAGTGAGTTGAGGCTGGTGCAATTTCATGATGGGTGACCCCCTGGGAAGTTGCACCATGGGCTCCCAAAAACAAAACTGTGAGGGCGAGGCCTAAAGCGGACAATATGGTGCTAGATGAGTCGGGTCCTGACCGAGGAGGGCCTCACATCGATACTACACTCAAATGGACCTCAAGCCCGATATTACAACCAAATGGGCCTCAAGTCCGGATCATAAATCAACGAGACCCTCGGTCCGATTTCTCGTCAATTCAAATGGACTCCAAGTCCGAGAGTTTGTAAATCAAATGGGCCTCATGCCCGACTTCATATTTCCAAATCCAAAATTCATTTATTAAACCCTCATTGAAAACCTAGCACGTATAAGTATCGTATAAAACCGTAAATCTCGAAATACATGCAAATACGTAAATCCTAGGCTACCACAAACAAATGCACTCATGGAATCACAAAACATGTATTAAAACAATTATAAAACATTTATGCATGCATCGAATTCACAAAACAAGTCCACTCACAGACCGTCCGAAGTCGCACCTTGATACGCGTGCCAAAACGTCTTCCCGGGCCAATTATCGCCTCCAGGATTCCCGAACCTGTCCAAATTAATTTAGAGGGTTACTAACTACTTATATAACCCCTCACTAAAGCCCCATAATTTTTCAGAATTTCTAACTATTTTTAAACGCAAATCTAAACCTTTGGACAACCCGAACTATATCGAAACGATGTCCGATTGACACGAAACCAGTCCCAAAATGTTTGTTACATCAAATAGCTAAAATTACATGTTGGACACTTCCCTAAAGGAGGGAGCACACGCCCTCACGCGCCCCAAGAACGGCCTGTGTGTGGGCCTCACGCGCCCATGCACAATGCATCTTCCTCCTCTCAACAACCGGTCTGAACCGGCCGGTCCAGTTCGTCTGCAACATGGACCGGCGTGAATGGTCCATCCATTTTTCCTCCCATTTTTCAGCCCATTTCTTCCCCTTTTGATTCCATGCATCCTATCTCATCCCTAGCAAGCTTTTTGTATAAGGAAAATAAGGAAAAACACTTTGAAACCACCCCGTTCACTTTCTCCCTCACGGTCTCTATTTTTCCCAGCCACCCCAGGGCTTCCTCAGCCACCAACCGCCACCAAAATTCATCCTAAAATCTTCTAACTAACCTATTAAACCTATTCCAATGAATAAAAACGATCCATAACGTCCAAAACATCAAAATGAAATTTGAATCCCAAAACCATACCTTGTAGGGTCTCTGGCCACCGCCCACGGCGGTCGACGCCGTCAACCCCATCATCACCGTCTCACTTCATCCTCTTTGTTTCCCTCAGGCGTCACCATCATCAGGTTAAGCTTAGGGGGTGTGGGGTGTAGGTTGTAGAAAATGGAAAATAGGTTTCAAGTTGTTTGGGTGAACAGACAAGGGAGATGCATGAATGAAAAGTGATGTCCAGTGGATGAGTGACACTTGTCACTCATCCATTAGGCAGCACAGAAATATCTGGGCCCCACTTAATTCCAAAAAGTATCAGTTTCGTAAATCGGTCAATAGTACCTTCGGACTTCCGTGAACCGTAACTTCTCCGTCAAACGTCCGAATTCGACGTGCCTCTTGTCTATGGATTCGTATCGTCCCGATCTACGTAACAGTCCCTGGTGCTCGGCCATCGGACCTCTCGGGTCAAAAGTCAAGTCTTTGCTCCGTTTCAACTAAATTACCAAAATGCCCCCGAACTGCCGAAGATAAAAACTTCTTCCTCGAATGTCGGGATCGAGCGTGCCACCTGTTTATGAACTCGTGACGTCCCAAACTACGTCACAGTCATTGGTTAATGCCCATTTGACCTCCTAAATGAAAATCAATGATTCACCCATTCTAGGGGCAAAATCGTCATTTCGCTCTGCTCGTCCGCTAATCCTCGTCTAATCTTCGATTAATCTCGCTAATCCGTCATTAATCCTTAATTAATCCCATTAATTAGGGACGGGTCGTCACAACTTACTATAATTCAAGTAGATTTGTGATTAGTGACCGCCTTACCATGTCACGACTTTGCGGTTGAATGGTTAAGTCAATTATTCAAACCCAGTAGGTTCCCTCCTTGTAACGCCCCGGACGTTCTGGAAATGTAATATTATAAAATATTGAATAAAATGACGTTTTTACCCTTGTGTTTCGTATGGTCAATTTGCTGACTTTTTGATTGGGAGGTCGAACGGACGTTGAGCGATGACCGTGACGTAGTTCGGGACGTCACGAGTTCATAGACAGGTGGCACGTTCGATTCGGACGAACAGGATGAAAGTTATGATGTTCGGAAGTTCAGGGGCATTATCGTAATTTGGACGTTATATGGGAAAAAGTTGACTTTTTGTTTGACAATTGATATCCCTATGATTTAAAGACCGTTATGTTCATCTCGACGCCCTGAGTACAACGACAGGCGGCACGCTTGAAACGGACATCGGGTGACCGAGTTACGGGTCACGGAAGTTGGAGGGCATTTGGGTAATTATTGCACAGAGGGGCAATTTGGTCTTTTCACCACGAGTTACTGTAGCAGCCGTGGGGTGACAGTAGCCGCACCGCCGTGTGTGGTGGTTTTGCACGATCCAATTGTTTATGTTGTAGTGGACTGGACGGTGGGATTGTTTATGGAAAATTGAGGCATTGGAAGCACCCCATCGTGGCTGTGCAGAGCTTCAGTGCACGGGGAGTTTTAAAAATGGCCGTGGGCTCTATGTGCGGGAAACAGTCTCTAGAGAGGTTCAGTTGATTCCCACGGGCTGTCTTCCATTCTGAGGGGTTTAGCTGAGTGTCACTGAGTCGGGGAACTCATTTCGATCATTTGGGTAGTCTGAGAGAGAGTTGAGCGAGTGTTCTGAGACGAGGAAGAGAAAAACGCAGAAATGGAGGGAAATTCAAAGGTTGGGTTTTGAGGTGAGTTGAACCAAACTGAGGGTGGAATTAGTCTTCTGGGATCCTTGCTAACGCAACCGTGCAAGAATTGAGGAGGAATGATCAAGGTTTGCTCAGGGACTCAAGTTCCAGTTTCTGGAAAAACGCAGTGTTGAGGACGACGACTTCCAGGTTAGTTTGGGGTCAATTGGTTGGATGTTTTGGTTCGTCTAGGTTCCCTTAAGCTGCTGGTGAAGCTAATTTGATAGTGGCACTGGTTTGGGTGAGTTCTGAGTGACGACCCGTTCGTCTGTTCGAGTCTGGGTTGCATCGATTTAGGGACAGTCGAGGTTAATCATCAATACAGACCTAAAATTAATGGATTAGAGAAGATAATAGGATCAAAAACGAGAGGAATTGATTGAGAATTGGGCTTGAACTGGTCGGGTTGAGTCGCGGGTAATAGACCCGTTTATCAGTCTATCCGGGTAAGAACGATGACACTGTAGCTTGGCACGTGGCCTTCACGCGCAGCCACTTTGGGCGGCGCGTGACGGCGCGTGCGATGTCATCTCCGATCACGGTCAACATGGAAATTGTTCCTTTCAGTCTAATTAACATTTTCCCTTTAGGATTCGAGTTGTTCAGGAGTCGTTCGGGATAATTTCGGGAGCCCGGAAGTTTAGGTCCTTAAGGTTTATCTAGCCAAAAAATCCGGGAAATTAGGGAAAAATCATACGAGCTATTTGAAGATGTTTGTAACCCTTCTTGTACGTTTTTACAGGCCCGGACACTTCCGAAGCTACGGAGGAGCGCGCGGGACGCGATTGACGCGTCCTAAAACCGTGAGTGGACCTCTTGATTTCTAAATTGGGCATGCATGACTATTTTGCTTATTTATCTCATGGTTTTACATATGACTTTATGATGGTGATACGATATATCGGTTTTACGTGTTTCCACGCTTTTCGAGATATTTATCGTATTTCACGCATTTCGAGGTTATGGTTTTTGTTTATGCATGCGTGATGATTTTGATGAAGTACCTGGATATGAATATGCATGTTTTCGGATTTATGATGTTTGATCATATTGTGAAGTAATTTTCGGAAATTGCATGTGTTGGAAGTTGCATGTGAATTCGGACATAAGTCCTATTATGATGTGATATGATTTCGGAATGATGTTGGAAAACGGGTTGTGATGAATCCTGGTTTATTGTGTTTTAAAAACGGTTTTGGGTTTAAAGACCCGGTTGATTGTTGGATCTGGTTTTGGGTTTAAAGACCCGGTTTGTTGATGACGGGGGCGGGCCCGAAAAATTGGGTTTAAAGACCCAGATTGAGTTTAAAGACTCGTGAGTTTAAAGACTCGACTATTGTGATACCCCCGAGGCCTACTAATCATGTTTTGAGTTTAAAGACTCGTTGATATCCCGGGAAGGCCTAATATTGAGTTTAAAGACTCGGATGGATCCAACGGCATAATTGTGGTTATTGATTCACGTTTTACTTGATTGTGCAATTAACGTTCAAAATGACGGTTTCTGAAATCTGGCATTATTAAATGGTTTTTACATGAGTTATGACGATCCTTTGTAACGTTTTTCATGTGTTTCGGAAAAAGATTTTTTCAAAGGTTTAATATGCAAATTTTGAATATTTGGTTATGCATGCGTGTTACAAAACTGGAGGGCGAACCCGATTTCGGAAAAACTGTTTTTTTCCTGTAAAACTTATGTTTCGGTCCACTCACACTTTATTGTTTTAAATTCCCTCCAGGTCGTGGTACAAGTGCGGGGGCAAGCGCCGAGGCAGAGACGGAGGCATAAAGTTTTCCGTTGCGGAGTAGTTAGTTCACAGAGTAGGATTTGTTTCTTTAACTTGTTTTGTAATATTGTGCTCTGCGAAACTGTGGACTTGACGTCCAGTCGGTTGTATTTGTTTAATCTCCCTGGTCTGACAATGGGTGTGTTGTAATATTAATTAGTTTTCCGGTCTTTTGGATTCGATTGTCAGACGGGAGCAGGATGCTTCCCGATTATCGAGGCGATAATCGGGGTGGGTCCTGTCAATTGGTATCAGAGCCTAGGTTTACGATTCGTGTCGGTACTCGGGTGTGCCTTGATTATTGTACTAACTTATGCCTCTTTCAGAGAAGGACGACCAGCCATGCCTCCGCGACGCGAACCCCCTCCACGACCTGATGGCGATGCCGAGAGTGCTTCGATCGAGCGAGCCCAGCGTCTTGGGGCTACGGTGTTTTGTGGTGGAGCGGATCCCGAGGATGCTCACCGTTGGATTTCTCGGTTCGAGCGGATTTTTGCTGTGATGCACTGTCCTCCTGAGGAGCGAGTTGTATTGGCTACCTTTTTACTTGATGGATCTGCTTATGAGTGGTGGTATACTCTGGAGTTGTCCTGCTGGGATGCCCGTACAGTGACTTGGGAGACCTTTCGTGAACGGTTTCTGGATCAGTATTATCCCTGTTCATTCCGTGATGCTAGGGAGACCGAGTTTCTGCAGCTCCAGCAATGGAGCATGTCCGTAGCTGAGTATGAACAGAAATTTCAGATGCTAGCTCGTTTTTCTCCTACCTTTGTGTCTACTGAGGCTGAGAAATGTCGTAGGTTTGAGCTTGGCCTACGGAGTGAGATACGGGTCATTGTGACGGCCGGAGCTTTTGCTACTCTCAGGGAGTTGTCGGATTCCGCAGTACGGGTTGAGGCCAGCCTCCCGACACGTCCACAGTACTCTGGTGGTGGACAACGTCGAGAGCGTTCATATCCTGGATCGTATGGTCAGAGAGCCCCGAAGAAGGAACGTTATAATGGAGCCTCCTCTGCAGGCAATGACCGTTATGGCAGGCCTGGTAACTATCAGAGTTCCGGATTCCGAGCGCCTAGGGCGCAGACTGCTCCGCAGGCGAGCGCGACTTCTGTTGCTTCCACGGGACGGCAGGGTGGTGGTTTTGTTCGAGATGCTTCTAGTGTTATCTGTTTCTTCTGTGGCGAGCGGGGCCACTATCGGAGGGAGTGTCCATCTTTGCCACAGGGTGGTGGCGCAGGTCGGGGTGGAGCAGAGCAGGGACGGAGCATAGCTGCAGTTTCTGGGACTGGGAGTACTCGAGGAGGTGGTACTGGAGCGGCTAATGGACAGAAGGGCCGGGGCCGTGGGCGAGCAGCTGGACCACAGGCCCGAGTTTTTGCTGTTACACAGCAGGAGGCCAGGGCAGCGCCTGGTGTTGTGACAGGTACACTCACGATCTTTGGGCATGATGTTTGTGCTTTAATTGATCCCGGAGCTACTCATTCATTTATTTCACGGGACTGTGAGTTGTTGGAGGGTAGAGAGGTGTCCGCCTTGGACTGTGACTTGGGTGTGAGCACACCCACGGGAGATGTATTTGTGGTAAATCAAGTGTTGCGGGAGTGTCCCGTAATGGTAGGTGATGTTGGTCTGATGGCAGATTTGATACTCTTGGACTTGCACGACTTTGATGTCATTTTGGGAATGGACTGGTTGACGCTCCATCATGCTTCTATCGAATGTGTCGATAAGAAGGTTACTTTTCGGAGCCCGGGGTTACCGGAAACCACCTTTCAGGGAATACAACGAGCAACTCCTGTCGGAGTGATTTCAGCCCTGAAGGCAAGTAAGTTGTTGAGGAAAGGGTGCCAGGGATACTTAGCCCGAGTGATGGACTCACGAGCTGCACCATTGAGGGTGGAGGATATACCGATAGTACGGGAGTTCCCGGATGTCTTTCCGGAGGATCTACCGGGATTGCCACCGCATCGAGATGTCGAGTTCACTATTGATCTGGTTCCAGGTACGCAACCTATCTCTCAGACTTCGTATCGTATGGCGCCAGCTAAGTTGAAAGAACTGAAGGCGCAGTTACAAGAATTACTTGAGATGGGGTTTATTCGACCGAGTGTGTCCCCCTGGGGAGCCCCGGTGTTGTTTGTGAAGAAAAAGGATGGGAGTTTGAGACTCTGCATCGATTACAAGCAACTGAATAAAGTAACAGTCAGGAACAAATACCCGTTGCCTCGGATCGATGATTTGTTTGATCAACTGCGAGGAGCGCAGTACTTCTCCAAAATTGATCTACGTTCCGGGTATCATCAGTTGCGGGTTAAGGATGAGGATGTACCCAAGACAGCCTTTAGGACCCGTTATGGTCATTATGAGTTCCTTGTGATGCCGTTTGGTTTGACCAACGCACCCGCAGCGTTTATGGATTTGATGAACCGAGTGTTGTAGCCTTACTTGGATCGTTTTGTCATCGTGTTTATTGACGATATTCTAGTCTACTCGAGGAGTGCGGAAGCGCACGAGGAGCACTTAAGAATGGTGCTAGGTACCTTGAGGGAAAACCAGTTGTATGCGAAGCTCAGCAAATGTCAGTTTTGGTTGACGAGCGTGAGTTTCTTGGGGCATGTGATCTCAACTGACGGGATCAGTGTGGACTCTCAGAAAATTGAGGCAGTGGCGAAATGGGAACAACCGAGGACTGTCACTGAAGTCAGGAGTTTCTTGGGTTTGGCTGGTTACTACAGGAGGTTTGTAGAGGGTTTCTCTACCATTGCTGCCCCGTTGACGCGACTGACGCGGGAGGGAGTAAAGTTTGAGTGGGATGACGATTGTGAGCGTATTTTTCGGGAGCTAAAGGAAAGGTTGACATCTGCTCATATACTGACCCTTCCGGACGACAGTGGGGAATTTGAGGTGTACAGTGATGCATCCTTACAGGGTTTGGGATGTGTACTAATGCAGCATGGGAAAGTGATTGCCTATGCTTCGCGCCAGTTGAAACCGCATGAGCGCAATTATCCAACGCACGACTTGGAGTTAGCTGCTGTTGTGCATGCGCTGAAAATTTGGAGACATCACCTGTATGGTGCGACTTGCAGAATGTTCACGGATCACAAAAGCTTGAAGTACTTGTTCACTCAGAAGGAGTTAAATGTGAGGCAGCGACGGTGGCTAGAGCTAATTAAGGATTATGATTGCACGATTGAGTACCACCCGGGAAAAGCCAATGTGGTGGCTGATGCTCTAAGCCGGAAGTCAACGCATTCTGTAGCACATCTACGGACGGTTCATTTGCCACTTTTGGTTGAACTCCGTAAGACTAGCATTGATCTGGGCTTGGATGGCCAAGGTGTTTTACTGGCTAGCTTTCATGTGAGACCACTTCTGATCGATCAGATCGTTGAGGCTCAATCTCAAGATCCTGTCTCATGTGTACTTCGGATCGAAGTGGAAGCCGGTGAACGACTAGATTTCACAGTCAGGGAGGATGGAGCTTTGCTAAAAGAAGGGCGGTTGTGCGTGCCCGACGTTGAAGCACTGAAGAGGGAGATCTTGGACGAAGCTCATAGTTCAGCCTACGCGATGCATCCTGGTGGGACCAAGATGTATCGTACCTTGCGAGAGCACTACTGGTGGTCGGGAATGAAACGGGAGATTGCCGAGTTTGTCAGCAGGTGTCTGATTTGCCAGCAAGTGAAGGCTGAGAGACAACGACCTTATGGAGCCTTGCAACCCCTACCTATCCCGGAATGGAAATGGGATCACTTAACGATGGATTTCGTGTTTGGACTTCCTAGGACACCCAGAGGTCACGATGGAGTTTGGGTGATTGTGGACAGGCTTACGAAATCAGCTCATTTCTTGCCAGTGCGAGAGAACTTCAGGATGACACAGTTGGCCTAGTTGTTTATTGATGAGATCATCCGTTTGCACGGTACTCCGGAATCAATAGTTTCTGACAGAGACCCGAGGTTTACATCTCGATTTTGGCAGTCTGCAGGAAGCATTTGGGACGAAACTTCGTTTCAGTACTGCATTTCATCCTCAAACTGACGGCCAGTCTGAGCGGACCATCCAAACTTTGGAGGATATGATGCGAGCTTGCGTTTTGCAATTTCAGGACACTTGGGAGTCACATCTAGCCTTGATGGAATTTGCCTACAACAACAGCTACCAGGCGAGCATTGGGATGGCTCCGTACGAAGCCTTGTATGGACGGCAGTGTAGGACCCCGTTGTGTTGGACAGACGTGGGTGAAAGGAAGCTGACTAAATCCAAATTGGTGGAACTGACGACCGAGAAGGTCAAACTCATCAGGGATTGGCTCAAGGCAGCCCAAGACAGACAAAAGAGCTATGTGGACCATCGGATTCGAGATCTTGAGTTTGCGGTCGGAGATCGGGTATTTCTGAAATTGTCCCCTTGGAAGGGTGTAGTGAGATTCGGCAGGCGAGGAAAGTTGAGCCCTCGTTATATCGAACCTTATGAGATTGCCGAGAGGATTGGCCCGGTGGCCTACAGGTTGGCACTACCGCCAGAACTTTCAAGGGTCCACGATGTTTTTCACGTGTCGATGTTGCGGAAATATGTGTTTGATGCATCTCATGTACTGGAGGAACAACCCATTGAACTCCGTGACGACTTGAGCTTCGAGGAACAGCCGGTGCAGATTTTGGATCGAAAGGATAAAGTACTACGTCGGAAGACCGTTCCTCTGGTAAAGGTTCTCTGGAGAAACCAGAATGTGGAGGAAGCCACATGGGAAACCGAGGCACAGATGCGAGAACAGTTCCCCTACTTGTTTCCTTGAAATTTCGGGACGAAATTTCTTAAGGGGGGGAGATTGTAATGCCCCGGACGTTCTGGAAATGTAATATTATAAAATATTGAATAAAATGACGTTTTTACCCTTGTGATTCGTATGGTCAATTTGCTGACTTTTTGATTGGGAGGTCGAACGGACGTTGAGCAATGACCGTGACGTAGTTCGGGACGTCACGAGTTCATAGACAGGTGGCACGTTCGATTCGGACGAACAGGGTGAAAGTTATGATGTTCGGAAGTTCAGGGGCATTATCGTAATTTGGATGTTATATGGGAAAAAGTTGACTTTTTGTTTGACAATTGATATCCATATGATTCAAAGACCGTTATGTTCGTCTCGACGCCCTGAGTACAACGACAGGCGGCACGCTTGAAACGGACATCGGGTGACCGAGTTACAAGTCACGGAAGTTGGAGGGCATTTTGGTAATTATTGCACAGAGGGGCAATTTGGTCTTTTCACCACGAGTTACTGTAGCAGCCGTGGGTAGACAGTAGCCGCATCGCCGTGTGTGGTGGTTTTGCACGATCCAATTGTTTATGCTGTAGTGGACTGGACGGTGGGATTGTTTATGGAAAATTGAGGCATTGGAAGCACCCCATCGTGGCTGTGCAGAGCTTCAGTGCACGGGGAGTTTTAAAAATGGCCGTGGGCTCTGTGTGCGGGAAACAGTCTCCAGAGAGGTTCAGTTGATTCCCACGGGCTGTCTTCCATTCTGAGGGGTTTAGCTGAGTGTCACTGAGTCGGGGAACTCATTTCGATCATTTGGGTAGTCTGAGAGAGAGTTGAGCGAGTGTTCTGAGACGGGGAAGAGAAAAACGCAGAAATGGAGGGAAATTCAAAGGTTGGGTTTTGAGGTGAGTTGAACCAAACTGAGGGTGGAATTAGTCTTCTGGGATCCTTGCTAACGCAACCGTGCAAGAATTGAGGAGGAATGATCAAGGTTTGCTTAGGGACTCAAGTTCTAGTTTCTGGAAAAACGCAGTGTTGAGGACGACGACTTCCAGGTTAGTTTGGGGTTAATTGGTTGGATGTTTTGGTTCGTCTAGGTTCCCTTAAGCTGCTGGTGAAGCTAATTTGATAGTGGCACTGGTTTGGGTGAGTTCTGAGTGACGACCCGTTCGTCTGTTCGAGTCTGGGTTGCATCGATTTAGGGACAGTCGAGGTTAATCATCAATACAGACCTAAAATTAATGGATTAGATAAGATAATAGGATCAAAAACGAGAGGAATTGATTGAGAATTGGGCTTGAACTGGTCGGGTTGAGTCGCGGGTAATAGACCCGTTTATCAGTCTATCCGGGTAAGAACGATAACACTGTAGCTTGGCGCGTGGCCTTCACGCGCAGCCACTTTGGGCGGCGCGTAACGGCACGTGGGATGTCATCTCCGATCACGGTCAACATGGAAATTGTTCCTTTCAGTCTAATTAACATTTTCCCTTTAGGATTCGAGTTGTTCGGGAGTCGTTCGGGATAATTTCGGGAGCCCGGAAGTTTAGGTCCTTAAGGTTTATTTCGCCGAAAAATCCGGGAAATTAGGGAAAAATCATACGAGCTATTTGAGGATGTTTGTAACCCTTTTTGTACGTTTTTACAGGCCCGGACCGTGAGTGGACCTCTTGATTTCTAAATTGGGCATGCATGACTATTTTGCTTATTTATCTCATGGTTTTACATATGACTTTATGATGGTGATACGATATATCGGTTTTACGTGTTTCCATGCTTTTCGAGATATTTATCGTATTTCATGAATTCCGAGGTTATGGTTTTTGCTTATGCATGCGTGATGATTTTGATGAAGTACCTGGATATGAATATTCATGTTTTCGGATTTATGATGTTTGAGTGAAGTAATTTTCGGAAATTGCATGTGTTGGAAGTTGCATGTGAATTCGGACATAAGTCCTATTATGATGTGATATGATTTCGGAATGATGTTGGAAAACGGGTTGTGATGAATCCTGGTTTATTGTGTTTTAAAAACGGTTTTGGGTTTAAAGACCCGGTTGATTGTTGGATCTGGTTTTGGGTTTAAAGACCCGGTTTGTTGATGACGGGGGCGGGCCCGAAAAATTGGGTTTAAAGACCCGGATTGAGTTTAAAGACTCGTGAGTTTAAAGACTCGACTATTATGATACCCCCGAGGCCTACTAATCATGTTTTGAGTTTAAAGACTCGTTGATATCCCGGGAAGGCCTAATATTGAGTTTAAAGACTCGGATGGATCCAACGCCATAATTGTGGTTATTGATTCACGTTTTACTTGATTGTGCAATTAACGTTCAAAATGGCTGTTTCTGAAATCTGGCATTATTAAATGGGTTTTACATGAGTTATGACGATCCTTTGTAACGTTTTTCATGTGTTTCGGAAAAAGAGTTTTTCAAAGGTTTAATATGTAAATTTTGAATATTTGGTTATGCATGCGTGTTACAAAACTGGAGGGCGAACCCGATTTCGGAAAAACTGTTTTTTTCCTGTAAAACTTATGCTTCGGTCCACTCACACTTTGTTGTTTTAAATTCCCTCCAGGTCGTGGTACAAGTGCGGGGGCAAGCGCCGAGGCAGAGGCGGAGGCATAAAGTTTTCCGTTGCGGAGTAGTTAGTTCACAGAGTAGGATTTGTTTCTTTAACTTGTTTTGTAATATTGTGCTCTGCGAAACTGTGGACTTGACGTCCAGTCGGTTGTATTTGTTTAATCTCCCTGGTCTGACAATGGGTGTGTTGTAATATTAATTAGTTTTCCGGTCTTTTGGATTCGATTGTCAGACGGGAGCAGGATGTTTTCCGATTATCGAGGCGATAATCGGGGTGGGTCCTGTCACTCCTTACCTTGTCTCAATATAGCCCTCACCATTTGGCCCAGAAGCCCACGGGCTTGTGGTACCCGATAGGCCCGATCACAAAAAACTCGACCTGGTCCGCTATGGGTTGTGAGCTGGCGGCCCGCATGTTGCCAGGCTGGATTTGGGCTTAGTGTATTCAAACCCGATCGGCTCGAGCCCGATAAGGCCATGTAAGCCCAGCCCGACCAGCCCATGTAAACCTGACCCATAAGCCCGAATATATAAAATAATTATAAATTAAGAATTAATACCTAGTCAAATCTTATTACTACTATTTTAGCCCAAACTCGAAACTCCAGCCTAAGCTCAACCTAGTTTTTATAGAAGTTCATATTTTTATATACAACTCCATATCCCACTGTTCCATCTTTACCGAAAAGGTTACTTGGGTCATTGCAATTTGATATAGGGAATTCACCAAATTCACTCTTTTTGGCCAACTTTGATTCTGATACCTTTAATACATTGAGTGACAGTTAGGAGTAGCATAGCTCCACAAAGAATCTCTCAGGAGCTAACCCTTCGAGTAACTCTTCACAGAACTTACTACAATTCAAGTAGATTTGTGATTAGTGGCTACCTTACCATGTCTCGACTTTGTGGTCGAAAGGTTAAGTCAATTATCCAAACCTAATAAGTCTCATACCTTGTCTCAATATAGCCCTCACCATTTGGCCCAGAAGCCCACGGGCTTGTGGGTACCCGGTAGGCCCGATGACAAAAAACCTGACCCGGTTCGTTATGGGTCGTAGGCTGGCCCAGCCCGTATGTTGACGGACTGAACTTGGGTTTAGGGTATTCAAACCCAATAGGCCCGAGCCCGATAAGGCCAAGCAAGCCCAGCCTGACCAGCCTATGTAAACCTAACCCATAAGCCCGAATATATAAAATAATTATAAATTAAGAATTAATACCTAGTCAAATCTTATTACTACTATTTCGGCCCAAACCCAAAATTCCAACTCAAGCTCAACCTAATTTTTATAGAAGTGCATGTTTTTATATACATTTCAACATCCCACTGTTCCATCTTTACCAAAAAGGTTACTTGGGTCATTGCAATTTGATATAGGGAATTCACCAAATTTACTCTTTTTGACCCACTTAGATTTTGATACCTTTACTACACTGAGTGACAATTAGGAGTAGCATAACTCCACAAATAATCTCTCAGGAGCTAGCCTTTCGGGTAACTCTTCATAGAACTTATTACAATTTAAGTAAATTTGTGATTAGTGACCACCTTACCATGTATCGACTTTGTAGTCGAAAGGTTAAGTCAATTATCCAAACCCAATAGGTCCCTTCCTTACCTTGTCTCCATATTCAATAATGATATTTAAGCTCAACTCACACTTTTATAATTAGGTAGGTAGAAGTGAGTTTAGTAGACCCGGCCCAATTGGGCTTAGTAGACCCGACCTATAAAGCCTGATAAAAGCTCGGCACAAACTCGGCCCTACAAAGGACGTGGGATTTCATATTTATGATCAAGTCCGCTCGACCAGGCCCGGTATTTTTTAAATTAAAACATAGGCCCCGCCCGATCCAGCCCAAGCCAAAAAATTTTGGATCGGGCTTGCCCGACCCGACTTAATGATGAGGCCTATCGACGCTTCATGTTCTCATTAAACATGGAAAATAAATATATCTCCATTGATTTCCCCGGCCTCCTCGGAGTCCCAATGGACGATGCCACGTGTCTTACGTTGTATGTTTGCGCATTGTCAGCCGTTGCCACATCCGCATTTCCACCTGATGGCCAACCTGTCTCAGATACCACCACTTCAACTTCCAACGCGCTTGCTTTCTCGAGTGACGCATATAAGTATATAACGCATCTAGCATTGCATCAAACAAGTTATCATAAAGTATACCACCGTATTTCACACCGATTTTTTACCCAACAAGGCATGACATATCCTCCTCATGAGCTGAAAGGGCTATAGCACTTCCAAGTTAGATTTTTTAGTTCAGCCCAGTCTAATTTAAAACCTTAACAACCCATTATACTTCAAATTTAAAATAAATAAAAAAACAATTGACTTTGCACTTGAGCAGAGAGTCAGAGAAGGGGGAGGAAAAACAAGCAGACAAAGCAGAAAAGAGGGGAGGATAGCACCTCTCTGGCTCTCCGTCATCAGCATCATCTAGTAGTCTTCATTGCTTCCTTCCTCAATTCCTCATGTGAGCCCTCTTCAATTCCATGTTCAAACCTGCAATTTTTGTTTTTAATTTGTACAAATAAGGAAGAAATAGAGTCAGAGAATCGTAGAGAGAAAATATTCAAAAGAAGTTGGTGTTGAAGATTAAAGAAAGGCAAATATGTGTGGGAGACTGGGAGTGGGATTGTGGGAAATGGAATGTTGGTGTTAAAGATTAAAGAAAGCAAAACACGCGTGGAGGGGTTAGTGGTGAGACTAAGTGGAGTTTAGTTTTTATAATATATTAAAGATAGATAAAGAAAGGCAAAGAAAAGTCTAGAATACATATTACCAATTGCCCAACTCTGCATGTTTTGAGCAGCCATTGAGTTGAACCCGCAGAGGAAAATTCAATAATATATATGACCAAATATGTATCTCTATGACTGTATTTTTATTGAACAGTTAATGAGTCCGATGAACTTAAGTAGCCAATTAAATATTAGAGGTCAAACATAATTATATAAGATTTTGATTTTGGTAATTTGATGATAAGAAATTTTTGTTGAGTTATAGTAATTTGAAATTCTATATTGAAATTGGGGTGTTTGTAGGAGTAATTGAATTAATCTTATAACTATGAGGATTACATTCGCGTACTAGTCATAATTGTGGAAGGGATTCGAAGCGGCCGCTTTATCCGGCTATTCTCAAGGCGACATTGAATTTACCCCATCCGAAAATTGGGTTCATGAGCCGTCACTAACGTAAGGTAATGGGGTCTAAGTTGGGTCACTAATATAGGCAAAGTAAGGGTACACATGGGCTAGCAATGATGCGCCAATGGAGTCGAGATACTGAGCAATCGGTACCATACATTGCATAGACTCTTGAGAAAATGTTACTTTCGAGGGAGGGTAAGATGTCCTAAAAGGCGGATTGTAATGAGGGCAGTTGTAGAAAGAAAAATTTGCTTTGAGTGCAGTTCAGTACGGTTCGATATGTAAGTCATATTACAATTGTACCAATTAATTTTAACCGGTTCAGTACGATTTGATATTTCAAAATGTAAAATTGATACTGGATTGTACCATACCAATTGTGTTCGATACCATTTCGGTACAGTTTCCATTTTAAGCCAAAATTACCCAACAAAAAGTTGCCAAAATTTATATATAAAAAAAATATCTGAATATTATGCTCATAAGATGTCCATATTGATGAAGTAACTATAAAGCTAGCAGCAGTAGACAACGAAATTAAAGAAAAACAAATAACTATAAGAGATGGCCATGTCGATAAGAGAATGAAGCCATGGTGGACCTTCCCCATTAACGAATACATGATTCCATGATGAGGCTAGTTTTTCTCGTATCATGCTGGCTAAGTCGCATTTTGTTAATTAGTTCGTAGTTAATAAATCAATTATAGTTCATGTACTACTACTACATGAATATAATTTTCATCACTGGTTGATTCCATGATTCCATGAACACTATATATATATATATATATATATATATATATATATATATATATACTTTGTAGTGTTTCCGTTTATTCATACTTTGTCAATCTGCCATATTAGCTTCTGTAGGTAAAGTGGTTTTCTTGTTTGCTTTGTACCCAAGTTAAATATGTTATTCTGCTTATAAATTTTGCAGGGAAGCTAGATGTCAAGTTCAACTTGAATTTCAATGGTTCTGTTGAAATGCCTCAAACGCCAACTACTTGTGCAACTAAACCAACTTGTCGCAGAAAACGAGTGAGGCTTGAAGATGTATCTTCCGATGAAGATAGTTCTCCCACCTCTAGACTTTTTCCCTTTTTTTTGGGATTTAATTTTAGGTTTTTTAATTCTTTGAAAAAGTTCAAAATCATTTCGGTTTCGGTACGGGATGGTATTCCCCAATATCGAAACTGATCACGTACCAATTTGAACTAGTTCGGTATCGGCACCGTACTGATCATTTATTCAGTTTTACTATTCGGTTTTTTTTTTCGGTTTAGTATCATGGAATAGGACAATATTTTGATACGATACGCCCATGGCTATCGAAAATAATTCTCTTCTTTTTATCTACTCTATACATGGCTATCGAAAATAATTCTCTTCTTTTGACAAAATTAAGAGCCAACTACGCTTCTAACATTAAGCGTATTCAACGTTGTCTTTCTTCTTTGAACTGATTGTCGTCTGATTTTTATTTTGTCTATAAATTTCACGTTCTTCTGCGACAATTTCCAATTCAATCAAAAAGTCTAATATACCTCGTTGATTGACCAATTTTATATGACAGGACCCATCCTAATCCCCCGGGGATTAACGCGGGACGACCCTGCTCCCGTTTGACACGAAGTGTCAAACAAGAGAAATTTCCAACCTTTGCCCTCTCGGGCTATCAGAGTACGCCAGGATCCGGAGGAGGTATGTGATATCTCGATCTCTAGGGCTATCAGAGTACACCAGCACTAAAAAGCATGCATGCATTCGAAAACCATTTAATCCAAGAGAACCATATGTGGGAGCTAAGCCCAAAACCATAACTGAAAGAACCATAAAGAATCAACCATACGGGCCACTGCCCAAATCCATACGGGTCTCAGCCCAAAACCTGTACACATCACATATCATATATCATATATACATATAATTCACACAATCAATCCTGTCACGGTTTCCAAAGCTACGTGCGTGCTACCCGGGGTCTCAAACCCAAGTCTCTCAGAGTCCAAGGTCAATGTCTGTAGACCAATGACCCGTCTTGAGGTTACGATCCATGCCTTCCTGAGAGTAAGGAACCCAACTAGGGGGCGACTCCACTCAGTCAGTGCTCCGTGACTACTCCGGGGTCCACCCAAGCCAACGACCCTCCCCAGAGGAGATAATTTAAGTAAAGGAAGGTATATGAATATATATATACATATATATATATATAACAAACTCATTCATGCCATTCATATACATATATAAATCATCTTTAGAACCTTTCAAAGGATTCATGTCCGGTTCCCATAAACCGTCATGTATCATAGAATCCTTTCAAAGGTTCATGCCTGATCCCCATAGACCGTCATGTATCATAAAATCCTTTTAAGGGTTTATACCGGCTCCCATAAACTGTCATGAACCTGAAAATCCATTTAGGGTCCCCGACCCGAAATCATCAATGTAAAGTAATTGGGTCTCGTGCCCGAACATATGACTTAGCTGGGCATCGTGCCCGGTATCTCAGGGTCAGTCACGACTCCGATCGTAGTGATGTGTGCAACCATCCATCCAGGACTGCCCTCAATCCTAGTATGTCGCCATGAACGTATCAACCGACGCGACCATCACAAGATCATGGTGCACTCATCACCGATCGATATCCTGAACCGTCAGCACTCCGAAGTTGAGCCTCCATTGGCTACCCGGCCACAGATCGTGCATCGTGACCTCTCCGGAAGGAACACATCCCAGTCTAGAGGCGAGCGTCGTATCGTCGGTCGTCGTGCGCATAGCACCTGCCGCGACCACGATTCATACCCGTAGGCCATCAATAGCGTCATATGCCCGAGACAAAACCAAATGGGTCTCATACCCGAGTTTATCTTTTTGGAAATCCAAATTCATTTCATTTAAACCAATAAGGAAATACAAACACGTATAGGCACCGTATAAGGCCGAACCTCGAAATACGTGCCAATACGTAACCACACTCAAATGCACTCATGGCATCACAAAACATGTATTAAAACATATAATAAACATTTACGCATGCACCAATTTAGAAAACAAGGTCCACTCACAGACCGTCCGAACTGCCGCCTCGATACGCATGCCATACGGCTCTCCCGAGCCAATCACCGTCATCGGGACTCCTAAACCTGTCCAATCACTCTATAGGGTTACTAACTACATTATCAACCTCTCACTAAAGCCCCGTAATTTTTCTAAATTTTTAAGTATTTTTAAAGTCGGTCCTAAACCTTCGGACACCCCGAAACCTATCGAAACGATATCTGATTGACACGAAACCAGTCCCAAAATGTTCGTTACATCGAATAGATGATTTCGTATGTTGGAAGTATCCTCGAAATTTGGGCCACGCGCCCTCAAGCGTCCCAAGAAGCCACTGTGCGTGGGCCTCACGCGCGGTGCTACAGTTTTCTCCTTCCTCAGGTGAACCAGCCGGTCCACCTGGTTTGAACCGAACCGGACCGACGTGACCGGTCCACTGGTTTTCCTCCCCCATTTTGGTCCGATTTAATCCCTAATCAATACTAATCTTCCTATCTTCCTTCTAGGAGTCCAACCATATAAAGAAAATGAGAAATAATCCCTAAAACCAGTGGGTTCGATGCTTTGCCCACTGTCCAGTTTTTCCCGATCAGCCTCCACGACGTCTTAGCCTTTCACCGCCATCCAAAGTCCCCCTATACACTCCTATGGACCTACAAAACACCATCCAATCCCCAGAAATCACCCCTAATGCCTAAAACCCGAAATGGAATTTTGAATGGAAAACTTACCCGCTCGGGTTTGTCTCCTCCACGCCGCCGTCCACGGCGATTCCAGTCTCCTGCAGCCTCCACAAATCCTGTAACGACCCGTCCCAAATTCCAGGATTAGATTAGTGACTAATCACGATTATTGAGGTTAATCGGTGATTAGTTGGGCGAAATCGGACGAACGATGCGAAATGACCGTTTTGCCCCTAGTGGTGGCAAAACGTTGACTTTTCAATCGGGCGGTCAAATGGACTTTGACCGATGACCGTGACGTAGTTCGTGATGTCACGAGTTCATAGACAGGTGGCACGTTTAATTCCGACATTCGAGGAGGGAGTTATGACGTTCGGAAGTTTAGGGGCATTTTGGTAATTTTGGATAAAAGGGGTCAAATGTTGACTTTTTGACCGGGAGGTCCGATGGCCGAGGGCCGAAGACCGTTACGTAGATAAGGACGATACGAATCCGTAGACAGGCGGCACGTCGAATTCGGACGTTCGACGGCGAAGTTACGGTTCACGGAAGTTCCCAGTTACTATTCACGAAGGCACGTTTTACGAGACAAAAAGTGCAGTTTTGTCTCTAGTGGGCCCAGATATTTAATGGAGGCCCAATGGATGAGTGACACTTGTCACCCATCCACTGGCCAACCTCACCCACTCATGCACCAAACCCTTCCCCGTTCATCCATTTCTCCCATTTCTTCCCAAACCAACCCGATCACCATTTCTCACCCAAACACCAAACCCTTCCCTTCTAACCATAACTGAGACCAGAGGGTGAGAGAGGAGGACTAGGGACGGCAGCTGGTGGCTGGAACCGCCGTGGGCGGTGGCGGGAACCCAGAACCCGAGCGGGTACCCGGTAAGCCCATTTTCAATTTTTGTGTGGATTTTGTTGTTATGGGTCGATTTGGACGATTGGTTTGAGTTAAATAGGTTGCTAGGGAGTTGCTAGGGAGGTTTTGGTGGTGGTTGGACGTCGGAGAAGCCCTGGGAGGTTTCGGGAAAATCGAACCGTGAGGTTCAAATTGGACCGGTCGGATTTCGTAGGTTTTAGGTTGTTTAGTTAATTAGGATTGATAGGAAATGAAGAAATAGGAATTTAGGAGTTGGAATGGAAGCAAACGGACCGAAAATGAGGGAGAAGGAGACCTGGACCGGTTACGCCGGTCCAAGTTGCAGGAAAAACCAGACCAGCCGGCCCGGACCGGCTGTGCGAGATTGACGGTGGTGACGTGGCATGATGACGTGGCACCTGTCAGATTGTCAGGTGACGTGGACCACTCATCAGCTGACACGTGTCACATGTCAGTGCACAGTCAGCACTGACATGTCAGTGACGTGGCCCAATCAGGGGCTGACACGTGGCACTGACGTGGACCAGTGCCGTGATGACACGTGGCACATGTTAGACTGCCACATGGCACTGACAGCACAGTGACATGGACCAATGGGAGCATGACACGTGGCACCTGTCAGATTCTGACATGTCAGACCTGACAGCTGTCAGATGACGTCATGCTGACGTCAGCGATGACGTCAGCATGTACTGTAGCCGGCGCGTGAAGCCCACGCGCAGCCACTTCAGGCGGCGCGTGAGGGCGCGTGGCAGGGAATCTGGGGAAGGTTCCAACATACGGAATCATCTATTCGATGTAACGAACATTTTGGGACTGGTTTCGTGTCGATCGGACACCGTCTCGATATGTTTCGGGGCATCAGAAGGTTTAGGTTCGGGATTAAAAATAGTTAAAAAATACAGGAAAATTACGGGGCTTTGGTAGGAGGTTAATTAAGTAGTTAGTAACCTTCTATTACGATTTGGACAGGTTTGGGAGTCCCGGTGATAGTGATCGGCTCGGGGAGCTGTATGGCACGCAAATCGAGGCGGCAGCTCGGACGGTCTGTGAGTGGACCTTGTTTTCTAAATTGGTGCATGCATAAATGTTTATTATATGTTTTATTACATGTTTGATGATACCATGGGTGCATTTGTATGTGGTTACGTATAAGCACGTATTTCGAGGTTTCGGCCTTATACGGTGCTTATACCTGTCTGTATTTCTTTATTGGTCTAAATGAAAAGGTTTTGGATTTCTAAAATAATAAACTCGGGTATAAGACCCATTTGGTTTTGTCTCGGGCATATGACACTATTTACGACCTTCGGGTCTAAATCGTGGTCGCGACGGGTGCTATGTGCACGGCAATCGACGATACGACGCTCGCCTCCGGATTGGGATGTGTTCCTTCCGGAGAGGTCACGATGCACGATTCGTTGTCGGGCAGCCTGGGGAGGCTCGACTTCGGAGTGCTGACGGTTCAGGATAGCGATCGGTGATGAGTGCACCATGATCTTGTGGTGGTCGCGTCGGTTGATTTGTTCACGGCGACATACCAGGATTGAGGGCGGTCCTGGATGGATGGTTGCACGCATCACTATGATCGGAGTCGTGACTGAGCCTTCGATATCGGGCACGGTGCCCAGTTGATGTCATATGTTCGGGCACGAGACCCAGATGTTTTACACTGATGATTTCGGGTCAGAGACCCTAGATGGATTTCCAAGTTCATGGCGGTTTATGGGAACCGGCATGAACTCTGGAAAGGTCATTGTGGTTCATGACGGTTTATGGGAACCGGCATGAACCTTTGTCAGGTCATTCTGGTTCTTGACGGTTTATGGGAACCGGCATGTTACCTGAGTATGGATATTATGGATCATGACGGTTCAGGGGAACCAGACATGAATGTTTATGTTATGTATATATATGTTCATCTACCTTCCTTTACATGTTCTACTATCTCCTCCGGGGAGGGTCGTTGACCTAGGTGGACCCCGGAGTAGTCACGGAGCACCGACTGAGTGGAGTCACCCCCCAGTTGGGTTCCTTACTCTCAGGAAGGCTATGGTTACTATTACCTCGGGTAGGGTCAGTGGTCTGCGGACATTGACCTTGACTTTGAGAAGACTCGGATTGAGACCCGGGTAGCACGCGCGTAGCTTTGGAAACTGTGACAGGATTGGTTGTGTGAATTATATGTGTATATGATATAGATATGATATATGGATTGTGATATGTGGTATGCACAGATGTGCACAGGAGTCGAGCAGTGGCTCGTGTACTTGGTTTCTTTATGGTTTGGGGCCGAATCCCGTATGGATTTGGACAGTGGCCCGTATGGTCGTTTTCATTGTCGTCCTTTCGACCTTGGTTTATATCTGCTTTGGGTTTAGTCCCACATATGGTTTGTTTTTGGATAAATGGTTTTCGAATGCATGCATGCTTTTTAGTGGAGGGTACAAATGTCTTATGAAATGTTTTTATAACTCTTTGTTTTGTCCACTCACAGTTTTTAATGTTTTGACTGCCCTTCAGGTTGACATCGGATGTGGACTGTAGCAGAGACCGAGATATCACATGCCTCCTCCGGATCCTGGCGTACTCTGATAGTCCGGGAGGGCAAAGGTCGGAAATATCCCTTGTCTGACACTTCGTGTCAGACGGGAGCAGGGTCATCCCGCACTAATCCCGGGGGGATTGGGATGGGTCCTGTCAAATCCTCAATCACACCCTGCCTCCATCTCAGGTTGGATCAAGTGGAGGGGAATGGTTTGGGTTGTACAGAGATGAAGAATTGTGTGAGATCGGGTTTGAGTTTTGTGTGGGATGGTTTGCACGATTAAGGGATGGTATGCATGTATGGGATCATAATGAGCAATGGATGAGTGACACTTGTCACTCATCCATTGGGCCCTTCTAAAATATCTGGCCCACTTAAGGACAAAAGCTAAGTCGTTTCGTAAAACGTGTAATAGTGCCCTGAAGCTTCCTTGAACCATAACTTCGCCGTCGAACGTCCGAATTCGACGTGCCGCCTGCTTACGGATTCGTATCGTCCCGATCTACGTAATGGTACTTGGCCCTCAGCCATCGGACCTCCCGGTCCAAAAGTTAACTATTTGCCCCATTTTAACCAAAATTACCAAAATTCCCTTGAACTTCCGAACATCATAACTTTTTCCTCGAATGTCGGAATTGAACGTGCCACCTGTCCATGAACTCATGACATCTCGAACTACGTCACGGTCATCAGTCAAAATCTATTTGACCGCCAGAATGAAAAGTCAACGTTTTACCCATTTCAGTGGCAAAACGGTCATTTTGCATCGTTCGTCCGATTTCGCCCAACTAATCACCGATTAACCTTACTAATCCTCACTAATCATGATTAGTCACTAATCTAATCCTGAAATTCGGGACGGGTCGTTACATTATAATCAAATCCATTGCTTCCATTTTATGTTCTTCAAAAAAATAATAAATGGAAGATAGACCTGTAATGACGATTCTTCTCCCATTGTAACTTTTATTAAGTTTCGGGAGTCAACAAATTGTCTTGCTATTTCTGATATATGGATAAATTATCAATCCATGATGTTTCAAGATTGAGGTTTATGGGAATTTTTTTAGTTTCAGTAAGTGGTTATTCTGGAATGTCTTCTTAAATAGTCTGAGTTAACATCCATATTTAATAAGGTTGAAAGAATTTTTCTCTTTATCTCCAACCGAGTGTATTGAATATAGAGAATGTTTCCATTGAAAATTTATGGTCACTTCATAAACCATAGCCTTTATGAAACATGGAAAGTTTTTTAACTCATAAAAATTGAAGCATTTGAATACTACCTTGTTAGTAATACCTCATTCAACTGTTTATACAACTTCACTTTTTTGTTCATTTTTTAGTTACCATATAAGCTCGTATGTAATCCCACCTTAAACCCCGGAGTAGTAAACACGCCCCGAATACACAACCTGAGGCTAAAAACTCTCAAAACTACCATTAAACGAACTCTGATCAATCTGAAACCACTACCATTGGATTTAGCTCGTTGAATTCTTTTGAACAAGCCCGACCCCACCTCGAGATTCGCTCCGACGCACCGTCACGTGCCAGTGGAAGGCAAACAGCCTTCCCCATGCGCGTGACGTCACTTGCTGACGTCACTTTTTATCGTCAATCCTAACTGACTTGTCACTTAACACGTGCCATGACATCTGACACCCCCTCTCCCATGGCACCCTTTAACACCTGTCATGTGGCACCACCTGCCACGTGACAATCACATCGTGTCCATACTAATGTAACCTGGTGACGTCATCAGGACATCATGCTGACATCACCCACTCATCGGAGACGACAGTCGCGCCGCCGTGGTCACCGTCGTCGGTCGCCAGATCACACCATTAAATGTCTAAAACTTCAAACCTCCATATCTCCCTCATTTCTCAACCAAATTGGACAAACTTTATATCAAAATCTATCTACTCGATATCAGGAATCCAAATCTAAGCCCATAATTCAAAGAAAGTACCTCGATTTCAAGATATAAGCTCTTAAGGTTTCAAGTTTCTTCCTCTTCTCACATCAGTCGTGTTCTATGTCCTCCTCCTCTAAACTTGGGCTTATCCTGCTCGTGAGGTTCCAAAGAGTGTGATTCTAAACTTGGTTTGGTCCAAAAGTTACTCAAAATGAAGAGGGAATTAAGGGGTTGTATGTGTGTGTGTGTTTGGTTTGTTTGCAGGGGAAAGAGAGAGTGGGGGATATGAAGTGGATAAGATAATGATCCGAGGAGGATGAACCCCATCCACCAATCCACAAATATCCTATTTATTTTCGTAAAATCTTGAAAAAAAAAATCATGTCAAACACTTAATTAAGGTCTAGGTCGTAACACTACAAGAAAGACAAGGCTATGACCAGCCTCAACAAGGCAGCCATGTTTAATCTTGATGAAGCGCTAGCTTGAAATTCCGAATTAGTTTTTTTTTTCTTCAGAAAAAACAAAAACCAGAAAATTAATGAATTGAAATTTTTTTAGTAGGTTAGAATCGCATTGATAATGTGTTGTGAACATGATCAAAGCGTCCCAATTTATTCAACTAAATCCCTTTATGTAAGACTAGAATTAAGGTTTAATACATAAACGAAAACGTCCTAACATAGAAATAGCCATTAATTTAGTATATTTACAACCATTTTTTTTTTATCATGTTTGACCAATCTTACACCCATTATGATCGCTGCTCAATGCTGATCGTATAAACAAAAATACAATCAAAAAAATTTTGAAAATTTTATATTCCAACACATAAAATTACATATATATTGTATCTAAAAATAGCATCACATCACCAGTTAGGCTCTGAGATTGATAATCTGATCATAAAATCTGAACTCATAGTGTGGTGATCATCATCCTGAGAAAAGTCTGGTAAAAAAGTTGCCAGATTTAGATTTGTCCAAACAAGCGACATGAACATATCTTCCAAGTTTGTCGACTTGCCTAGCCTCACCTCCTGTGTCTTTCTTACAAACCTTGCATGTTTTGTCCACCCATCCCTCTTCCACGTACTCCCCATCCACTAATTTCAAGGTAAAAACAAATTCTCAGAGTCAGCAAAGACTCACGAAAATAAATAAATAAATTTTCTACAAAACAAATAAAAGTTCAAATTTGCTAATGATGCAAACCTTCAACATAGGATTTGAAGAAATCCTTGTATGTCCCTCCAATTTTCCTTCTCAGAGCCCCATACTGCATCAAGAGAAGAAAACCCAATTAGCAAATGCAGAGTCAAAGCAGTGGGAAATAATTTTGTTTTCTCTTGCTCAATCATGTAGGAGATTGAAGGTCGAAAGCTTCATTGACATGTAATGAGCTGATTTCTACGAAATGAATAAATTTCATTAAATATCTAGTCTTCAACTACCTACGATACAGAACTACTATGTTCTATTGGCAACAATGATATGTACCTGTTCCTTGGACATTCTCTCACCGGACTTGGTGGCTTCTCTGGCATCTTCAATGAGCAGAGCATCTTCCGCAGACCTGGTTTGAGAAAAATCAAGTGCCTCGGTGACACTGCTGAAAAATGATTGCTTGCTCTTTTCTTCTTCCTTTTCATCGCCCTTCTCAGTTTTGGCCAACACTCTGAATTGAGACTTTTTGGTGATGAACGAAGGGGTTGATAAGCTCCCTACACCTCCAAAATTTGAGTGGAAATTATTGACACGTGGAGGTGTCAACGGGAGTGTTCTTAACACTCCCATGGCTGCTGCTTATGGAAATTACTCTGCGACTGCCCACAATTGCTTCATTTGCTCTCTCTATATGGTGGGTCTTTGGGTTTTGAATGAGACTGAATTTGAGCCACTCAAGAAGAGCTTATGGGCAGCATAATGCTACGTGGCCTTTTGTCAAAGCAGTCATTTAGTTTTCTTCCAAGTCATTCATCCAAAACCCTCAAGTATCTAATAGTTATAGAACCTCAAACTGATGGCCAGCGAATAACCACGATTTTATTTATATTTTCAAGGTTTATTTGGAATAGAAAGTCATGAATAAAACAACTATGTGGCTTTTACTTGGAATGGAGACGTCATGAATAAATCTGAAATTTGGGAACAGGAGATGGGAGGATTGGGGAAATCAGAAATCCAAATCCAGAAATCCAAATCCACTGCATGTTTAATCTTGTTTGTATTAATAAATGCACGAGAAGTTAGAAGTCGGAATAATTTAAATACTGATGTCTAATATAAGAAACGATTGACATAAGACAACTTCATCTTGAATATGGTAGTGTCAAAGAGTAGGAGAGATGTGATGGATAAATTTAGTACAACTAAATTTACATACATGAATAGTTAGGTAAAAACTATAGATGAAATCAGATAACAACAATTAACCAGTCAAGCTTGACATCCATCCACCCAAGAAAAGTTGTAATTTTACAATTTTCTGGTAGTTATCTCACACATCAATGGGAGACTGACATAGTAAGAGTAATATCTTTCTACACATCTTCCTAACACACTTCCTTTCACTCTCTCTGCAGAACTGGTGGCCAGTGAGCAAACAAAGGAAAAATCTACTTAGTAATTACATGTCTGTCTGGTTACACAACATAAACCATGCCAACCTCAAGAAGAGACACCGGTGGAACCTTCAGCGCCACATCTGGTCCCCTACAATTCTTCCTCAGGAAGTTGTACCCGAAATTAATGGCCAGTCTCTTCATAACAGATGAACCTTGCTTTGCTTTAACGTGCGAGTGCCCGAGTATAAATGCTGTTCCAGCTTGCTGTGCTGCATAGAGATCTTCAAGTTCTTTCCGTATCTGCATAGGATTCTCAGTCAAGGAATCAGCTTGAGAGTCTGAGTCAATGGCAAACCTCACTCTTCTTTCAACTGGTTCCATCTCAATGACATCTGCTATGCTTTCGACCGTTGGGAAACCAACAGACACACTTGCTGGTTGAGTTTCCTCAATCTCATACGCAGGTGCACCAGAGAATGCAACTGTCCCAATGACGGCCAATCTACAATCACTTGTATCAGTAGTTCTTGAAGCATCATCCTCAGTGCATGAACTGGATCCATGTGTTCTACACCAGTCATATCGGATGAAATCTCCCAGCCTATCTACTAGTTCTGTTTCAAATGAGTCAACATCTTGATGAACATCACGGTATCCATACCTAACAATGCACCTGTAGGACCGGTGAGCTTCAGGACCAACACGCCCCACTAAGTAGCGCTCAGCAGGCGGAACATAAGGGACAGGGACTGATTTGACACATACAAACACAAGGACGCGGTGGAAGGCAGGGAGGTTGGTAACAAAGCGGGAAAAGTTTGCAGGAATGCCCGAGGTGAGATCTGTGAACACAAGGCCAATGCCAGGGACCCGAGCAATTCCTAAGCTTGGACCTAAGGCTAGAAGCCAATCTAATGAAACCTTGTTATGGAGGTCAAATTCGTACTTTTTTATGGTTGCATAGTGCCAGACAAACATGATTATCATGAGGATAAGGGCAAGAAGGATGGGGAGCCAAGCACCCTCCCGGAACTTGGTGAGGGAAGCTGAGAAGTAGAGCAATTCAATGGAGCCAAAGAATATTAGGAAGCAAAGGGCTAGAATAGGTGGTTTGTGCCAGCAAATGATAATCACCAAAGAAGTGAGGCATGTCGTAACTAACATAACAGTCATCACTGCTAACCCTGCAATGAAAGTGATTTGATTGCGTGACTATGAAAAAGGGATCAAATTTATGATATGAGATAGCGAAAAGTCTAGAGGTTAAGTTACCTGAGGCATTTCCCAGGTGTTTTGTGTCTCTAAATCCAATGGTCACGGCAATGCAGAGGATCATGAGCATCCAGTTGATCTCAGGGATGTATATCTGGCCATGTACCTTGTCAGAAGTGTGAACAACCTTGACTCTCGGGAAACATCCAAGCGATTGGCTTTGGTTTATGATGGAAAATGTTCCACTGATGATTGCTTGGCTTCCAACAACAGAAGCAAGAATGGCTAGTACAAGTACTGGCCATCTCACACTTTCTGTAGGACATGAACAACTTAATCACAGGATTCAGTCAACTCAAATACCATCAGGGCAAAATGAAATCATATGCCAATCGCTTCTCATGCAACGACATATCTGATACTATTTCGATGGATGTTGAATAATAGCCCTGCCTATAAAACAAGAATTACGAACGCATACCTGGAACTGAGACGTAAAAACTGATCCGGTGACTGGTGTGGTGATGTTGTGATAAGTAAGCAGCTTGACCCATGTATGCCAATATAAGTGCTGGATAAACCAAGAATGTAAAAGCAACCTGCACTATGAAAGTTAGGTTCGGATCCCCTCATTAGAATGCAGATAGCCATTCAAAATGCATATACAAGCCAGTACTAGGAATGCAAGGATCACCTGAATCGCAGAATATGAGAAGTGGCCAAGATCAGCGAACATTGCCTCTGAGCCTGCATGCAAGGACACACAAGTAATTAGCATTATGCAAAACATAACCCATCAGGGCCATAACACATCAGTATGTAGTTTCCAATATTACCTGTAATGCACAGCAATATTCCACCTAAAGACATCCATCCACTAATCCTTGTCTTCCTCAAGAACTTGAACATGTAATATGGAGATAGGGCTTGATAGACATGCCGGTTCCAGTGGATTATGTTATATAAGCCAAGAGCACTGATGCATAGAAGCCATGCCAACACCACTGGTGCAAAAAAGAACCCAACTCGATGGGTGCCATAGTGTTGAAGTGCAAAAAGACACAATAATATGAAGCAAGTAATTGGAACCACTGCATCTGAAAATCGAAACAGAAAATAAATATGTAAAATTGTAGATAGACACATGGGAATCTCAAAAGTCAAAACTACAAGTCCTCAGTGGCGGAGCCACTTAATGCCCAGAGGGGCTTCACGCCCCCAGTGAATTTTTTTGGTTACTTCTATATGTATATGCAATTATACTGATACCCTTATAATTTTTATCTTATATTTTTTATTTTCCTACGAACATACCAAATATTATTTAATTATTACTTACTAAGTACCGAAGTTTGAGTGGATAAGTAATTATTTTGCAGATTTTTATGTACTCAAATTGAAGATAACAAAACTAATATTGAAAAATGAATAAACACATATTCATGAAATTCTCTAAACCATTGTCATTACTTATATATTTTTATTTTTGTTGCCATTACAATTGTCTTTATAAAATTTCTTTCATAATATTAATCTTTTTCATGATGGGATCAGAACATTATTACAAAATTATTTCGATCAGGAATACCCTTAGCATTATTTATAAACTGCCGCCACTGACTTGAATTTCTAGCTGTGCCACTGCAAGTCCTCCATTTAACCAGTTTACAATATTCTTGAAAAGAAGAAAAAAAAGGAGTTGTTTACGACATAAACGTCCTCTCAAATCACTATCAATTTCATGTTGATAAGTCGACATTTGGAAACTGAAATTGGCATAGAGGAGATGAGAGGCTTACAAAGGTGATGCTCCTTGGACATGGATAATTCGAGGCCAGACACAGCAGAAAAGACTGAAACAAAGCATAGACAGTAATTAGTCGGGAAACCAGAAACAATTGATAGATCTTTTAAATCTCGAACTGAAAGACTTGTACCTGAAATGGCTGGAGTGAGCACTCCATCACCAATCACCATACAAGTACCAAGAAGAACAAGAATTAGCAATGCAGTGTGCAAGGTTTTGCACTTTTCCAGGACGACTTTCACCCTAGAGCTTTTTTCCTTCGCTGGTGGGTGCTCCAATTTGTAAGTAGAGACTGCTTCATCGGCAAGCTGCCGGTTGGGCAAAAGGCTCACTTTGGCATGCCTACATATTAACGAATACAATGCAAAAGTACCACCTGCAGTAAAGAGAAAAAAATTAATGAAAGTTTTCAACCTAAAGAAAGCACAGCATAAATTATGCAAGCATTGTTCAGTTGTTTTAAGTTTTTTACTACTTAGTTGCTTACCCTCTCCGTTATCGTCAGCTCGAAGGACTATAAAAACATACTTGAACAATGGGACTAAGGTAAGAGTCCAAAAGACAAATGAAAGTACACCATAAATCTCTTCATTGGTATCTGAATGTTGAATATCTTCTGCAAATGCACTTTTGTATACATAGAGAGGGGAAATGCTCAGGTCCCCATATACAACTCCCAGGCTCTGGTAGGCTAAGAGCATAACATTCTTCCAAGAGTCCTTCTGAAATGCAATTCAACATCAAAATTTCTGATAATTCAGTTCATTTTCATTCACCAAGCCACAAGCTAATGGTTTATGTGTAATTTGAGAAAACGAAGAAAAAGCACTAACCTTCGAAGTGTCCCAACACTTGACCCTCTCAAGATCCATGGAGCTCTAAAGTTTCAATTTTGAGACTAGAAATCATCAACTGAAAGCAGTTACCTGCAGATCCGCATTGAAAGAATATCAGTTTGGTTAACTCAAACAGAATCTGAATATTTTAAAAGCCAGCTAAAAGGATTTCATTTCATGATCACACTTCAAGAACTCCAGTTTCCCAGAAATAGAGGAGACATATTCACTCTCTTTCCAGTAAACCCACATGACATTCTTATCTGTATCACATTCCCACCACGTTTTTGAAAGCTGAGAGAAATCTTTTTTGCAAATTTCCAGGATAAGAATGAAAACTCAAAGCAATGAAACCCACAAGGCCAGAAGTAAAATAAAAATAAATAGTGGTCACCTGCACTAGAATTGTTCTGATAAAGACTCATAAATGTAGAAGGGGCTAAATTCATTCTCTATTCAGCTCCCTGTCGCTATTGTCTTACCCTTCTCAACTTTCAAAGGTAGGTATGATAGGAAGAAATTAAATTGACACCTCGCTGTCAAGTTTCTATAGGACAAAGATGAAGGAGCTTCAATTTAACTCTGTATACTGTAAAGCATGCGATATAAACTCTAGATTTTTCACAAGAAAAACATAGGCAAATGGCCACGAAAAGGCACAGCCACGTGAATCTAACAAAGCTGATTTCAAGGACCATTTTGGCAGGTTCAGGGCCACTTTCTTATCCCCACTTTCTCTCACACCCACAGCCTTGATTATTTAATAAGAATTTCATTTATGAGGGTTCTGGTCTCTTACTCTCTTCAAATTGCCACCTTAACTGTTAAACCCCTTCATTTTCTTTTGCTTCAATTCAAGTTCAAACCCATAAAACTAATGCAAATATAAATTAACAACCAGAATAAAAAATTAAAATTAAATGGAAGGAAAGATAATCTGTCACTGTTCTCATAAATAACTTCCAAAGGGGTTTGTAGCTAGCTCAATAAATCACCAGATAGAATTTGAAAACATACCAAACCTTTTTTCCAGAAACTTGGGTTTGATGCCGAATGAAAGAGCACCCAAACGCCAACGAAAAAAGAGTTCTCGTAAATGAAAGCTTTACAATGTAACCTTATAGAGGCATACCCATGTGAATCCAAGGACGGCTGAACATGCTAATGTTAGCTCAAATTTACTGAAAGAGCTATCTTTTTCTTTTTCCCCCAACCCTTCATGACCATGACATGAAGGCTGAAAGGCTCAGCCTTTTCTGTTTTTTTTTTTTTTTTTTTTCTATTACTCAGTGGCTAGTGTGGGATCTTGCCTTTATGACCCGCTTTGTCCTTCTTTTCCATTTTAGCTAAATAGGTTTTTGGTTGCATCAGCTATCAGCATTCTTTACTGGGCTTGAACATTGGGTCCTCCATTTTTTTGTCAAAAATATACATCTATGTTTCTGTTACATACCAACTTTATTATTATAACCCAGCAAACAAAACAAATTTCTGAGCTTGAGTACGTGGAAAGTAGATAAATTTACATATGCACCACAGGAAAAAAAAATGAGGAGAGCTAAATTTTTTTTAGGGAAAAAAGAAAAGTTTACCTCAATGTTTCTCACCAGAAAACCAGTATAAATCACACCAAAAAACAGCATTGAGTATGAGCTTTGTCACCTAAACTGAAGCACCAAATTGACAAGAAAATCTGTACCCTTTACTATCCAAGTTAGAATTTCCCACTCTCAAGTATAGATTAATATTGCCCGGATAAAAAAGAAAGCAAGCATCAAATAGGTGGATTAAGATTTGAAGTTGATTTTGGTATGATAGGGGATTGGATTTGATGTTTATTGAGTGGCATGAAAAGCTAGTGACAGTGAATTATGCGGGGTTTGTGTAGATATGAAGATTAGATGAATGGACCAAAAGCTAAAGTGTCCAACAACCGACCATGCCGAATGTCCCACAATATTCACAGATCAGTAAACAAACCAATTGATTATGTATCTATCTAATCATTAAAAAACAAAGCAGAACATGGGTAAGTTTAGGATTTTAAGAATTTGCTAATCAAAATAAATAAATATTTATCCATGCACGAGTCATAAATATGCGGTTCTTTAAATAATGAAAAATGTTAAGAATGTTTAGCGGTATCAGCTTTGTTTCTTTTAATCTTCTGATGGAAGGTTGGGACTGCTTGGAATTTTTAATAATTATTTTTTTTAATAAAGATGGAAGGTTGTAAATCTCAACGATGATAATAAGAAATTATAAAAGGGTGCAAAGTGTACTTTTAATAAAATTTTATTAGAATTTTCAATTCCATGAAATAAAGAGTACAATGTATCATAAACAAATTAAACAATCAAGTAAAATACGAGGAAATTGGGCCTTCTAACCATGTGGGCCCTCTTCCATCCACACCCAGTACACCACAATCTCATTTTAAAAAAAGGAGAGCATTCTGAGCCAAATGGTGTGCAACCAAGCCATCAGCTGCAAGGTCCCCCGGTGGCATTATAAATTGCATGGACCAATGCCAAAGCATCTGACTCAACTAGACATTTGTGAACACTACATCAAAGCAATTTGAAGGCCAAAACTAATCGCATAGAGCTCCATTATATTACTGGTTTAGCGGCTGTGAGTCCCTCGTTATCACCTCAAGCCCTCGTGACTCTCACTAGTAAGCAAATCACTGACATATATTTGAGGAGGCAGAAGTTTTGGCGAATGAACTCCAAAAGAGAAGGGAATTGGTACCCATTTAACGAAATACCTAACCCTTTGTATTGATACGTTTATTGAGATAAGTTTTATTTAATCATACAAAAATGATTGTATAACAAGAAATGTAGGTCCGTTTAATGAGAAATACTCAAGTTAGCATACTAAAGTGATTTTGGTATACTAACGTAAATTAATTTAGAAAAATGGTGTGAGATTTTTTTTTTTTTTAAGAAAATGGTTTGAGCTTTTATTTCTTCAAATTAAGTGTTTTTTACAGTGAAATATACTTTTAACAGGCTCGTTTGTGAAGAATCTACTGACACATATTACAGATATATGCACACAATAGTGATCCTTTCATTTCCTGAAATTGGGCGGGGTCACAATTTGTGGGCTGTCTGCCAATTTCTATTTGATAGAAATATACAGATCTCCTCATTACTGAAAAATTTATTATTTAAAATGTTCTCATAACCAAACGTTGAATCTCACTTTGATCATTGAACCGAATTTAGTTTTAATGTGCTGTCAGAACTACACTTCTATTATCTCCGTTGCTCTATTTCGTTTGTCAAGTTAGTAACACCGTTAATATTACTTACGTGTTATTCTATGATTGGTTGTTTCATTATTTATCAAAAATTATTAAAATAAAAAATTGAAGAAGAAAGATGAATAATGAATAGTGAATATGAGTTTCATCTTCTTTCTTTTTCATCTAATTGAAATGGTAATATGAGTTTTTGTGTGTGTGTGTGCGTGTGAGAGAGAGAGAGGGAGAGAGAGAGAGTGGTGGATTGAGTCATGCAAACCCTAGCCTTCACCTTCAATAAATATACAAATCCGGGTTTGGTGTGAATTAGAGCTTTGGTAGAAAATCTGGGTATGGAGAGAAACCCATAAATGGGTAAACCCATAAATTAGAAATTTCAAACCTATATTGATTGTGATAGCAATGGTGGTCATGGTTATTTGGAAATTTCTTCGTTGGTTTCTGTTTTTTCGTAGCTGGTTATGTAATTTAATGTAATTAACTATGATGAAATTGATTTGCCTCACTTTGATGAAAATGTTGGGGCTTCGAACTATTTGATTAATATATATAGGTTCTGATACAATTTTTTTTTATTAAGTCAAAAATTATATATAAGAGGAGACCTCAGAAACAAGCCCAGAAAATGGCAACAAAAAAAGCAAACTACCAACAATCAACAAGGAAACAACAAGGGAGGAAAAACCACAAGACCTAAACCAAAAAAGGCCAAGGGAAAAAACAGCACATACCCAATTACATCACTTGAATATTCCAATGCCTAGCAACCAAAACATTTCTACTAGTTAACTTGAATTTAATCAAATTCAGTCGTAAACTGATCATCTCCAAGACTTGGTTAAAGATGACAGCGGCGGTGCACCTAGAGCCCCAAAAAATACGATTATTCATTTCCCTCCAAATACAATAGACAGTAACCGTCAAAACCATTTTTTTGATGATGTTGATAAGACAATTACCTCTCCAAGACACCGCAACATCATCCAAAAAAACAGGCCAATGAGGGTTGTGCCAAGGAACACCACATTTGAACATAACTTTTTTCCCAAATGGCTCCACTGAAAGGATAATCAAAAAATAAATGTCCATGTGAGTCAGTAGACCCATTACATAGGACACACATATAACTAGTTATGGTAGAAAATCGACGAAGGCGATCAAGAGTAGCAAGACGACCATTGATAGCAATCCAAATGATGAAACTAGCATGAGGGATAGAAGCCCTATTCCACA
This sequence comes from Prinsepia uniflora, assembly GCA_032719365.1. Taxonomy (NCBI): domain Eukaryota; kingdom Viridiplantae; phylum Streptophyta; class Magnoliopsida; order Rosales; family Rosaceae; genus Prinsepia; species Prinsepia uniflora. The sequence continues at coordinate 11,271,311 of CM064870.1, read as the reverse complement.
CCAAGTGGGCCTAAGCAACATTGGTACCACCACTAGAAAGAGCTTCCCACATAGAACTAGAGGAAAACTTGTCATTAGAGTTAGGGGCCCAACAGTAATGATCGTCAAGAGAGGGATGGATATGAATAAGCTAACAAAATCTCGAGATAGAAACCAATGACTGACTATTAATAATAGGTCATCTCCAACAATAAAAAATGATCACAGAGCTAACTTTAGCCTTAAAAAGAATAACTGCTAAATCATTACTACTAGGACCAAACATATCAAACAAAGGGCCAAGGTCACCCCAATAATCATGCCAAAAGAAAGATTTTTCACGTCCTGATACAATTTGTTAGTGACACTAACTCATGCATTCAAAATATTTAACTGATACAAAATATATAGGTCCTGATATTCTCTTTTCATATACATAATTACGTAGAAAGTTGTCATTAAAACGACTGCTGGATAGGCCGTGCAATTCTGGGAAATGCCGAACTCAACCCCATGCGTCAATTAAATGGAGTTAAATCGCACACAGAAAGTTGAGGGCCTCGGCCTATTATACGAAGTCGAAAGCCCATAACATATAAAACCCAATTTTGATCTTCAATTTGGTGGGGTGCGCCAGGCCCATGCAGCAGTGCAACGCTTGGGCGACGCGTAAGAATCCGAATAGCAAGCTACCCTAGTGGACTCTTCCCCTAAATAAATTAATTTAATATCATGTGAATCATTGATTCACATATCAGATATTAAACTGATAAAAACAGATACTACACTTGATCTTAGCCAAAAGGCCGAGAAAGGTATGAAATTAAACAATTTGGGCTGCTGCATTTTTATATGCTGTCCAATGCATTCTCACCTCAATGCCTCGATGTGGGATAGCGTTGAACCTCTATTATTTTGTCTTCAAACTTCAAAATCATGATATATTTCTTGTATAGCACAAACGGTTAGTACATAGCAGCACATCAGGTTTATTCGGTCCTTCATAACCCCATTTGTTAGTGGGAAATACTTAGGATGATTTTTTTTTGGGGTAACTTTTATAAGGTTAGTCGAAATTTTTTTATTGACATTATTTTGTTCAGTAAATATAAATACTTGACCAACTTACTACCAAATTGCGATCATCGATGACAACACATTTACTACAAAAGATAAACTCATTCAATTAAGACTCAATTAATCACTTGAGGAGGCAAATCAAATAAATAATATCATACAAATGGGCGGATGTACTCTATAGGTAAGGGGTGCTACATAGCACATGGTAGAATTTTAGGGTTAAACAAATTATTAATATACAAAATTAATGATAAAATAAATTTAGCCCAATCCAACATACTAAGGCTTATAAACAAAATATATGTATATTACATATAACCCGAATCGAATATGATTTATTTTCCAAGACAACCATGGTTTTGTTTTGTTCAAGTCCATTGATGTTTTTGTACATACTCTAGTGATATATATATATATATATATATTTCTTTTAGTTGTTTGGATTCTATAACTTGAATTATTATTGGTATGCTTGTGCACATTTACATATTATGTTTTGAGGTTTGTTTAAAATGAAATCTGAACTTCTTATTATGTTTAGCCAATGTTGTTCTTCTATAACCTAGAAGGTCTAGATGCAATTAGATTTAAATATATATTTTTTAATTCATAGTGATATATACTCTTGATTCTGTCTTCAATATTATAGAACCAACTCCAAGAATAGTTTGATTATGATCTTTCCCAATACATCACATGGTACCCCGTAAAAGGAAAAAAAATAACATTGTTTGTACTTAATTTGGCCAGCATGATTAAATGCCGAGCAATCCTACCAAAGATAATCTCAAGCTCTCGGCTACACAGACATGTCTAAACAAGGCCAAGCTTAACAAAACACCAAGAACAACCAGGTCATTAATTAAGCATTATTTTATATTATATTATACCTTTTATACTTGACTTTTAATATTAAAATAATAAATAATTAGATAAAATAATTTATTTTTTGTTATTTTTTTTTAAATAAATATAGTTTGTAATTTGGAGCATTTTGGCGAAAGAATCGTCTCGATCGGAATTATAACGAAGATATTATAGACGAAATTCGGTGGAAATATTAATTTAGTTATAAAATTAATTAATTTTCATTTTCATTTTTCTGCAGCCCAAATCCATTTTACAAACCCACCAGCTTAGAGCCCAGCCTGCTTCAGCCCAGCCCGCGCAAGCCCAAAACTCTCGGCCCAGTCCGCAACAGCCTCCAGCCCAAGCAGCGCCAGCCTGCAGCCCGGTACCGAGTGAGGCTTCCAACTTCGGCGCGCACGTGCTGAACGCCAAGGCCCCTCCTCAGCGCGCCCCTGCTGAACGCCAATAATCCTCCTTAGCACGCCCCTGCCGAACTTTCTTCCCCACTTTCCAGCGCAGCATGCCGGCCACTCACCCCCTTTCCAGCTAATGCCAGCCGAATCTTTCAGCATTTTTCAACTGATCTCTGCCAAAAGCCACCAGCAGCAATTGAATATGATTTTCTTGCTGTTTTTCAAACATTTCTTTTGTTTTTTTTTAACCTTTTTTCCCCAAAAATCACCCAATCTCATTCACTTTTGAATATTTTTATTGTAATTTTTATTTGTTTTTATTTATTTTTTTATAGTGTAATTTGATTTTTCTCCCTATAAATAGGGGCTCATTTCACTTGTTATGACACTTCCAAGAGGCACACAATTGAGCATTTCTTAGGAAAAACTTTGGAAAAATATTTCCAATACAAATTTTGAGAGTTCAAGTCCGAATTTTCTCGTTTAATCTTCTTCTATCTTCATAAGGTTCCAGCCGCTGTTCGGTGTTCCTTGTGAAAAAAAAAAATCCATTGTTCTCATCCATTCTGAAAAGTGTAACATTTGCTCTCCATCCTCTTAAACTCTTTTATTTGTTATTGGTTCTAATTATAATGCAATATGAGTATTGGTTTTTCCTTCCTATCTTTTGTAAAAATTGAATACAATCTCCATGTGTTTTACTTTCTAAAAATCATTTACTTCTTACATTCAAAAGCGTAACCTTCATTTCGAAACTAAATGTTGATCCGCTGTTCGGAGCATTTAGAGTAGAGTTGAAGAGATTTAATGTATGACCGCTATTCGGTGCATTAAATCACAAACTTAAGGTAATCGTATTATAAGTAAAAATCTGTTGTTCGATGCATTTATAATATGAAAAATGTATGAAGAAATATGAATTTGTGAATGTATGATTTCGTGATTGATTCGAATTTATGCAATTGTTAGTGTGTTGGTGAAGTTTGTGTTTAAGGGAAGTCTACTTTGTACATAAGTTAGAGTAGAAATAAAATTAGTTCATCTATATTTTTACTTGTAGTTGTATGATTACATTCACTCAAAACCCCCTATTTAATTCTTTATTCTTTTATTCTTTTATTCTCTTGTTCTTTAATTCATTAATTTATTAATTCTTTATTTTCTTATTCTTTTATTTTCTTATTCTTCTAATTCTTTATTCTTTTATTATTTTATTCTTTAATTCATTAATTTATTAATTCTTTATTCTCTTATTCCTCTATTCTTTGATTTATTGATTCTTTGATGATTTAATTCTTTGATTATTTTATTCTTTAATTCATTAACTTATTCATTATTCTTGTATTCATTATTCTTTCCCACTAACACATTACTAATGTTCCCTAATTTCCCCGGTTAAGAACGATCCTTATTTACCAATATTACATCTACACAAAAAGGGTTTAAATAGAACACTCGAATTACGTGTTTAATTTAATGCATAGTTTGAGCGTAGTCAATTTTTGGCGCCGTTGCCGGGGACATTGAAAATTATTTTAAATTTGTTAGTGTATGTATATAAATTGTACATATTATACTTGTTTATAAATTTTACTTTTGTTAATATTATATTTGTTTATAACCTTTATTTACTTGGTTATATTTTATTTATCCATCTTATTTTTGTTTTTATTATTTTGTTTTTATTATTTTTGTTTATAATGATCATACTTTATTTATTCATAATCTCTAATATATACTTGATCATAAATGTTCATAATTTAATTTGTACTTGTCATAAATGCATATTGTACATGTTCACTTTTCCTTACTTTTACTTTTATTTATTTCATTATACCTTACTTCATTACACTTTATTCCATTAATTTTCTTTTCCATTAATTTTATTTCATCAACTTTATGTTTCACTAACTTTATGTTTACACTTATTTTATTCTTATGTAATTATTTGTTTGTTTATGTACTTGTTAAACTTTAAATTTTAAATGAGAAAAAAAAATTCGGGAAAAAAAACAAAAAAAAATATATTAAAAAATATATATATATATATATATATATAAAAAAGTAAGAAACTTTATTTATCTTTGAATTTCCTAAAGTGTAAATATTGTTTCCTATTAAATGTTTTAGAGTTGCATGAATTTCAGAGCACTTTTTTCTTCAAAATCTTACTTTCGGGAACAGGTAGTGCCCCTCTTATTTACTTTCTCCTTAACCCTTCATGATGTATGGATTTCATCACCACACACCATAGACTCGAATCTATGGACATGAGGTTGGGGCGGAGTTCGTAAACACTTGGGTTTGGTAGTTCATTAAATCATCATTCGGATTGATCATGGTGTCTAGGAGAGTTATGACTGGTGACAAGTTTTGGATTAAGAAAGGGAACAGCAATGGAGTATATGCCAAGCTAGCCTCGGGGTGCTCTTAAAATTATCCTTACTTCTCGCGTTACATCTATCTCAACTGGCCATGATTAATGTTGAATGGTGGAATGATGGTTATCAGTACGCACATGCCGTACGCCCGGGAAAGTACTATGAGAAGCGGAAGGGGAAAGTTATTCATGACACTCTAAAACTCTACTTATTGCATTTGGAACTTGTGCACTTTCTTTCCATTAACGTGACTTATTGTTGATTCTGGTTTCCATTTTTGTGATACTTTATGCAAATCTCTACTCTCATACTCTTATTATCTCTTCTTGTGTATATGTAATGCCGGTTTAAATTTTTGCAGTCATACTTGTTACACCTCACATTTTCTTGCTAATTATGATTTCCTTAACTTATATTTTTAATACTAACCCTAACTTTTGTAACAACTATCTTGTCTTAATTAACTTTCACTAGTTACTTGTGTATACTTGCCTTCTAACTTAGTGTTCTGTTTTAATATAGGTATGAACTTATGAATGCGCGCTCATCAATCTAAGCTTGATCGGCTGAGAAGGCAACTTGACATCTCGCCAAGCAACACAACATTCAGAGACGCACTTAAGCAAACCGGCTCATCCGGACCTCCATCCCCAATAATCGGTGAGTCCATAAGTGAGAAGAGAAATTCAAAAGAAGAACAGACTTGCGGAACACCAATAGTCATGGCACGAAACCTGAGTATCCGGGAGCAGACATGTGCAAACACAAATGGCACTACAAACTTTTGCATCTAGTATCCCGAGCCTAGAACCAACAAGAAAGATATTGAGCTTACGAGTGGAGTCCTTCATCAGCTACCCAAGTTCCGTGGAATCAGAAATGAAGATCCACACAAACACTTAACGGAGTTCCAATTCATCATTGGTAGTATGTGTCCGAATGATGCGGACTTGGAAATCATGAAGCTGAAAGCTTTCCCGTTGTCCTTGGAAGAAAAAGCAAGGGTATGGCTTTTGGGTCTCCCACCCAATCATATTGACTCTTGGGAGAAGTTGGTTCAGGAGTTTCTTACCAAGTACTTCCCTGCCTCAAATATTACGGTCTTAAGAAAAGAGATCACTGGAACCAAGCAGAAAGAACATGATGAGAATTTCAGCTAGTACTACGAGAGGTTTAAGGAACTTTTTGCTTCATGACCTACTCACGGGATCACAGAAGGCTATCTTTTAACCTACTTTTACGAAGGACTCAAGGGTTGGGATAGAGGATTGCTCGATGCTGCATCTAATGGAAGTTTCTTAGCTCGGAGCCTAGTAGATGGTCGTGCACTACTTGAAAGCCGTGCACTCAATGATGCACAATACGAAGGTGCCGATCCTATTTCTAGAAAGGTACATGAGGTGAGTTCCCATGTTATAAATGATTCTAAGTTAGATAAGATCACCTCTATGCTTTTGAATATGTTAGAACTAAAGAAGCAGGTAGCCCCAGTTTGTTCCATATGCTCTCAAGGCCATCTTGAGGAGCAATGTCCCTACACTGCGAGGGAGGAAGACCCCGGAAATGAAATGGCACACGCCATTGGAGGCTTTCAAGGAGGGACAAGGACCCAAGGTTACAGTTGGAGAGATCCGAACAATGTCCTAAACCCTCAGCATATGTCGACCGGGCCAAACCGTGTCCCAAACCATTTCCCAAGGCCCACATGGCAACCAAGGCCCCCGGTCCCATTTTCTAACTTTTCTCATAATCATGCAAATAATCATATTTCTTCATCTTCTAATCCTGATTATGATAAAATGCTGGCTGCTCTTTCTTAAGGGCAGCAAACACTAATGGCGTCAACTCAGGCTCTTGTCACAGGTCAGCAAAATCAACAAAAAGACATCGCTGATCTCAAGGACCAAATGGGCAAGGTCGTGGACTTCATGGGTAAGATCCAAGCTAGCGGGGTGCTTCCACCTCAACCTACACCCAACCCGAATGCAAGACCTGAAGACAATGCAATTATCACTCGAAGTGGTAAAGTGCTCGGAGAAATAGATCCAGATCCAGCCGTTTCTGAGGTTGAAAAGCACAAGGTAGCAACTAAGACCACCACGACACAACCGCCAGTTCAACCTACCCACACACAAGGTAATAACCCAATCCCTTCAAGTTCGCTTGTTACTAATTCCTCGTTTGTGCATGCACCATTTCCAAGTAGGCTTGCCAAATCTAAGAAGGATGAATCCGATGAGGAAATCTTGGAGATCTTCAAAAGGGTGCAAATCAACATGCCTTTGATCGAGTGCATCAAACAAGTGCCGAAATACGCAAAATTTCTGAAAGAGTTATGCACTCCAAGGCGCCAGACGAGGGAGAAGGAGGTTGTGATGGTGAGTGAAAAAGTTTCTGCTGTAATCCAACGTCGGCTACCCCCAAAGTTGAAGGACCTAGGGAGTTTTTCTGTTCCCTGCGTGATTGGTAACAAGTCTTTTGATAAAGTCATGCTAGACTTAGGTGCATCCATTAATGTTATGCCATATTCACTATATGTTGCCCTAGGTTTAGGTAAACTACAACATGACGATGTTATCATTCAATTAGCCGATCGCTCTAATGTGTATCCTAAGGGATACGTCGAAGATGTTCTTGTGCAGGTTAACCAGCTCATTATTTTTATGTCCTAGACATGGAGGATTCCCCTACAAATCAAGCTCCACTAATGTTGTTGGGAAGACCATTCATGAGAACTGCCAAGACGAAGATTGATGTATTCAATGGTACATTAACTATAGAAGTCGATGGAGAAGAAATTGGCTTCAACATTTTCGATTCCATGAGGTACCCTAGTTCCACAACTCAAACTAATTTTTCTATTGACGTGTGCACTTCTTTCGCAGAGAAACATCTTGAGTCAATTTGAGAAGACACACTCAATATGATAATCCAGAAAGGATTTGGCCTAACGTAATCGGGGGACGCCTTGGTTGAAGATACGGATTATGAACTAGAGCCTCGAATTTGGGATGAAGTCATGACCCTAAACGAGGCCCCCAGAATGGAAAATCCTCAGGTACCCTTGTCACTTCCAGTTAGTACTAATGTCACTCCTCCTTCAATGGTTCAGGCCCTCGTTCTGGACCTCAAGGTTTTGCCTGACCACCTGAAGTATGCCTATCTTGGCCCGGACAACACTCTGCCCATCATAGTGTCTTCTGCACTAACCAAATCACAGGAAGATAGATTGGTACGGGTCTTAACGAAGTACAAGAAAATCATTGGATGGACTCTGTCAGACATCAAGGGAATCAGCCCTACAACCTGTGTGCATCGAATCTTGCTAGAAGATGATGCAAAACCTTCTCGTGAAGCCCAACGTAGCCTTCATCCTTCGATGATGGAAGTCGTGAAACAAGTGGTCATCAAACTCTTGGACTGTGGTGTCATCTACCCAATTTCAGACATCAAATGGGTCTCACCAGTCCAAGTAGTCCAGAAGAAAAGTGGAGTCACAGTTGTTGCGAACAACGAAGGTGAGCTGGTGCCCCAGCGAACAGTGACTGGATACAGAGTCTGCATCGACTATCGACGCCTAAACAAAGCAACTAGGAAGGATCACTTCCCCTTGCCCTTCATTGATCAAATGCTTGATATTGTGCGCCACTTACCCTCTCCCACTTCAGTGAGAGAGATCCGTTCATTTCTTGGTCACGCAGGTTTCTACAGAAGATTTATCAAAGACTTCTCCCACATTGCAAGGCCCTTGTGCCGACTGCTTCAGAAGAAGACACCCTTCGTCTTTGATGCAGACTGTCAGGAAGCTTTTGAGAAGCTTAAAAATCTTTTAACCACTGCACCCATTCTTTGTGCCCCGGATTGGTCCTTACCCTTTGAACTAATGTGCGATGCCTCTAATTATGCAGTTGGTGATGTACTCGGACAAAGGTGGGACAAGAAGCCCTACGCCATCTACTATGCATCCAGAACTTTGAATGATGCCCAAATGAACTACACCACAATCGAGAAGGAGTTGCTTGTTGTTGTGTTTGCTTTAGATAAATTTCGTTCTTATTTACTTCAAACTAAAGTCATTATTTACACTGATCATGCAGCACTAAAGTATCTTCTAGCCAAGAAGGAAGCGAAACCAAGGCTAATCCGATGGATTCTTCTTCTTCAAGAGTTTGACATCGAGATTAAAGACAAGAAAGGTGTAGAAAACGTGGTGGCAGACCATTTGAGTCGCATTGCACATGAACGAGATCCTGTGGCGATTAAAGAGATGTTTCCAGACGAATAACTCTTCAGAATCGAGGGAAGTACTCCTTGGTATGCTGATATTGTCAATTACTTAGTCACCAAGCAGTTGCCCACCACCCTCACCCGTGCACAAAAAGATAAACTCAAGAAGCATGCTAGGCACTATGTTTGGGATGAACCCTATTTATGGAAACACTGTGCAGATTTATTGATTAGGAGATGTGTCCCTGATATTGAACATAAGTCAGTCCTAGAGTTCTGCCATAACCATGCTTGTGGAGGCCATTTTGGATCTAGAAAAGCTGCACTCAAAATTTTAGAATCTGGACTATATTGGCCCACACTTTTTAAAGATGCACATTCATTCTGTTTAGCCTGTGATAAATGTCAGAGATTAGGAAACTTAGGACGAAGGGATAAAATGCCACAACATTATGTTCTAAATGTTGAAATATTTGATGTTTGGGTTATCGATTTCATGGGTCCATTTCCTCAATCTAATGGATATCTCTATATCTTACTTCTTGTTGATTATGTATCGAAATAGGTGGAAGCTAAGGCCACCAGGACTAATGACTCTAAAACTGTTGCAGATTTCCTCATGACTAACATTCTTTCCAGGTTTGGGATCCCGCGGGTCCTAATAAGTGATGGAGGAAGTCATTTCTGCAACAAGACCATGGAAGCTTTAATGAAACGGTATGGTGTCACTCACAGAGTCTCTACGTCTTACCATCCTCAAACGAGTGGAATGGCTAAAGTTAGTAATAGAGAGATCAAGAAGATATTAGAGCGAACTGTGGGTCCTAATCGCAAGGATTTGAGCCAACGGCTGGATGATGTACTTTGGGCATACAGGACGGCATACAAAACACCTATAGGAATGTCACCCTATAGGTTGGTGTACGGTAAAGCGTGTCACCTTCCGGTGGAACTAGAGCATAAAGCATGGTGGGCTGTCAAGACTTTCAACATCAAGCTGGATGACGGTGGGTTGCATAGAAAGCTCCAGCTGAGTGAGCTTGAGGAGATCAGAAATGATGCATTCGAAAACACTCTAATCTACAAGGAAAAGACTAAGGCATTTCATGACAAACAGATCAAGAGTAAAACGTTTGATATTGGTCAGAAAGTTTTGCTGTTCAATTCTCGGCATAGAATCTTTCCTGGTAAGTTATGTTCTAGATGGGTAGGTCCTTTTGTTATTACTAATATATTTGCCCATGGAGCCATACAGATCAAACACGTTGGAATTGGAAAAGAATTCAAGGTCAATGGCCACAGATTGAAGCCTTACATTGTAACGACCCGTCCCTGAAGTCGGGATTAGATTATTAGTTAATGACGGATTAGTGATGTTAATCGGAGATTAGTTGGATACTTTTGGACGGTTGGTACAGAATGACGATTTTGCCCCTAGAATGGGAAAAATATTGACTTTTAGTTCGGGCGGTCAAATGGATTTTGACCGATGACCGTGATGTAGTTTGGTACGTCACGAGTCCGTAGACAGGTGGCACGTCCAATTCCGACATCCGAGGAGGAAGTTATGATGTTCGGAAGGTTGAGGGCATTTTTGTAATTTGGTTAAAATGAGGAATTTGTTGACTTTTTACACGACAAGTTTTCTACACGCAAATCGAGGACCATTAGATAGAACTCGACGTCCTGAGTACAACGACAGGTGGCACCCCTTCATCGGACATCGGACGGATAAGTGGTGGTTCTAGAAAAGTGAGGGGTAAAATGGTAATTTGGACTTGCAGGGATATTTTGGTCTTTTAACATCTGGGGAAGTGTGCCCAATCAGATAAGGACACATGGGCTGAATTAATTGGATATTTTGGAGTGTGGACCACCAGGTGTTGGACACCTGGCCACTGCCTAGTGGCTTCTAGCCACTTTCACGGCTTCAATTTAAATTGTGTGTGTTGGGTTAACCGTGCAATGAAAGAAAACAGAGAGACTGAGACAGGGAAAATCGATCAGTTCCAGGGTGTGTGAGTCCTTGAGTTCGAGTGTGTGTGATCAGAGACTAGTGGAGAGTTGGGTGAGGAAAAGGCTGAGAGGAAGGTGAGAAATCTCAGAAAAACAGATAGGGTAAGGGTGAGCAGCCGTGGACGAATCGATCAAACCCATCAAGTCTGGGTTTGTGGTGGTGTTCAGAGGACGGAGGAGTAACTGGGGAACACTTAGGGACACGGCGGAGCTCACAGTGGTGAGCAGAGAAAAGGGTAAGCTTCTGGTCCCCTGTTTTCCAGTTTTTGTTCAATATCAAAGTCGTGAGTTTTGGCGATTGGTTGAGCGTTTTTGTTGACACTAACAGCTTCAGGAAGTCACTGCCCAGGTTAGGAACTCGAAGCTGTGACTGGAAGGACGGCTGGTGGTCGGAATCAAGAAGTCGATTTCTGGGTTTTAGTTCGAGGCTTGGGAGGTAAATATCCAGCCCCAATTCTCACAATTTCTTTGGGAAGAATGATTAGAATTGAAGGGACGAATCTAATAGTAGGAATATGATTGAAATTGGACCAAAAAGGATGAAAAACCGCTCACTCCGGCTTGGTCGAACCGGTCCGATTCGAACCGATCTGAACCGGGTCGGCGAGAGGATGAAGGTGACATTGTTCACGCGCGTGGGTTTTACGAGCAGAATCTTCCAGATGCACGTGGGGGCGCATGGGGCCTAGTTTGGGGAAGTTTTCAACATGACTTTTAAAGTATTCGATGTAATGAACATTTTGGTGCTGGTTTCGAGTCAATCGGACATCGTCTCGATATGTTTCTGGATGTCCGAAGGTTTTAGGGCTCAGTTAAAAATAGCTAAAAATACGAAAAAATTATGGGGCTTTAGTATGACCATTATGAAGTAGTTAGTAACCTTATATTGGGCTTTGGACAGGTTCGGGAAAGCCGAGGATAGTGGATTGGCCGGGAACGGCATAGGTGCGCGCTTATCGAGACGACGTCGGAATGGTCTGTGAGTGGACTTTGTTTTCTAACTCTTAATGCATGCATATATGTTTTTATATGTTTTCTATACGTGATTCTATGATTTTATTTATGATCTTGATGGTTTACGATTTTGCATGTTTTTCGAGGTATTTACGAAATTTCACATTTTACGAGATTTCGATGGATATTGTGATTTGAACCTGATTTTAATGATTCGATTTCTGGATTTGACATATGATTTAATATCAATGATTTAAAATGGATTTCGGAAAAGTGTTTTCGGGCTTGAAGCCCAGATCAGAAAGTGGTTTTAAGAAACGTGATTTCAGGTTTTTGAATCGGAATTCCGGATGACGATTCAGGATTCGATTTGGGACTTGAAAGTGGATTCCAGGTTTGGATTCGGAATGGTTATTCCGGATGCCGGCTTACGGAATGATGGTTGCGGACTCAGATTTGGAAAGGAGATGGATATGAGTTCTGGGTTTGGATTCGGGATCCTGATGAGATTGCGGATTCGGATTCGAAAATGGAAAATGGTTTTCAAACGATTTTGGATTGGATTTGCTGGATCTGGTTATTGGGTTTAAAGACCCGGATATGATTATGACGGGGGCATGCCCAGATTGGGTTTAAAGACCCGGATTGAGTTTAAAGACTCGGGAGTTTAAAGACTCGGATATTATGATTTTTCCCCGTAGGCCTATTGAGCTTAAAGACTCGGGAGTTTAAAGACTTGGATTATATTGAGGCTTGAATTGAATTTAAAGACTCGGATAGATCCAGCAGGTTCGATGAATGGAAATGTGGTATGGTTTTCAATAATAGTTTTCCGAGGTTTTGGGCTATGCCCGGATGAAATGGTTTTCGATGGTTTTGGGCTGAGGCCCGGGATTTGGAAAAAGGAACCTGTGTTCGGTTTTCTTACATGGTTTGCTTAACCGGAATATTGAATGGTTTTTATGACATTGGCTTGATATGCATGCATTCGTTTGAAATGGAGGGTATAACTATAATTGTTTTATTGAACTGTTTTTAAACTTATTCTTTATTTTTGTCCACTCACAGTCTTTTCGTGTTTTCGATACCCTCCAGGTTGCTGCGGCACGGGCTGTTGATCGAGAGAGACGGAGTGTAAGACCCGTGTCCTGGAGGGAACGGTGAACAGTCCCACATTCCTGCGAGGGGGAATGGTCTGGGAAGGGAATGGTGGTGTGCCTTAAAGGTGTAGGCACACACCTATCTAGCATGAGGCCTTTTGGGAGCTCAGTGGCTTTGGGGGGGATTGGAACCCCAAAGTTAAGCGAGTTGAGGCTGGTGCAATTCCAGATGGGTGACCCCCTAGGAAGTTGCACCGTGAGCTCCCGAAAACAAAACCGTGAGGGCAAGGCCCAAAGCGGACAATATCGTGCTAGATGAATCGGGACCTGACAGAAGAGGGTCGGGTCCTGACAATTTGGTATCAGAGCCAGACCCCGACCGGGAAGTGTGCCAGCGAGGACGCTGGGCCCTAAGGGGGGTGGATTGTAAGACCCGTGTCCTGGAGGGAACGGTGAACAGTCCCACATTCCTGCGAGGGGGAATGGTCTGGGAAGGGAATGGTGGTGTGCCTTAAAGGTGTAGGCACACACCTATCTAGCATGAGGCCTTTTCGGAGCTCAGTGGCTTTGGGGGGGATTGGAACCCCAAAGTTAAGCGAGTTGAGGCTGGTGCAATTCCAGATGGGTGGCCCCTTGGGAAGTTGCACCGTGAGCTCCCGAAAACAAAACCGTGAGGGCGAGGCCCAAAGCGGACAATATCGTGCTAGATGAATCGGGACCTGACAGAAGAGGGTCGGGTCCTGAAACGGAGACATTACACCCGTGATCCACAGTAGTTTGGTATACTCTGGGAAGACCGGTTACTTTTCGTATGGTTGGATCGAGAATTCCTTGTCCGACTTACGTGTCGCATAAAGGTTGGACGTCGGTTTAACCTTCGTGTCATGCGTAAGTTAGACGGGATCGGGATTTAGCCCTTAATCCTGGGGGATTAGGGGTGGGTCCTGACATACATCGAGGCAATTGGAGAACACGATGTGGAGTCAGAAAGAGTGCTACGACATCCCATCGGATGAACAGAATAAAGAATTTGGTCAAGGCTGGATGGACGTTAAACTTCAAGCGCTTGTTGGGAAGCAACCCAATGTGTTCTCGAGTTGTGAAGGAGTCATCAACACAGATTTTCTTTCTTTCAATCCTTCACTCTCTTTTACTTTGTTTATGTTTTTCTTCAGTTTCGTAAATCAACTTCCTTATCTTAAATCTATGTTCAATTATTTTCTAAATTGCTTACATTGAGGAAAATGTAGAATTTAAGTGTGGGAGAATGGTTTACAATTTTTATTTGTGCAATTGAATTGTTTTATTAAGTAAAAAAAAATTGTTATGGATATAAAGATGATCACTACAATTTGAATTCGTTTGTTAATATTTTGTAATTAAGTGTAATAACTTGTAGATAATGCATGTAAAATGGTACATAAACGAGCATGTTGAGATAAGTATGAATCACTTGAACCTTATGTGAGTTTTAGAACCTTATATACATTTTTTATGAGTAATTCATAAGTTCTTTGTTTAAATTTATTATTATAACCCAGCACACAAAACAAATTTCTGAGCTTGAGTACGTGGAAAGTAGATAAATTTACATATGTACCACAGTAAAATTCCTTGAGTTCGAGGAATTACTTTAAATCATGTTGAATTCCCTTAGGTTGTTTTCAAATCCAAAACGAGCCAGGCAGGCACGGGCCTTGCATATGGGCTGAGGTGGGCTGAAGCCCACCTGACTATTTCATAATTCAAATAATAGCCAATATGTAAAAAAAAAAAAAAAAAAAAAAAGTTGCCTACCTTTATTTATTAGCCCACCCGAATTGTGACTGAAGACTGAATAGTATGGGATCTTGCCTTTATGACCCGCTTTGTCCTTCTTTTCCATTTTAGCTAAATAGGTTTTCGGTTGCATCAGCTATCAACATTCTTTACTGGGCTTGAACTTTGGGTCCTCCATTTTTTTGTCAAAAATATACAGCTATGTTTCTGTTACATACCAACTTTATTATTATAACCCAGCACACAAAACAAATTTCCGAGCTTGAGTACGTGGAAAGTAGATAAATTTACATATGCACCACAGTAAAAAAATGAGGAGAGCTAAATTTTTTTCAGGGAAAAAAGAAAAGTTTACCTCAACGTTTCTCACCAGAAAACCAGTATAAATCACACCAAAAAAACAGCATCGAGTATGAGCTTTGTCACCTAAACTGAAGCACCAAATTGACAAGAAAATCTGTACCCTTTACTATCCAAGTTAGAATTTCCCACTCTCAAGTACAGATTAATATTTCCAGGATAAAAAAGAAAGCAAGCATCAAATAGGTGGATTAAGATTTGAAGTTGATTAAGAAAGCAAGCATCAAATAGGTGGATTAAGATTTGAAGTTGATTTTGGTATGATAGGGGATTGGATTTGATGTTTATTAAGAGGCATGAAAAGCTAGTGACAGTGAAATATGCGGGGTTTGTGTAGATATAAGATTAGATGAATGGACCAAAAGCTAAAGTGTCCAACAACCGACCATGCCGAATGTCCCACAATATTCACTGATCAGTAAACAAACCAATTGATTATGTATCTATCTGTGGAACCCAAAATCACCGGAAGAATGTGGAGCTACCATGTGACCCATAATTCCCGAAATGACCAAATTGCCCCTGGCAATAATACTTAAAGCCCAAGCACCAAACATGGCTCAAGCCCACAATGCTTACATAGCCCAAACATTGGGCCCAAATCGGGATGACATGTGGAAGCCTCTCACCCTCGAGGAGCATTTGTCCCACATCGAAACTATGGAAATCAAGGAGCATTTGTCCCACATCGAAACTATGAAAATTGAACATCCCACTCTCCCCTACATAAGGGGTACACATTTCTCAATAAATGTAATTCAATTCAACGCTACTTAAGCTCTTAAGATTTTTCTTTCGAAACTGACTTAAGCATCGGAGCGTTTTCGGTTGAACCCCCCCCCCCCCCCCACCCCAACATCGAAACTATGAAAATTGAACATCCCACTCTCCCCTACATAAGGGGTACACATTTCTCAATAAATGTAATTCAATTCAACGCTACTTAAGCTCTTAAGATTTTTCTTTCGAAACTGACTTAAGCATCGAAGCGTTTTCGGTTGAACCCCCCCACCCCCCCCCCCCGGGGTTCAACCTTAACCCCGTTTGATTTTCATTCTTGTGTGTAGGGATCGAGAAGGAACTTCACAGAGCTGGACGATTTCTGCATCAACAACTGGTGCTTTCATTGAGAGCCGATTTGAGAAATACTCAAAGCGTGCTCCTTAGTTTTTCCTAAAAAAAAAACTCCATTCTACTTTCAACACTTACCATTCCTCAGATGGCCAGAACACGCTTATCCCACGGGCCTCTGAGGCTGCCACATCTGCTGCTGTGATTGCTTCCGCGAGTGAACCGCTACCCAAGCTCCAGAGAGACATAGCCCATCACATCCAACTGAAGAAGCGTGACGTGTGCCGCAAACATGCTACTCGTCACGAGCAAGCATCTAGGGGCTCGCCTCCGCGACTTGGACTAATGCAGTAGGTTGAGAAACTGAGCAACCAAGTTCGGGCCCAATCAGAGCTCCTACAACAACTATTGGGAGACATCGGGACATCCAGAACCTCCGAGAACTGCAGTGAACCTTGCGGGGCACCAAAGGACATCCCGAGACTCGCCAGCAAGGAGCATGTTCGCTGTCGGATAATATTTCGAGACACGTCGCTAAGGAGGCACTTGGACGCCCTGCGCAAACCCGTAGGCCGACACCCAAGCATCAGAGAGACGTGGCTCATCACATCCGACTGAAGGCGCGCGACGTGTGCCCCGACATGCTACTCGTCAGAAGCAAGCATCTAGGGGCACGCCTTCGCGACTTGGACTAATGCAGCAGGTTTAGCAACTGAGCAACCAAGTTCGGGCCCAATCAGAGCTCCTACAACAACTATTGGGAGACATCGGGACATCCAGAACCTCCAAGAAGTGCAGTGAACCTCGCGGGGTACCAAGGGACATCCCGAGACGTGCTGGAAAGGAGCATGTTCGTTGCTGGACAATTTCCCGAGACACGTCACTAAGCGACTCAGGGAAAGAAAGCTATACCCCCAGAGCAAAAGACCAAGAACGATCGAGGCTTTCAGCTCGAGAGCGACTTGGAGGACGCCCTAGAGCACTTTTGAGCATTGAGTACCCGCGCAACAGCCGACGGTAGCAATTAGTCTCCCGTGCGTCACGCACTCACTTAGATGGACAGACCCATCATAACTCAAGAAGCACAGATGATCGTAGCGAAGAGGACGATACCTACTCGCCAACACGCTTGAGTGTCATTCCCTCTGCAACTCGAGAGAGTCGACGCCACTTGACCTGACGCGAAAATCCCTGTCACAAAGGTTCATTGCATGCTGAGGACGTCCAAATGATGCTAGACCGACGCCTCTAAGGTGTTCAGCGAGACAGTGACTTGGAGGATGACCTTTGGCACCAGATTCAGACGTCATCATCTTCACCATTTGTGAGGGACATTAAGGAAAAGCCGTTCTTGCATCGATTTTCAACTCCCAACTTCAATCAGTACAAAGGAACCTCCGACCTAGTGAAGCACATCAATACTATCGGGGGGTCATGGTACCTCACATGCATAACGACGTACTCATGTACAAAGTTTTCCAAGCCTCGCTGCAAGGTCTGGCGACGACATGGTTCAACCATCTCCTCCGGAGATCAATCACTTCCTTCAAAGAGTTGGCCCTTGCTTTCGTGAAGGAGTACTCGCAGCTTCGCACCGTCGAAGTCAAGGATCACCACTTCTTCACCATCTGAAAGAGGTCTAAGGAAACCTTGAGGCAATACATCCGGAGGCATTGCGAAGAGAAGTCCCGCATTATTGGTTGCAGCGATCTCGTCGTAGCCATGGCATTTAAGAAAGGCCTACTGCGGGAGATCCAGCTCTATAGAGACATCGTCATAAGCAACGCCCGAAGTCTCACCAAGATACTATCCCTGGCGGAGCAACATGCATGCTGGGAGGATGAGAAAAATACCACACATGCCATCAACCACGTCGAGGAAGATGGACATCCCACAAAGGTGTTTGCGCAACCAAAGGATGATGCCCACCACGGGAACTCAGTCGAGAAAGCCAATAAGCGCGAAGGGAACCCGTCATCCAACACGTGTGTGGGTGCAAAGACAAACACATAGTTTTTCGGTACCTTTCCTCCAAATATACAATTAGATAAAGGAAAAGTCGCGGTTTGAAAGACCAGCTCCTGTCAAAGGCGACCAGGAGAAGGCCGACAAGAAAAAATGGTGTGCCTATCACAATTTCTATGGGCACGACATAAGCTCTTGCCAAACTTTCGAAAAATACCTCCGGGATCTCTTGAAGGAAGGACACTGCAACGAATCGTCTCAGAAACAAAGGCCCCCAGGAACCCGCACCCCAGGAACCCGCACAAAAGATTATCTGCGTGGACACCATCATTGTCGAGTCCGAGTTGCAGGGAACAACCATGAAACTTAATCAGTGACCAAGTCATCATCAAAGACACAAATTTTGTGGTTAAAATTCGGCTCAGTGCCTACTTTTCTCACAATGCATATTTCAATAAGATTCAAGATGTTTCGTTTCAACGTCTAATGAAATTGTCTTATCACCTACGCTTTTGTTTAGAAAGCACTCTAAGTCTTCGCCATATGAAGCACTCTAAGACTTTGCCACACGAAGCACCTAAGCTTTTGCCACACAAAGGCCCCCAGGAACCCGCACAAAAGATTATCCGCGTGGACACCATCATTGTCGAGTCCGAGTTGCAGGGAACAACCATGAAACTTAATCAGTGACCAAGTCATCATCAAAGACACAAATTTTGTGGTTAAAATTCGGCTCAGTGCCTACTTTTTCTCACAATGCATATTTCAATAAGATTCAAGATGCTTCGTTTCAACGTCTAATGAAATTGTCTTATCGCCTACGCTTTTGTTTAGAAAGCACTCTAAGTCTTCGCCTTATGAAGCACTCTAAGGACTTTGCCACGCAAAGCACCTAAGCTTTTTGCCACGTGAAACCACTCCAAGCCTTCGTCACGCGAAGCACTTTATTCCTTTTCCACACAAAGAACCCAAGTCTTCGCCACGCGAAGCACTCCAAGCCTCTGCCACACAAAGCACTTGAGTCTTCGCCATGCGAAGCACTCCAAGCCTTTGCCATGCGAAGCACTACAAGCCTTTGCCACGCAAAGCACTCGAGTCTTCTCCATGAAAAGTACTCCAAGTCTTCGCCATGTGAAGCACTCCAAGTCTTCGCCATGCGAAGCACTCAAGCCTTCGCCACGTGAAGCACTCCAAGTCTTCGCCACGTGAAGCACTCTAAGCCTTCACCACGGGAAGCATTCTAAGTCTTCGCCCCGTGAAGCACTCCAAGCCTTCGCCATGCGAAGCACTCCAAGCCTTTGCCACAAAAAGCACCCAAGTCTTCGCCACGTGAAGCACTCCAAGCCTTTGCCACGCAAAGCACCTGAGTCTTCGCCATGCGAAGCACTCCAAGCCTTCGTCATGCAAAGCACTCCAAGCCTTCGCGTGGCGAAGCACTCCAAGCCTTTGCCACGCAAAGCACTCGAGTCTTCACCATGCGAAGTACTCCAAGTCTTCGCCATGTGAAGCACTCCAAGTCTTCGCCATGCGAAGCAGCCTTCGCCACGCGAAGCACTCAAGCCTTCGCCACACGAAGCACTCCAAGTCTTCGCCACATGAAACACTCTAAGCCTTCACCATGCGAAGCATTCTAAGTCTTCGCCCCGCGAAGCACTCCAAGCCTTCGCCATGCGAATCACTCCAAGCCATCGCCATGCGAAACACTCCAAGCCTTCGCCACGAAAAGCACCCGAGTCTTCGCCACGCAAAGCACTCTAAGCTTCGTCACCAGAAGCACTTTAAGCCTTTGCCACACAAAGCACCCAAGTCTTTGCCACGCGAAGCACTCCAAGACCTTTGCCATGCAAAGTACCCTAGTCTTCGCCATGCTAAGCACTACAAGCCTTCGCCACGCGAAGCACTCTAAGCCTTCACCACGCGAAGAACTCTAAGTCTTCGCCCGCGAAGCACTCCAAGCCTTCACCATACGAAGTGCTCAAAGCCTTCACCTTGCGAAAGAATCAAAGTTTTTGCCACGCAAAGTACAACAAGTCTTCACCATGCGGACCACGTCACGACTTCGCCACGCGAAGCGCTCAAGGCTCGTCCTAGCAAGGCACATGAAACATCCAAGAACTTGACTTGGTGGAGTCGGAAAGGTACTAAAAAAAAACGCTTCCAACCCCATCAAGAGAGGCAACCACCAGGCCATGACAAACAATGGGCAAATGTTTTAACATGCGAAGTCCAATTCTGCATTTCAGTGCACGGGATTGACATTAATTCGATCATAGATCGCTCAATTTGCTCACCCTGACATGAGCTTGATGGCCCTAAAATGGTACGGAAGTCATCTTTCCAACGTCGTTGACCTCACTCAATTCTGAGTTGTGACGAGTTCCCAGCGAACGTTTTTGTACACGAAGATCAACTGCACATACAAGCGCACAAGTACGAGATTCATTAAGTCATAGACCACTGAATATTTGATCAACCCTGACATGAGGTTGGCGGATTTAGAAAGCTATGGAAGTCAGCTTTCCAACTCCATTGATCTCACTCGATTCCAAGTTGTGATGAATTCCCCGCGAATAATTTTGTACACAAAGGTCAAATCTGCTGAAAATCACAAAACACTAAAAAAAAATGGGAGGCTTTCTATTAATGAAAATTAAAGAAGTTGGAAATTCACAATTTGAATGCTCAAACATGTATCAATGCTAAGATCAAGCTACGAGCCAAGAAGAATCATGAAGCTCATCATTAGGACCCGACACGACCTCAGAGTCACTCCATCAACCTATGAGCAAGCCTTGGAGGCCTTCGATCCATTCCCATCGTGGACTATCCAGTGACACATCGTCCATGGCCTTCTTCAAATAATGGGGGCAACCTCCTCAACATCTCCTACTTGGCATAGTTGGCTTCAGAAAATCAACTTCACCACTACTTGACCCGGCGACGGCTACAAAGCAGCTTGGCTGCAACGACCCGTCCCAAATTCCAGGATTAGATTAGTGACTAATCACGATTAGTGAGGTTAATCGGTGATTAGTTAGGTGAAATCGGACGAACGATGCAAAAATGACCGTTTTGCCCCTAGGCGTGGGCAAAATGTTGACTTTTCATTCTGGCGGTCAAATGGACTTTGACCGAATGACCGTGACGTATTTCGTGACGTCACGAGTTCATAGATAGGTGGCACGTTCAATTCCGACGTTTGAGGAAGAAGTTATGACGTTCGGAAGTTTAAGGGCAATTTGGTAATTATGGTTAAAAGGGGTCAAATGTTGACTTTTGACCTGGGATGTCCCGATGGTCGAGGGCCGAGGACCATTACGTAGATCGGGACGATACGAATCCATAGACAGGGGGGCACGTCGAATTCGGACGTTCGACGGTGAAGTTACGGTTCACGGATGTTTCGGGGAACTATTGCATGAATTACGAAATAACCTAACTTTGGGACTCTAGTGGGCCCAGATATTTTATGGAGGCCCAATGGATGAGTGACACTTGTCAGCCATCCACAGGCCATTCTTATATCTTCATGCATCGACCATTTTCCTCATTCAAACTCAAAAGCCGATCTCACCATTTTTCCTCTCCGCTGTGCAACCCAAAACCCATCCAACCCAACCCCAGATGATCAGGACAGAGATGCCAGAGAGTGAGGGAAGATGTTGGATATTGGTGGCCAGCCTGGACGGCCAGAACCGCAGTGGACAGCGGCGTGGAGGTAAGGAACCCGAGAGGTACACGGTTTAACCCTTTTCCATTTTATTTTGGTTTTACATGATATAGTTGATTCTAGGTGATTAGAATGAGATTAGGGGGTTATTAGGAACCTATTAAGATGGTTTTGGGAAGCTTTGGATGGCTGTGAAGCCGTGGGGGGAATTTTGGAAAAATGGACCGTATGGTTCAAAAATCAAACCATGACTTTTATGTGGTTTTGATTAGTTTTAATGATTAGAAATGATAGGGAATGAAGAAATAGGAATTATAGGATTAATTAGGGTTGGAATAGAACCAAAACAAAGGGAGAATACCGCTGAACCGGTCACACCAGTTCAGACCGGTCCAGAACCAGAAAAACCGGTTCACTTGATGTAGGTGATGATGAACAGTACACAGGGCCTTCTTGGGGCACGTGAGGGCGCGTGGCCCATAATTTTGGGAAGTGTTCAACATACAAAATTATCTATTCGATGTAACGAACATTTTGGGACTGGTTTTGTGTCAATCGGATATCGTTTCGATAGGTTTCGGGGTGTCCGAAGGTTTAGGTTTGGTTTTAAAAATAGTTAGAAAATCGGGAAAACTATGGGACTTCAATGAGAGGTTAATGAGGCTATTAGTAACCCTCTAAATGAATTTGGACAAGTTTGGGAATCCCGATGACGGTGATTGGCTCGGGAGAGACGTATGGCACGCAAATCGAGGCGGCAACTCGGACAGTCTGTGAGTGGACCTTGGTTTTCTAAATTGGTGCATGCATAAATGTTTATTATATGTTTTAATACATGTTTGATGATGCCATGGGGTGCATTTGTATGTGGTTACGTATAAGCACGTATTTCGAGGTTTCGGCCTTATACGGTGCTTATACAGGTTTTTATTTATTTAATGGTTTAAATAATTTGGATTTAGATTTCCAAAAGGATAAACTCGGGTATGAGACCCATTTGGTTTTGTCTCGGGCATATGACCTCAGATATCGGGTACGATGCCCAGCTGATGTCCTATGTTCGGGCACAAGACTCAGGTTACTTTACGGTTTTGATTTCAGGTCAGGGAACCTTAAATGGATTTCTAGGTTCATGACAGTTTATGGGAACTGGCATGAACCTTGTTATGGTATCGTGGTTCATGACGGGTTATGGGAACCGGCATGAACCCTGGTTATGTTATTATGGTACATGACGGTTTATGGGAACCGGGCATGGAGGATGTTATATATATATATATATATATATATGAATGGAATGGATATTATGAATCATGACGGTTCAGGGGAACCGGGCATGGATATTTGTGTTATGTATATATATGTTCATATACCTTCCTTTACTTGTTCTATTATCTCCTCCGGGGAGGGTCGTTGGCCAGGGTGGACCTCGGAGTAGTCACGGAGCACTGACTGAGTGAGAGTTGCCCCTGTTGGGTGCCTTACTCTCAGGAAGGTTGGTACTATAACCTCGGGTAGGGTCGGTGGTCTACGGACATTGACCTTGACTTTGAGAAGACTCGGATTGAGACCCGAGTAGCACGCGCGTAGCTTTGGAAACAGTGACAGGATTGGTTGTGTGAATTATATGATATATGATATGTGATGTGTGGTTACACAGGATTTGAGCGGTGGCTCGTATGGTTGGTTTCTTATGATTTGGGCAGAATCCCTTATGGATTTGGGCAGTGGCCCGTATACTTGATTTGATTATGGTTTTGGGCTTAGTTCCCACATATGGTTTCTTTGGTTAAACGGTTTTCGAATGCATGCATGCTTTTTAGTGAAGAGTACAAATGTCTTCGATTAAATGATTTTTATAAACTGCTTGTTTTGTCCACTCATAGCTTTTAATGTTTTGACTGCCCTTCAGGTTGACAGCGGATGTGGACTGTAGCAGAGACCGAGATATGTAACGACCCGTCCCTGGATTTGGGATTAGCTTAGTGATTAGTGACGGATTAGCTAGGTTAATCGGTGATTAGTTGGTTACTTTTAGACTTTTGAACGATTTTGCCCATAGAATGGGCAAAATGTTAACTTTTAGTTCGGACGGTCAATTGGGCATTGACCGATGACCGTGACGTAGTTCGGGACATCACAAGTCCGTAGACAGGTGGCACGTCCAATTCCGACATCCGAGGAGGAAGTTATGATGCATTTATTGACTTTTTGAAAGATAAGGTTTCTTCACGCAAACCGAGGACCGTTAGGTAGATCTCGACGTCCTGAGTACAACGACAGGCGGCACGCCTTCATCGGACATCGGACGAGTGAGATACGGGTCTAGGAAGTAAAGGGTAAAATTGTAATTTGGACGCACAGGGGTATTTTGGTCTTTTTGCACCTTGGGAAGCGTGCCAATCAGCTGAGGACAAGTGGACAGTGTTAATTGGATATTTTGGGCTTGGGACCACCAGGTGTTGACACCTGGCTGGATTCCAGTGGGTTCTGGCCTACACGGTTGCACGTTTAAATGGTTTATGTTGATCGATTAAGAAAACAGAGAGACTGACCCGTGAGAGAATCAACCATCCCCCCAAGTCTGAGCCGTGTGTGTGATCTTTGTGGAGTGTTCAGAGACTAACTGTGCGAGTGGTGAGTGTTTTCTAGGTGAAGGTTGGGAGAGTAAACAGTTGGGAATGAGGGGAACACAATGAAAACAGAGAACCACCGTGCAAGGCTGAGAGGACAACTGATCAAACCAATCGAGTCTGGGTGTTGGGGTGGTGTTCAGAGGAAAGCTGAGAGTGAAGAGAGTGTTTTGGGAGCTTCAGGAGAGTCGAGTGAGTGTGTGAGGTGTGCAGAACTCAGAAAAACAGAGAGGAGTTGAGCTTAGTAGTGCAACCAAAAATCAATCTTTTGATCCAATTCAGTTCGAGGGAAGGCTAGGAAGGCTGAGGACAGCCCTATGAACCCAGAGGAACACGGCGGCGAGCACGGCGGAGGCTAGAACACAGGTGAGTCCCCTGGTTCCCCTATTTTTAAGTTTTGTTTCAAACTAAAAGTCGTGGTTTAGGAGTGGAATAGGTTTCTAGGAAGGGGACGAAACTAGCGGGATCAAAAGGGTTGGAAACGGACTGGATTTGAGGGGAAAACCGGTCACGCCGGTTCGGTTCACCTGGACCGGTCTGAACAGGCTGATCAGAAGGTTGAAGACGATGAACAGTGCAGGCGCGTGAGGCCCACACGCAGCCCCTTTGGGCGGCGCGTGGGGACTGTTCCGGGGAAACTTCCAACACGGTTTTCATTCTAATCGTTGTAACGAACATTCTGGGGCAAGTTTCGAGACAATCAGACATCGTCTCGGGTTAGTTTTCAGTGTTCGAAGGTTTAGGGTTCCGTTTAATTACATTTAAAAATCCGAGAAAATTAGGGAAATTAGGGTAAGCTAAGTTGAAGCATTTGTGACCCGTTTTGGTGACTCTGGACAGGTCGGGAATTACCTGAGACGGCCGAGGATCGCACGGGATGCAATTGACGCGCGCAGGAAGTTGTGAGTGGACTGTTTGTTTTCTAACCGAGCATGCATAACTATTTTACTTATTTAATTAAGTTTCAATCATGCTTTTGTGCTTTCGATATATGATTTCATGAATTATGCTTCTATATTCTTGCTTTACTTAATTATGCTTTCGATATGCTTTCTATAACTGTTTTACTTATCGAATTTGCACGTACTTTGAGAATATGATTTTTGTTATGCTTTTGAGTATGGTTTCGGATGAATGATTATGTTTATACACATTCTGTTTTAGTAAGATTTGTGGATTTGATTGAGGTTGGAAGTGAAATTCGGGAGGAAGTCCCGTTTTAATCAAACGTAGTTTCGGTTTTCGAAGATTTCTGGTTTGGCTTTGGTTTTCGGATTTGATGGATTTTCTTATACATGAAAAATGGTTTTGAGTTTAAAGACTCGGAAAAAACCACTGGATCTGGTTTTGAGTTTAAAGACTCGGATTGATTTACGGGGGGAGGGCCCTGGACTGATGTGTTTTGAGTTTAAAGACTCGGTATGGCTTTGAGTTTAAAGACTGGTATGACTTTGAGTTTAAAGACTCAGATATGATACCACTCGAGGCCTGTGATTGTGTTTTGAGTTTAAAGACCCGTTGATATCCCGGGAAGGTCTGGTTATTGCGCATTGTGTTTTGAGTTTAAAAACTCGGGTGTACTTGAGATCCATTAAACTTGTATGATCGATGTTTTTCATTGGTTTTGAAAATGTTTTGGGCTGTGACGCGAATTACTTATTTTATGGATTTAGGGCCGAGGGCCTGAACTTTGGTTTTGATTTCTGATGATTTCTGCACGTTGTTTCCTTTCGTACTACTGTTGTTTTAAGTTATTTGGTTATGCATGCATGTTTTCAAAACGGTGGGCAAAACCCTGGTTTGTTTATGAAACTGTTTTTGAAACTCTTATTTATTTTTAGTCCACTCACATTTTTAATGTTTTTAACACCTTCCAGGCCGTGGTGCGAGCGTTGGGGCTACCGTTGAGGCAGAAGTCGAGGCATAAAGTCATCCATTGCGCGCTTAGCTTACAGTAGGGCTTGTTTGTTTTCGTACTGTTACTATGCTCTGTAAACGATATAACTTTTCTCCCTGGTCTGGCAATGTAAATTGTGGGTTTTTGTAAAGTTCTTTTGGTCTTTTATTTGTGTTTGTCGGACGGGAGCAGGGTTCACCTCGGTTATCGGGGTGATAATCGGGGTGGGTCCTGTCAAGATATCACATACCTCTTCCGGATCCTGGCGTACTCTGATAGCCCGGGAGGGCAAAGGTCGGAAATATCCCTTGTCTGACACTTCGTGTCAGACGGTAGCAGGGTCATCCCGCGTTAATCCCGGGGGGATTAGGATGGGTCCTGTCATTGACTTTCAACTCCAAGACGAAAATATGGTTTGGTGTCATGTGTCTTCACGCCACTTGGCTTCAGCTTCTAGACGATGGCATCTCCAAGCTCTCTTCCTTCAATTAGGCGATGATGTACGACGTCTCGAGCTTTTCAGGGGGCATGATCGATCCTCCATTCTATTGTTCCGCCTTACTACACCCCATTTTGAGCTCAACAAGACCTTGAAGACCAAGTCTCTGGAAGGTCATCCGTCATCCAAAGAAACTCCTTGGAAAACTTTAGTTACTTCATGGCACCACATGCACTTCGCCTCGCGTCATGGGAAGCCTTGGTTTGAAGATGAAGCACATCTCGCCTTGTAGCTGCAACACACATTGCCTTGCAGCTGGAACAAGCCACATACTGGGTTGTAACACGTTGCACTCCAAGTGATGGGACTCATCACCTCGCACTTGCAGCATGTTTCGCCTTGCACTCTGCTGCACCTCGTCTTGCACCTTGCTGCACCTTATCTTGCACTCTACTGCACCTCACCTTGCACTCTGGTGCACATCGCCTTGCACTCTGTTGCACCTCGTCTTGCACTCTGCTGCACCTTGCCTTGCACTCTGGTGCACATCTCCTTGCACTCTGCTGCACCTCGCCTTGCACTCTGCTGCACCTCGTCTTTAACTCTGCTGCACCTCGTCTTGCACCTTACTGCACCTCGTCTCGCACTCTGCTGCACCTCGCCTTGCACTCTGTTGCACCTCGTCTTGCACTCTGTTACACCTCGTGTTGCATTCTGCTGCACCTCCCCCGTTGAAAGCCTTGATGTCGGCTCCGTCCGCATTTGAAGATGACAAGTGCGTTGATGCGCTAAGTTCTTCCATCCACAAAGCACTGCAAGCATGTCAACCGGATGAGCGTCTTGATGTCAAGTCCGCCATCTCTTGAAGTCGGAAGCTCTAACAAGACCCGGACACGCCACCAGATGGTACTCCGAAAAATGAGGTCTTTAAGACTATAGCAGAAGTATGTCTTCATACATCTTGAAATGATCGTCTCGAAGAGTAGAGCGCATCGACGCTTGAATCATTGCAATTGGACTCATACAGCTCTCTGAATGTGCAAAAATATAAAGCTCAACAATTAAATAGATGTTCAAAAGTTTATCGGACAAGCGTGGAACTTACTGCGACATCAGAGACTCCCAGATAGAGGTACAATGAAATTGAAGATTAAGCGGAATCCTACTCCCATATATAAATTATGGGAACCACAATACAAATTACATCCCTTAGGATTCCCTGAATTCCTAAGCGATGTGGGGGCATTTGTGGAACCCAAAATCACCTGAAGAATGTGGAGTTACCACGTGGCCCATAATTCCCGAAATGACCAAATTGCCCCTGGCAATAATACTTAAAGCCCAAGCAACGAACATGGCTCAAGCCCACAATGCTTACATAGCCCAAACAATGGGCCCAAATCGGGATGACATGTGGAAGCCTCTCACTCTCGAGGAGCATTTGTCCCACATCGAAACTATGGAAATCAAGGAGCATTTGTCCCACATCAAAACTATGGAAATTGAACATCCCACTCACCCCTACATAAGGGGTACGCATTTCTCAATAAAGGTAAATCAATTCAACGCAACTTAAGCTCTTAAGATTTCTCTTTCGAAACTGACTTAAGCATCAGAGCGTTTTCGGTTGAACCCAAAATCACTTGAAGAATGTGGAGTTACCACGTGGCCCATAATTCCCGAAATGACCAAATTGCCCCTGGCAATAATACTTAAAGCCCAAGCACCGAACATGGCTCAAGCCCACAATGCTTACATAGTCCAAACAATGGGCCCAAATCGGGATGACATGTGGAAGCCTCTCACTCTCGAGGAGCATTTGTCCCACATCGAAACTATGGAAATCAAGGAGCATTTGTCCCACATCAAAACTATGTAAATTGAACAATCAACTCACCCCTACATAAGGGGTACGCATTTCTCAATAAAGGTAAATCAATTCAACGCAACTTAAGCTCTTAAGATTTCTCTTTCGAAACTGACTTAAGCATCAGAGCGTTTTCGGTTGAACCCAAAATCACCTGAAGAATGTGGAGTTACCACGTGGCCCATAATTCCCAAAATGACCAAATTGCCCCTGGCAATAATACTTAAAGCCCAAGCACCGAACATGGCTCAAGCCCACAATGCTTACATAGCCCAAACAATGGGCCCAAATCGGGATGACATGTGGAAGCCTCTCACTCTCGAGGAGCATTTGTCCCACATCGAAACTATGGAAATCAAGGAGCATTTGTCCCACATCAAAACTATGGAAATTGAACATCTCACTCACCCCTACATAAGGGGTACGCATTTCTCAATAAAGGTAAATCAATTCAACGCAACTTAAGCTCTTAAGATTTCTCTTTCGAAATTGATTTAAGCATCAGAGCGTTTTCGGTTGAACCCCCCCCCCCCCCCCCCCCCCCCCCCCCCCCCCCGCGGGATTCAACCTTAATCCCGTTTGATTTTTGTTCTTGTGTGAAGGGATCGAGAAGGAACTTCACAGAGCCGAACGATTTCTGCATCAACACTATCTAATCATTAAAAAACAAAGCAGAACATGGGTAAGTTTAGGATTTTAAGAATTTGTTAATCAAAATAAATAAATATTTATCCTGTCATGCACGAGTCATAAATATGCGGTTCTTTAAATAATGAAAAATGTTAAGAATGTTTAGCCAGTATCAGCTTTGTTTCTTTTAATCTTCTGATGGAAGGTTGGGACTGCTTGGAATTTTTAATAATTATTATTTTTAATAAAGATGGAAGGTTGTAAATCTCAACGATGATAATAAGAAATTATAAAAGGGTGCAAAGTGTACTTTTAATAAAATTTTATTGGAATTTTCAATTCCATGAAATAAAGAGTACAATATAAACAAATTAAACAATCAAGTAAAATACGAGGAAATTGCGCCTTCTAACCATGTGGGCCCTCTTCCATCCACACCCAGTACACCACAATCTCATTTTAAAAAAAGGAGAGCATTCTGAGCCAAATGGTGTGCAACCAAGCCATCAGCTGCAAGGTCCCCCGGTGGCATTATAAATTGCATGGACCAATGCCAAAGCATCTGACTCAACTAGACATTTGTGAACACTACATCAAAGCAATTTGAAGGCCAAAACTAATCGCATAGAGCTCCATTATATTACTGGTTTAGCGGCTGTGAGTCCCTCGTTATCACCTCAAGCCCTCGTGACTCTCACTAGTAAGCAAATCACTGACATATATTTGAGGAGGCAGAAGTTTTGGCGAATGAACTCCAAAAGAGAAGGGAATTGGTACCCATTTAACGAAATACCTAACCCTTTGTATTGATACGTTTATTGAGATAAGTTTTATTTAATCATACAAAAATGATTGTATAACAAGAAATGTAGGTCCGTTTAATGAGAAATACTCAAGTTAGCATACTAAAGTGATTTTGGTATACTAACGTAAATTAATTTAGAAAAATGGTGTGAGATTTTTTTTTTTTTAAGAAAATGGTTTGAGCTTTTATTTCTTCAAGTTAAGTGTTTTTTACAGTGAAATATACTTTTAACAGGCTCGTTTGTGAAGAATCTACTGACACATATTACAGATATATGCACACAATAGTGATCCTTTCATTTCCTGAAATTGGGCGGGGTCACAATTTGTGGGCTGTCTGCCAATTTCTATTTGATAGAAATATACAGATCTCCTCATTACTGAAAAATTTATTATTTAAAATGTTCTCCTAACCAAACGTTGAATCTCACTTTGATCATTGAACCGAATTTAGTTTTAATGTGCTGTCAGAACTACACTTCTATTATCTCCGTTGCTCTATTTCGTTTGTCAAGTTAGTAACACCGTTAATATTACTTACGTGTTATTCTATGATTGGTTGTTTCATTATTTATCAAAAATTATTAAAATAAAAAATTGAAGAAGAAAGATGAATAATGAATAGTGAATATGAGTTTCATCTTCTTTCTTTTTCATCTAATTGAAATGGTAATATGAGTTTTTGTGTGTGTGTGTGCGTGTGAGAGAGAGAGAGGGAGAGAGAGAGAGTGGTGGATTGAGTCATGCAAACCCTAGCCTTCACCTTCAATAAATATACAAATCCGGGTTTGGTGTGAATTAGAGCTTTGGTAGAAAATCTGGGTATGGAGAGAAACCCATAAATGGGTAAACCCATAAATGGGTAAACCCATAAATTAGAAATTTCAAACCTATATCGATTGTGATAGCAATGGTGGTCATGGTTATTTGGAAATTTCTTCGTTGGTTTCTGTTTTTTCGTAGCTGGTTATGTAATTTAATGTAATTAACTATGATGAAATTGATTTGCCTCACTTTGATGAAAATGTTGGGGCTTCGAACTATTTGATTAATATATATAGGTTCTGATACAATTTTTTTTTATTAAGTCAAAAATTATATATAAGAGGAGACCTCAGAAACAAGCCCAGAAAATGGCAACAAAAAAAGCAAACTACCAACAATCAACAAGGAAACAACAAGGGAGGAAAAACCACAAGACCTAAACCAAAAAAGGCCAAGGGAAAAAACAGCACATACCCAATTACATCACTTGAATATTCCAATGCCTAGCAACCAAAACATTTCTACTAGTTAACTTGAATTTAATCAAATTCAGTCGTAAACTGATCATCTCCAAGACTTGGTTAAAGATGACAGCGGCGGTGCACCTAGAGCCCCAAAAAATACGATTATTCATTTCCCTCCAAATACAATAGACAGTAACCGTCAAAACCATTTTTTTGATGATGTTGATAAGACAATTACCTCTCCAAGACACCGCAACATCATCCAAAAAAACAGGCCAATGAGGGTTGTGCCAAGGAACACCACATTTGAACATAACTTTTTTCCCAAATGGCTCCACTGAAAGGATAATCAAAAAATAAATGTCCATGTGAGTCAGTAGACCCATTACATAGGACACACATATAACTAGTTATGGTAGAAAATCGACGAAGGCGATCAAGAGTAGCAAGACGACCATTGATAGCAATCCAAATGATGAAACTAGCATGAGGGATAGAAGCCCTATTCCACACCAAGTGGGCCTAAGCAACATTGGTACCACCACTAGAAAGAGCTTCCCACATAGAACTAGAGGAAAACTTGTCATTAGAGTTAGGGGCCCAACAGTAATGATCGTCAAGAGAGGGATGGATATGAATAAGCTAACAAAATCTCGAGATAGAAACCAATGACTGACTATTAATAATAGGTCATCTCCAACAATAAAAAATGATCACAGAGCTAACTTTAGCCTTAAAAAGAATAACTGCTAAATCATTACTACTAGGACCAAACATATCAAACAAAGGGCCAAGGTCACCCCAATAATCATGCCAAAAGAAAGATTTTTCACGTCCTGATACAATTTGTTAGTGACACTAACTCATGCATTCAAAATATTTAACTGATACAAAATATATAGGTCCTGATATTCTCTTTTCATATACATAATTACGTAGAAAGTTGTCATTAAAACGACTTCTGGATAGGCCGTGCAATTCTGGGAAATGCCGAACTCAACCCCATGCGTCAATTAAATGGAGTTAAATCGCACACAGAAAGTTGAGGGCCTCGGCCTATTATACGAAGTCGAAAGCCCATAACATATAAAACCCAATTTTGATCTTCAATTTGGTGGGGTGCGCCAGGCCCATGCAGCAGTGCAACGCTTGGGCGACGCGTAAGAATCCGAATAGCAAGCTACCCTAATGGACTCTTCCCCTAAATAAATTAATTTAATATCATGTGAATCATTGCGATCATCGATGACAACACCAAATTGCGATCATCGATGACAACACATTTACTACAAAAGATAAACTCATTCAATTAAGACTCAATTAATCACTTGAGGAGGCAAATCAAATAAATAATATCATACAAATGGGCGGATGTACTCTATAGGTAAGGGGTGCTACATAGCACATGGTAGAATTTTAGGGTTAAAAAAATTATTAATATACAAAATTAATGATAAAATAAATTTAGCCCAATCCAACATACTAAGGCTTATAAACAAAATATATGTATATTACATATAACCCGAATCGAATATGATTTATTTTCCAAGACAACCATGGTTTTGTTTTGTTCAAGTCCATTGATGTTTTTGTACATACTCTAGTGATATATATATATATATATATATATATATATATTTCTTTTAGTTGTTTGGATTCTATAACTTGAATTATTATTGGTATGCTTGTGCACATTTACATATTATGTTTTGAGGTTTGTTTAAAATGAAATCTGAACTTCTTATTATGTTTAGCCAATGTTGTTCTTCTATAACCTAGAAGGTCTAGATGCAATTAGATTTAAATATATATTTTTTAATTCATAGTGATATATACTCTTGATTCTGTCTTCAATATTATAGAACCAACTCCAAGAATAGTTTGATTATGATCTTTCCCAATACATCACATGGTACCCCGTAAAAGGAAAAAAAATAACATTGTTTGTACTTAATTTGGCCAGCATGATTAAATGCCGAGCAATCCTACCAAAGATAATCTCAAGCTCTCGGCTACACAGACATGTCTAAACAAGGCCAAGCTTAACAAAACACCAAGAACAACCAGGTCATTAATTAAGCATTATTTTATATTATATTATACCTTTTATACTTGACTTTTAATATTAAAATAATAAATAATTAGATAAAATAATTTATTTTTTGTTATTTTTTTTTAAATAAATATAGTTTGTAATTTGGAGCATTTTGGCGAAAGAATCGTCTCGATCGGAATTATAACGAAGATATTATAGACGAAATTCGGTGGAAATATTAATTTAGTTATAAAATTAATTAATTTTCATTTTCATTTTTCTG
The DNA here is from genome assembly GCA_032719365.1 of Prinsepia uniflora. Taxonomy (NCBI): domain Eukaryota; kingdom Viridiplantae; phylum Streptophyta; class Magnoliopsida; order Rosales; family Rosaceae; genus Prinsepia; species Prinsepia uniflora. Next base: position 11,237,650 of record CM064870.1, on the reverse strand, counting down.
CAGCCCAAATCCATTTTACAAACCCACCAGCTTAGAGCCCAGCCTGCTTCAGCCCAGCCCGCGCAAGCCCAAAACTCTCGGCCCAGTCCGCAACAGCCTCCAGCCCAAGCAGCGCCAGCCTGCAGCCCGGTACCGAGTGAGGCTTCCAACTTCGGCGCGCACGTGCTGAACGCCAAGGCCCCTCCTCAGCGCGCCCCTGCTGAACGCCAATAATCCTCCTTAGCACGCCCCTGCCGAACTTTCTTCCCCACTTTCCAGCGCAGCATGCCGGCCACTCACCCCCTTTCCAGCTAATGCCAGCCGAATCTTTCAGCATTTTTCAACTGATCTCTGCCAAAAGCCACCAGCAGCAATTGAATATGATTTTCTTGCTGTTTTTCAAACATTTCTTTTGTTTTTTTTTAACCTTTTTTCCCCAAAAATCACCCAATCTCATTCACTTTTGAATATTTTTATTGTAATTTTTATTTGTTTTTATTTATTTTTTTATAGTGTAATTTGATTTTTCTCCCTATAAATAGGGGCTCATTTCACTTGTTATGACACTTCCAAGAGGCACACAATTGAGCATTTCTTAGGAAAAACTTTGGAAAAATATTTCCAATACAAATTTTGAGAGTTCAAGTCCGATTTTTCTCGTTTAATCTTCTTCTATCTTCATAAGGTTCCAGCCGCTGTTCGGTGTTCCTTGTGAAAAAAAAAAATCAATTGTTCTCATCCATTCTGAAAAGTGTAACATTTGCTCTCCATCCTCTTAAACTCTTTTATTTGTTATTGGTTCTAATTATAATGCAATATGAGTATTGGTTTTTCCTTCCTATCTTTTGTAAAAATTGAATACAATCTCCATGTGTTTTACTTTCTAAAAATCATTTACTTCTTACATTCAAAAGCGTAACCTTCATTTCGAAACTAAATGTTGATCCGCTGTTCGGAGCATTTAGAGTAGAGTTGAAGAGATTTAATGTATGACCGCTATTCGGTGCATTAAATCACAAACTTAAGGTAATCGTATTATAAGTAAAAATCTGTTGTTCGATGCATTTATAATATGAAAAATGTATGAAGAAATATGAATTTGTGAATGTATGATTTCGTGATTGATTCGAATTTATGCAATTGTTAGTGTGTTGGTGAAGTTTGTGTTTAAGGGAAGTCTACTTTGTACATAAGTTAGAGTAGAAATAAAATTAGTTCATCTATATTTTTACTTGTAGTTGTATGATTACATTCACTCAAAACCCCCTATTTAATTCTTTATTCTTTTATTCTTTTATTCTCTTGTTCTTTAATTCATTAATTTATTAATTCTTTATTTTCTTATTCTTTTATTCTCTTATTCTTCTAATTCTTTATTCTTTTATTATTTTATTCTTTAATTCATTAATTTATTAATTCTTTATTCTCTTATTCCTCTATTCTTTGATTTATTGATTCTTTGATGATTTAATTCTTTGATTATTTTATTCTTTAATTCATTAACTTATTCATTATTCTTGTATTCATTATTCTTTCCCACTAACACATTACTAATGTTCCCTAATTTCCCCGGTTAAGAACGATCCTTATTTACCAATATTACATCTACACAAAAAGGGTTTAAATAGAACACTCGAATTACGTGTTTAATTTAATGCATAGTTTGAGCGTAGTCAATTTTTGGCGCCGTTGCCGGGGACATTGAAAATTATTTTAAATTTGTTAGTGTATGTATATAAATTGTACATATTATACTTGTTTATAAATTTTACTTTTGTTAATATTATATTTGTTTATAACCTTTATTTACTTGGTTATATTTTATTTATCCATCTTATTTTTGTTTTTATTATTTTGTTTTTATTATTTTTGTTTATAATGATCATACTTTATTTATTCATAATCTCTAATATATACTTGATCATAAATGTTCATAATTTAATTTGTACTTGTCATAAATGCATATTGTACATGTTCACTTTTCCTTACTTTTACTTTTATTTATTTCATTATACCTTACTTCATTACACTTTATTCCATTAATTTTCTTTTCCATTAATTTTATTTCATCAACTTTATGTTTCACTAACTTTATGTTTACACTTATTTTATTCTTATGTAATTATTTGTTTGTTTATGTACTTGTTAAACTTTAAATTTTAAATGAGAAAAAAAAATTCGGGAAAAAAAACAAAAAAAAATATATTAAAATATATATATATAAAAAAAGTAAGAAACTTTATTTATCTTTGAATTTCCTAAAGTGTAAATATTGTTTCCTATTAAATGTTTTAGAGTTGCATGAATTTCAGAGCACTTTTTTCTTCAAAATCTTACTTTCGGGAACAGGTAGTGCCCCTCTTATTTACTTTCTCCTTAACCCTTCATGATGTATGGATTTCATCACCACACACCATAGACTCGAATCTATGGACATGAGGTTGGGGCGGAGTTCGTAAACACTTGGGTTTGGTAGTTCATTAAATCATCATTCGGATTGATCATGGTGTCTAGGAGAGTTATGACTGGTGACAAGTTTTGGATTAAGAAAGGGAACAGCAATGGAGTATATGCCAAGCTAGCCTCGGGGTGCTCTTAAAATTATCCTTACTTCTCGCGTTACATCTATCTCAACTGGCCATGATTAATGTTGAATGGTGGAATGATGGTTATCAGTACGCACATGCCGTACGCCCGGGAAAGTACTATGAGAAGCGGAAGGGGAAAGTTATTTATGACACTCTAAAACTCTACTTATTGCATTTGGAACTTGTGCACTTTCTTTCCATTAACGTGACTTATTGTTGATTCTGGTTTCCATTTTTGTGATACTTTATGCAAATCTCTACTCTCATACTCTTATTATCTCTTCTTGTGTATATGTAATGCCGGTTTAAATTTTTGCAGTCATACTTGTTACACCTCACATTTTCTTGCTAATTATGATTTCCTTAACTTATATTTTTAATACTAACCCTAACTTTTGTAACAACTATCTTGTCTTAATTAACTTTCACTAGTTACTTGTGTATACTTGCCTTCTAACTTAGTGTTCTGTTTTAATATAGGTATGAACTTATGAATGCGCGCTCATCAATCTAAGCTTGATCGGCTGAGAAGGCAACTTGACATCTCGCCAAGCAACACAACATTCAGAGACGCACTTAAGCAAACCGGCTCATCCGGACCTCCATCCCCAATAATCGGTGAGTCCATAAGTGAGAAGAGAAATTCAAAAGAAGAACAGACTTGCGGAACACCAATAGTCATGGCACGAAACCTGAGTATCCGGGAGCAGACATGTGCAAACACAAATGGCACTACAAACTTTTGCATCTAGTATCCCGAGCCTAGAACCAACAAGAAAGATATTGAGCTTACGAGTGGAGTCCTTCATCAGCTACCCAAGTTCCGTGGAATCAGAAATGAAGATCCACACAAACACTTAACGGAGTTCCAATTCATCATTGGTAGTATGTGTCCGAATGATGCGGACTTGGAAATCATGAAGCTGAAAGCTTTCCCGTTGTCCTTGGAAGAAAAAGCACGGGTATGGCTTTTGGGTCTCCCACCCAATCATATTGACTCTTGGGAGAAGTTGGTTCAGGAGTTTCTTACCAAGTACTTCCCTGCCTCAAATATTACGGTCTTAAGAAAAGAGATCACTGGAACCAAGCAGAAAGAACATGATGAGAATTTCAGCTAGTACTACGAGAGGTTTAAGGAACTTTTTGCTTCATGACCTACTCACGGGATCACAGAAGGCTATCTTTTAACCTACTTTTACGAAGGACTCAAGGGTTGGGATAGAGGATTGCTCGATGCTGCATCTAATGGAAGTTTCTTAGCTCGGAGCCTAGTAGATGGTCGTGCACTACTTGAAAGCCGTGCACTCAATGATGCACAATACGAAGGTGCCGATCCTATTTCTAGAAAGGTACATGAGGTGAGTTCCCATGTTATAAATGATTCTAAGTTAGATAAGATCACCTCTATGCTTTTGAATATGTTAGAACTAAAGAAGCAGGTAGCCCCAGTTTGTTCCATATGCTCTCAAGGCCATCTTGAGGAGCAATGTCCCTACACTGCGAGGGAGGAAGACCCCGGAAATGAAATGGCACACGCCATTGGAGGCTTTCAAGGAGGGACAAGGACCCAAGGTTACAGTTGGAGAGATCCGAACAATGTCCTAAACCCTCAGCATATGTCGACCGGGCCAAACCGTGTCCCAAACCATTTCCCAAGGCCCACATGGCAACCAAGGCCCCCGGTCCCATTTTCTAACTTTTCTCATAATCATGCAAATAATCATATTTCTTCATCTTCTAATCCTGATTATGATAAAATGCTGGCTGCTCTTTCTTAAGGGCAGCAAACACTAATGGCGTCAACTCAGGCTCTTGTCACAGGTCAGCAAAATCAACAAAAAGACATCGCTGATCTCAAGGACCAAATGGGCAAGGTCGTGGAATTCATGGGTAAGATCCAAGCTAGCGGGGTGCTTCCACCTCAACCTACACCCAACCCGAATGCAAGACCTGAAGACAATGCAATTATCACTCGAAGTGGTAAAGTGCTCGGAGAAATAGATCCAGATCCAGCCGTTTCTGAGGTTGAAAAGCACAAGGTAGCAACTAAGACCACCACGACACAACCGCCAGTTCAACCTACCCACACACAAGGTAATAACCCAATCCCTTCAAGTTCGCTTGTTACTAATTCCTCGTTTGTGCATGCACCATTTCCAAGTAGGCTTGCCAAATCTAAGAAGGATGAATCCGATGAGGAAATCTTGGAGATCTTCAAAAGGGTGCAAATCAACATGCCTTTGATCGAGTGCATCAAACAAGTGCCGAAATACGCAAAATTTCTGAAAGAGTTATGCACTCCAAGGCGCCAGACGAGGGAGAAGGAGGTTGTGATGGTGAGTGAAAAAGTTTCTGCTGTAATCCAACGTCGGCTACCCCCAAAGTTGAAGGACCTAGGGAGTTTTTCTGTTCCCTGCGTGATTGGTAACAAGTCTTTTGATAAAGTCATGCTAGACTTAGGTGCATCCATTAATGTTATGCCATATTCACTATATGTTGCCCTAGGTTTAGGTAAACTACAACATGACGATGTTATCATTCAATTAGCCGATCGCTCTAATGTGTATCCTAAGGGATACGTCGAAGATGTTCTTGTGCAGGTTAACCAGCTCATTATTTTTATGTCCTAGACATGGAGGATTCCCCTACGAATCAAGCTCCACTAATGTTGTTGGGAAGACCATTCATGAGAACTGCCAAGACGAAGATTGATGTATTCAATGGTACATTAACTATAGAAGTCGATGGAGAAGAAATTGGCTTCAACATTTTCGATTCCATGAGGTACCCTAGTTCCACAACTCAAACTAATTTTTCTATTGACGTGTGCACTTCTTTCGCAGAGAAACATCTTGAGTCAATTTGAGAAGACACACTCAATATGATAATCCAGAAAGGATTTGGCCTAACGTAATCGGGGGACGCCTTGGTTGAAGATACGGATTATGAACTAGAGCCTCGAATTTGGGATGAAGTCATGACCCTAAACGAGGCCCCCAGAATGGAAAATCCTCAGGTACCCTTGTCACTTCCAGTTAGTACTAATGTCACTCCTCCTTCAATGGTTCAGGCCCTCGTTCTGGAGCTCAAGGTTTTGCCTGACCACCTGAAGTATGCCTATCTTGGCCCGGACAACACTCTGCCCATCATAGTGTCTTCTGCACTAACCAAATCACAGGAAGATAGATTGGTACGGGTCTTAACGAAGTACAAGAAAATCATTGGATGGACTCTGTCAGACATCAAGGGAATCAGCCCTACAACCTGTGTGCATCGAATCTTGCTAGAAGATGATGCAAAACCTTCTCGTGAAGCCCAACGTAGCCTTCATCCTTCGATGATGGAAGTCGTGAAACAAGTGGTCATCAAACTCTTGGACTGTGGTGTCATCTACCCAATTTCAGACATCAAATGGGTCTCACCAGTCCAAGTAGTCCAGAAGAAAAGTGGAGTCACAGTTGTTGCGAACAACGAAGGTGAGCTGGTGCCCCAGCGAACAGTGACTGGATACAGAGTCTGCATCGACTATCGACGCCTAAATAAAGCAACTAGGAAGGATCACTTCCCCTTGCCCTTCATTGATCAAATGCTTGATATTGTGCGCCACTTACCCTCTCCCACTTCAGTGAGAGAGATCCGTTCATTTCTTGGTCACGCAGGTTTCTACAGAAGATTTATCAAAGACTTCTCCCACATTGCAAGGCCCTTGTGCCGACTGCTTCAGAAGAAGACACCCTTCGTCTTTGATGCAGACTGTCAGGAAGCTTTTGAGAAGCTTAAAAATCTTTTAACCACTGCACCCATTCTTTGTGCCCCGGATTGGTCCTTACCCTTTGAACTAATGTGCGATGCCTCTAATTATGCAGTTGGTGATGTACTCGGACAAAGGTGGGACAAGAAGCCCTACGCCATCTACTATGCATCCAGAACTTTGAATGATGCCCAAATGAACTACACCACAATCGAGAAGGAGTTGCTTGTTGTTGTGTTTGCTTTAGATAAATTTCGTTCTTATTTACTTCAAACTAAAGTCATTATTTACACTGATCATGCAGCACTAAAGTATCTTCTAGCCAAGAAGGAAGCGAAACCAAGGCTAATCCGATGGATTCTTCTTCTTCAAGAGTTTGACATCGAGATTAAAGACAAGAAAGGTGTAGAAAACGTGGTGGCAGACCATTTGAGTCGCATTGCACATGAACGAGATCCTGTGGCGATTAAAGAGATGTTTCCAGACGAATAACTCTTCAGAATCGAGGGAAGTACTCCTTGGTATGCTGATATTGTCAATTACTTAGTCACCAAGCAGTTGCCCACCACCCTCACCCGTGCACAAAAAGATAAACTCAAGAAGCATGCTAGGCACTATGTTTGGGATGAACCCTATTTATGGAAACACTGTGCAGATTTATTGATTAGGAGATGTGTCCCTGATATTGAACATAAGTCAGTCCTAGAGTTCTGCCATAACCATGCTTGTGGAGGCCATTTTGGATCTAGAAAAGCTGCACTCAAAATTTTAGAATCTGGACTATATTGGCCCACACTTTTTAAAGATGCACATTCATTCTGTTTAGCCTGTGATAAATGTCAGAGATTAGGAAACTTAGGACGAAGGGATAAAATGCCACAACATTATGTTCTAAATGTTGAAATATTTGATGTTTGGGTTATCGATTTCATGGGTCCATTTCCTCAATCTAATGGATATCTCTATATCTTACTTCTTGTTGATTATGTATCGAAATAGGTGGAAGCTAAGGCCACCAGGACTAATGACTCTAAAACTGTTGCAGATTTCCTCATGACTAACATTCTTTCCAGGTTTGGGATCCCGCGGGTCCTAATAAGTGATGGAGGAAGTCATTTCTGCAACAAGACCATGGAAGCTTTAATGAAACGGTATGGTGTCACTCACAGAGTCTCTACGTCTTACCATCCTCAAACGAGTGGAATGGCTAAAGTTAGTAATAGAGAGATCAAGAAGATATTAGAGCGAACTGTGGGTCCTAATCGCAAGGATTTGAGCCAACGGCTGGATGATGTACTTTGGGCATACAGGACGGCATACAAAACACCTATAGGAATGTCACCCTATAGGTTGGTGTACGGTAAAGCGTGTCACCTTCCGGTGGAACTAGAGCATAAAGCATGGTGGGCTGTCAAGACTTTCAACATCAAGCTGGATGACGGTGGGTTGCATAGAAAGCTCCAGCTGAGTGAGCTTGAGGAGATCAGAAATGATGCATTCGAAAACACTCTAATCTACAAGGAAAAGACTAAGGCATTTCATGACAAACAGATCAAGAGTAAAACGTTTGATATTGGTCAGAAAGTTTTGCTGTTCAATTCTCGGCATAGAATCTTTCCTGGTAAGTTATGTTCTAGATGGGTAGGTCCTTTTGTTATTACTAATATATTTGCCCATGGAGCCATACAGATCAAACACGTTGGAATTGGAAAAGAATTCAAGGTCAATGGCCACAGATTGAAGCCTTACATTGTAACGACCCGTCCCTGAAGTCGGGATTAGATTATTAGTTAATGACGGATTAGTGATGTTAATCGGAGATTAGTTGGATACTTTTGGACGGTTGGTACAGAATGACGATTTTGCCCCTAGAATGGGAAAAATATTGACTTTTAGTTCGGGCGGTCAAATGGATTTTGACCGATGACCGTGATGTAGTTTGGTACGTCACGAGTCCGTAGACAGGTGGCACGTCCAATTCCGACATCCGAGGAGGAAGTTATGATGTTCGGAAGGTTGAGGGCATTTTTGTAATTTGGTTAAAATGAGGAATTTGTTGACTTTTTACACGACAAGTTTTCTACACGCAAATCGAGGACCATTAGATAGAACTCGACGTCCTGAGTACAACGACAGGTGGCACCCCTTCATCGGACATCGGACGGATAAGTGGTGGTTCTAGAAAAGTGAGGGGTAAAATGGTAATTTGGACTTGCAGGGATATTTTGGTCTTTTAACATCTGGGGAAGTGTGCCCAATCAGATAAGGACACATGGGCTGAATTAATTGGATATTTTGGAGTGTGGACCACCAGGTGTTGGACACCTGGCCACTGCCTAGTGGCTTCTAGCCACTTTCACGGCTTCAATTTAAATTGTGTGTGTTGGGTTAACCGTGCAATGAAAGAAAACAGAGAGACTGAGACAGGGAAAATCGATCAGTTCCAGGGTGTGTGAGTCCTTGAGTTCGAGTGTGTGTGATCAGAGACTAGTGGAGAGTTGGGTGAGGAAAAGGCTGAGAGGAAGGTGAGAAATCTCAGAAAAACAGATAGGGTAAGGGTGAGCAGCCGTGGACGAATCGATCAAACCCATCAAGTCTGGGTTTGTGGTGGTGTTCAGAGGACGGAGGAGTAACTGGGGAACACTTAGGGACACGGCGGAGCTCACAGTGGTGAGCAGAGAAAAGGGTAAGCTTCTGGTCCCCTGTTTTCCAGTTTTTGTTCAATATCAAAGTCGTGAGTTTTGGCGATTGGTTGAGCGTTTTTGTTGACACTAACAGCTTCAGGAAGTCACTGCCCAGGTTAGGAACTCGAAGCTGTGACTGGAAGGACGGCTGGTGGTCGGAATCAAGAAGTCGATTTCTGGGTTTTAGTTCGAGGCTTGGGAGGTAAATATCCAGCCCCAATTCTCACAATTTCTTTGGGAAGAATGATTAGAATTGAAGGGACGAATCTAATAGTAGGAATATGATTGAAATTGGACCAAAAAGGATGAAAAACCGCTCACTCCGGCTTGGTCGAACCGGTCCGATTCGAACCGATCTGAACCGGGTCGGCGAGAGGATGAAGGTGACATTGTTCACGCGCGTGGGTTTTACGAGCAGAATCTTCCAGATGCACGTGGGGGCGCATGGGGCCTAGTTTGGGGAAGTTTCCAACATGACTTTTAAAGTATTCGATGTAATGAACATTTTGGTGCTGGTTTCTAGTCAATCGGACATCGTCTCGATATGTTTCTGGATGTCCGAAGGTTTTAGGGCTCAGTTAAAAATAGCTAAAAATACGAAAAAATTATGGGGCTTTAGTATGACCATTATGAAGTAGTTAGTAACCTTATATTGGGCTTTGGACAGGTTCGGGAAAGCCGAGGATAGTGGATTGGCCGGGAACGGCATAGGTGCGCGCTTATCGAGCCGACGTCGGAATGGTCTGTGAGTGGACTTTGTTTTCTAACTCTTAATGCATGCATATATGTTTTTATATGTTTTCTATACGTGATTCTATGATTTTATTTATGATCTTGATGGTTTACGATTTTGCATGTTTTTCGAGGTATTTACGAAATTTCACATTTTACGAGATTTCGATGGATATTGTGATTTGAACCTGATTTTAATGATTCGATTTCTGGATTTGACATATGATTTAATATCAATGATTTAAAATGGATTTCGGAAAAGTGTTTTCGGGCTTGAAGCCCAGATCAGAAAGTGGTTTTAAGAAACGTGATTTCAGGTTTTTGAATCGGAATTCCGGATGACGATTCAGGATTCGATTTGGGACTTGAAAGTGGATTCCAGGTTTGGATTCGGAATGGTTATTCCGGATGCCGGCTTACGGAATGATGGTTGCGGACTCAGATTTGGAAAGGAGATGGATATGAGTTCTGGGTTTGGATTCGGGATCCTGATGAGATTGCGGATTCGGATTCGGAAATGGAAAATGGTTTTCAAACGATTTTGGATTGGATTTGCTGGATCTGGTTATTGGGTTTAAAGACCCGGATATGATTATGACGGGGGCATGCCCAGATTGGGTTTAAAGACCCGGATTGAGTTTAAAGACTCGGGAGTTTAAAGACTCGGATATTATGATTTTTCCCCGTAGGCCTATTGAGCTTAAAGACTCGGGAGTTTAAAGACTTGGATTATATTGAGGCTTGAATTGAATTTAAAGACTCGGATAGATCCAGCAGGTTCGATGAATGGAAATGTGGTATGGTTTTCAATAATAGTTTTCCGAGGTTTTGGGCTATGCCCGGATGAAATGGTTTTCGATGGTTTTGGGCTGAGGCCCGGGATTTGGAAAAAGG